>JACEFO010000504.1:0-348966 GCA_015342445.1 Digitaria exilis
GTAACAACGAACTTCAAAATGGGTTTTTTCGCTACGGACACTTCCAATCTACTCCGTTAGGCCCTAAATGATGTTTGGGAGTGTTTTGGAGCATTCGGTTACCTACTGCACGAAAATCGAAGCAAAACGGGTGTTTCGGCACCCGAATGCACTGTTTCGCGCCCCGAACTTCTGTTGAATTTTTCGCACGAACATACCCAATAGCCTCCATTGGACCCAAAACGATGTTAGGGAGTGATTTGGCGCGTTTCGGTACCTTCTGCATGCAAAACGGAGCGAAACGGGTCCGTTTCGGTGCCCGGATGCACTGCCTCGTAACAACGAACTTCAAAATGGGTTTTCGCTACGGACACTTCCAATCTACTCCGTTAGGCCCTAAATGATGTTTTGGGAGTGTTTTGGAGCATTCGGTTACCTACTGCACGAAAATCGAAGCAAAACGGGTGTTTCGGCACCCGAATGCACTGTTTCGCGCCCCGAACTTCTGTTGAATTTTTTCGCACGAACATACCCAATAGCCTCCATTGGGGCCGAAACGATGTTAGGTAGTGATTTGGCGCGTTTCGGTACCTTCTGCATGCAAAACGGAGCGAAACGGGTCCGTTTCGGTGCCCGGATACACTGCCTCGTAACAACGAACTTCAAAATGGGTTTTTCGCTACGGACACTTCCAATCTACTCCTTTAGGCCCTAAATGATGTTTGGGAGTGTTTGGGAGCATTCGGTTACCTACTGCACGATATCGATGCAAAACGGGTGTTTCGGCACCCAAATGCACTGTTTCGCGCCCCGAACTTCTGTTGAATTTTTTCGCACGAACATACCCAATGGCCTCCATTGGGGCCAAAACGATGTTAGGGAGTGATTTGGCGCGCTTCGGTACCTTTTGCTAGCAAAACGGACCGAAATGGATCCGTTTCGGTGCCCGGATACACTGCCTCGTAACAACGAACTTCAAAATGGGTTTTTCACTACGGACACTTCCAATCTACTCCGTTAGGCCCTGAATGATGTTTTTGGAGTGTTTTGGAGCATTCAGTTACCTACTGCACGAAAATCGATGCAAAACGGGTGTTTCGGCACCCGAATGCACTGTTTCGCGCCCCGAACTTCTGTTGAATTTTTTCGCACGAACATACCCAATAGCTTCCATTGGAGCCCAAAACAATGTTGGGGAGTGATTTGGCGCGTTCGGTACCTTTGCTAGCAAAACGGAGCGAACGGGTCCGTTTCGGTGCCCGGTGCACTGCCTCGTAACAAGGAACCTCAAAATGGGTTTTTCCCTACGGACACTTCAAATCTACTCCGTTAGGCCCCAAATGATGTTTGGGAGTGTTTTGGAGCATTCGGTTACCTACTGCACAAAAATCGAAGCAAAACGGTTGTTTCGGCACCCGAATGCACTGTTTCGCGCCCGAACATCTGTTGAATTTTTTCGCACGAACATACCCAATAGGCTCCATTGGACCCAAAACGATGTTAGGGAGTAATTTGGCGCGTTTCGGTACCTTCTGCATGCAAAACGGAGCGAAACGGGTCCGTTTCGGTGCCCGGATGCACTGCCTCGTAACAAGGAACTTCAAAATGGGTTTTTCGCTACGGACACTTCCAATCTACTCGGTTAGGCCCTAAATGATGTTTGGGAGTGTTTTGGAGCATTCGGTTACCTACTGCACGAAAATCGAAGCAAAACGGGTGTTTCGGCACCCGAATGCACTGTTTCGCGCCCCGAACACCTGCTGAATTTTTTCGCACGAACATACCCAATAGCCTCCATTGGACCCAAAACTATGTTAGGGAGTGATGGGGCGCGTTTCGGTACCTTCTGCTTGCAAAACGGAGCGAAACGGGTCCGTTTCGGTGCCCGGATGCACTGCCTCGTAACAAGGAACTTCAAAATGGGTTTTTCGCTACGGACACTTCCAACCTACTCGGTTAGGCCCTAAATGATGTTTGGGAGTGTTTTGGAGCATTCGGTTACCTACTGCACGAAAATCGAAGCAAAACGGGTGTTTCGGCACCCGAATGCACTGTTTCGCGCACCGAACATCTGTTGAATTTTTTCGCACGAACATACCCAATAGCCTCCATTGGACCCAAAACGATGTTAGGGAGTAATTTGGCGCGTTTCGGTACCTTCTGCTAGCAAAACGGAGCGAAACGGGTCCGTTTCGGTGCCCGGTGCACTGCCTCGTAACAAGGAACTTCAAAATGGGTTTTTCGCTACGGACACTTCCAATCTACTCGGTTAGGCCCTAAATGATGTTTGGGAGTGTTTGGAGCATTCGGTTACCTACTGCACGAAAATCGAAGCAAAACGGGTGTTTCGGCACCCGAATGCACTGTTTCGCGCCCCGAACTTGGTTGAATTTTTCGCACGAACATACCCAATAGCCTCCATTGGACCCAAAACGATGTTAGGGAGTGATTTGGCGCGTTTCGGTACCTTCTGCATGCAAAACGGAGCGAAACGGGTCCGTTTCGGTGCCCGGATGCACTGCCTCGTAACAACGAACTTCAAAATGGGTTTTTCGCTACGGACACTTCCAATCTACTCCGTTAGGCCCTAAATGATGTTTGGGAGTGTTTGGGAGCATTCGGTTACCTACTGCACGATAATCGATGCAAAACGGGTGTTTCGGCACCCAAATGCACTGTTTCGCGCCCCGAACTTCTGTTGAATTTTTTCGCACGAACATACCCAATGGCCTCCATTGGGGCCAAAACGATGTTAGGGAGTGATTTGGCGCGCTTCGGTACCTTTTGCTAGCAAAACGGAGCGAAATGGATCCGTTTCGGTGCCCGGATACACTGCCTCGTAACAACGAACTTCAAAATGGGTTTTTCACTACGGACACTTCCAATCTACTCCGTTAGGCCCTAAATGATGTTTGGGAGTGTTTTGGAGCATTCAGTTACCTACTGCACGAAAATCGATGCAAAACGGGTGTTTCGGCACCCGAATGCACTGTTTCGCGCCCCGAACTTCTGTTGAATTTTTTCGCACGAACATACCCAATAGCTTCCATTGGAGCCAAAACAATGTTGGGGAGTGATTTGGCGCGTTTCGGTACCTTTTGCTAGCAAAACGGAGCGAAACGGGTCCGTTTCGGTGCCCGGTTGCACTGCCTCGTAACAAGGAACTTCAAAATGGGTTTTTCCCTACGGACACTTCCAATCTACTCCGTTAGGCCCCAAATGATGTTTGGGAGTGTTTTGGAGCATTCGGTTACCTACTGCACGAAAATCGAAGCAAAACGGGTGTTTCGGCACCCGAATGCACTGTTTCGCGCCCCGAACATCTGTTGAATTTTTTCGCACGAACATACCCAATAGGCTCCATTGGACCCAAAACGATGTTAGGGAGTAATTTGGCGCGTTTCGGTACCTTCTGCATGCAAAACGGAGCGAAACGGGTCCGTTTCGGTGCCCGGATGCACTGCCTCGTAACAAGGAACTTCAAAATGGGTTTTTCGCTACGGACACTTCCAACCTACTCGGTTAGGCCCTAAATGATGTTTGGGAGTGTTTTGGAGCATTCGGTTACCTACTGCACGAAAATCGAAGCAAAACGGGTGTTTCGGCACCCGAATGCACTATTTCGCGCCCCGAACACCTGCTGAATTTTTTCGCACGAACATACCCAATAGCCTCCATTGGACCCAAAACGATGTTAGGAAGTGATTGGGCGCGTTTCGGTACCTTCTGCTTGCAAAACGGAGCGAAACGGGTCCGTTTCGGTGCCCGGATGCACTGCCTCGTAACAAGGAACTTCAAAATGGGTTTTTCGCTACGGACACTTCCAACCTACTCGGTTAGGCCCTAAATGATGTTTGGGAGTGTTTTGGAGCATTCTGTTACCTACTGCACGAAAATCGAAGCAAAACGGGTGTTTCGGCACCCGAATGCACTGTTTCGCGCCGCGAACATCTGTTGAATTTTTTCGCACGAACATTCCCAATAGTCTCCATTGGACCCAAAACGATGTTAGGGAGTAATTTGGCGCGTTTCGGTACCTTCTGCATGCAAAACGGAGCGAAACGGGTCCGTTTCGGTGCCCGGATGCACTGCCTCGTAACAAGGACCTTCAAAATGTGTTTTTCGCTACGGACACTTCCAATCTACTCGGTTAGGCCCTAAATGATGTTTGGGAGTGTTTTGGAGCATTCGGTTAGCTACTGCACGAAAATCGAAGCAAAACGGGTGTTTCGGCACCCGAATGCACTGTTTCGCGCCCCGAACTTCTGTTGAAGTTTTTCGCACGAACATACCCAATAGCCTCCATTGGACCCAAAACGATGTTAGGGAGTGATTTGGCGCGTTTCGATACCTTTTGCTAGCAAAACGGAGCGAAACGGGTCCGTTTCGGTGCCCGGTGCACTGCCTGGTAACAAGGAACTTCAAAATGGGTTTTTTCGCTACGGACACTTCCAACCTACTCGGTTAGGCCCTAAATGATGTTTGGGAGTGTTTTGGAGCATTCGGTTACCTACTGCACGAAAATCGAAGCAAAACGGGTGTTTCGGCACCCGAATGCACTGTTTCGCGCCCCGAACATCTGTTGAATTTTTTCGCACGAACATACCCAATAGCCTCCATTGGACCCAAAACGATGTTAGGGAGTGATTTGGCGCGTTTCGATACCTTTTGCTAGCAAAACGGAACGAAACGGGTCCGTTTCGGTGCCCGGTGCACTGCCTGGTAACAAGGAACTTCAAAATGGGTTTTTCGCTACGGACACTTCCAACCTACTCGGTTAGGCCCTAAATGATGTTTGGGAGTGTTTTGGAGCATTCGGTTACCTACTGCACGAAAATCAAAGCAAAACGGGTGTTTCGGCACCCGAATGCACTGTTTCGCGCCCCGAACATCTGCTGAATTTTTTCGCACGAACATACCCAATAGCCTCCATTGGACCCAAAACGATGTTAGGGAGTGATTGGGCGCGTTTCGGTACCTTCTGCTTGCAAAACGGGTCCGTTTCGGTGCCTGGATGCACTGCCTCGTAACAAGGAACTTCAAAATGGGTTTTTCGCTAAGGACACTTCCAATCTACTCGGTTAGGCCCTAAATGATGTTTGGGAGTGTTTTGGAGCATTCGGTTACCTACTGCACGAAAATCGAAGCAAAACGGGTGTTTGGGCACCCGAATGCACTGTTTCGCGCCCCGAACTTCTGTTGTATTTTTTCGCACGAACATACCCAATAGCCTCCATTGGACCCAAAACGATGTTAGGGAGTGATTTGGCGCGTTTCGATACCTTTTGCTAGCAAAACGGAGTGAAGCGGGTCCGTTTCGGTGCCCGGTGCACTGCCTGGTAACAAGGAACTTCAAAATGGGTTTTTCGCTACGGACACTTCCAATCTACTCGGTTAGGCCCTAAATGATGTTTGGGAGTGTTTTGGAGCATTCGGTTACCTACTGCACGAAAATCGAAGCAAAACGGGTGTTTCGGCACCCGAATGCACTGTTTCGCGCCCCGAACATCTGCTGAATTTTTTCGCACGAACATACCCAATAGCCTCCATTGGACCCAAAACGATGTTAGGGAGTGATTGGGCGCGTTTCGGTACCTTCTGCTTGCAAAACGAAGCGAAACGGGTCCGTTTCGGTGCCCGGTGCACTGCCTGGTAACAAGGAACTTCAAAATGGGTTTTTCGCTACGGACACTAAATCTACTCGGTTAGGCCCTAAATGATGTTTGGGAGTGTTTTGGAGCATTCGGTTACCTACTGCACGAAAATCGAAGCAAAACGGGTGTTTCGGCACCCGAATGCACTGTTTCGCGCCCCGAACACCTGCTGAATTTTTTCGCACGAACATACCCAATAGCCTCCATTGGACCCAAAACGATGTTAGGGAGTGATTGGGCGCGTTTCGGTACCTTCTGCTTGCAAAACGGAGCGAAACGGGTCCGTTTCGATGCCCGGATGCACTGCCTCGTAACAAGGAACTTCAAAATGGGTTTTTCGCTATGGACACTTCCAATCTACTCCGTTAGGCCCTAAATGATGTTAGGGAGTGTTTTGGAGCATTCGGTTACCTACTGCACGAAAATCGAAGCTAAACGGGTGTTTCGGCACCCGAATGCACTGTTTCGCGCCCCGAACACCTACTGAATTTTTTCACACGAACATACCCAATAGCCTCCATTGGACCCAAAACGATGTTAGGGAGTGATTGGGCGCGTTTCGGTACCTTCTGCTTGCAAAACGGAGCGAAACGGGTCCGTTTCGGTGCCCGGATGCACTGCCCTGTAACAAGGAACTTCAAAATGGGTTTTTCGCTACGGACACTTCCAATCTACTCCGTTAGGCCCTAAATGATGTTTGGGAGTGTTTTGGAGCATTCGGTTACCTACTGCACGAAAATCGAAGCAAAACGGGTGTTTCGGCATCCGAATGCACTGTTTCGCGCCCCGAACTCCTGTTGAATTTTTTCGCACGAACATACCCAATAGGCTCCATTGGACCCAAAACGATGTTAGGGAGTAATTTGGCGCGTTTCGGTACCTTCTACATGCAAAACGGAGGGAAACGGGTCCGTTTCGGTGCCCGGATGCACTGCCTCGTAACAAGGAACTTCAAAATGGGTTTTTTGCTACGGACACTTCCAATCTACTCCGTTAGGCCCTAAATGATGTTTGGGAGTGTTTTGGAGCATTCGGTTACCTACTGCAGGAAAATCGAAGCAAAACGGGTGTTTCGGCACCCGAATGCACTGTTTCGCGCCCCGAACATCTGTTGAATTTTTTCGCACGAACATACCCAATAGCCTCCATTGGACCCAAAACGATGTTAGGGAGTGATTGGGCGCGTTTCGGTACCTTCTGCTTGCAAAACGAAGCGAAACGGGTCCGTTTCGGTGCCCGGTGCACTGCCTGGTAACAAGGAACTTCAAAATGGGTTTTTCGCTACGGACACTTCCAATCTACTCGGTTAGGCCCTAAATGATGTTTGGGAGTGGTTTGGAGCATTCGGTTACCTACTGCACGAAAATCGAAGCAAAACGGGTGTTTCGGAACCCGAATGCACTGTTTCGCGCCCCGAACTTCTGTTGAATTTTTTCGCACGAACATACCCAATAGCCTCCATTGAACCCAAAACAATGTTAGGGAGTGATTTGGCACGTTTTGGTACCTTCTGCATGCAAAACGGAGCGAAACGGGTCCGTTTCGGTGCCCGGATGCACTGCCTCGTAACAAGGAACTTCAAAATGGGTTTTTTGCTACGGACACTTCCAATCTACTCCGTTAGGCCCTAAATGATGTTTGGGAGTGTTTTGGAGCATTCGGTTACCTACTGCACGAAAATCGAAGCAAAACGGGTGTTTCGGCACCCGAATGCACTGTTTCGCGCCCCGAACATCTGCTGAATTTTTTCGCACGAACATACCCAATAGCCTCCATTGGACCCAAAACGATGTTAGGGAGTGATTGGGCGCGTTTCGGTACCTTCTGCTTGCAAAACGGAGCGAAACGGGTCCGTTTCGGTGCCCGGATGCACTGCCTCGTAACAAGGAACTTCAAAATGGGTTTTTCGCTACGGACACTTCCAATCTACTCGGTTAGGCCCTAAATGATGTTTGGGAGTGTTTTGGAGCATTCGGTTACCTACTGCACGAAAATAGAAGCAAAACGGGAGTTTCGGCACCCGAATGCACTGTTTCGCGCCCCGAACATCTGTTGAATTTTTTCGCACGAACATACCCAATAGCCTCCATTGGACCCAAAACGATGTTAGGGAGTGATTGGGCGTGTTTCGGTACCTTTTGCTAGCAAAACGGAGCGAAACGGGTCCGTTTCGGTGCCCGGTTGCACTGCCTCGTAACAAGGAACTTCAAAATGGGTTTTTCGCTACGGACACTTCCAATCTACTCCGTTAGGCCCTAAATGATGTTTGGGAGTGTTTTGGAGCATTCGGTTACCTACTGCACGAAAATCGAAGCAAAACGGGTGTTTCGGCACCCGAATGCACTGTTTCGCGCCCCGAACACCTGCTGAATTTTTTCACACGAACATACCCAATAGCCTCCATTGGACCCAAAACGATGTTAGGGAGTGATTGGGCGCGTTTCGGTACCTTCTGCTTGCAAAACGGAGCGAAACGGGTCCGTTTCGGTGCCCGGATGCACTGCCTCGTAACAAGGAACTTCAAAATGGGTTTTTCGCTACGGATACTTCCAATCTACTCCGTTAGGCCCTAATTGATGTTTGGGAGTGTTGTGGAGCATTCGGTTACCTACTGCACGAAAATCGAAGCAAAACGGGTGTTTCGGCATCCGAATGCACTGTTTCGCGCCCCGAACTTCTGTTGAATTTTTTCGCACGAACATACCCAATAGCCTCCATTGGACCCAAAACGATGTTAGGGACTGATTTGGCGTGTTTCGATACCTTTTGCTAGCAAAATGGAGCGAAACGGGTCCGTTTCGGTGCCCGGATGCACTGCCTCGTAACAAGGAACTTCAAAATGGGTTTTTCGCTAAGGACACTTCCAATCTACTCGGTTAGGCCCTAAATGATGTTTGGGAGTGTTTTGGAGCATTCGGTTACCTACTGCACGAAAATCGAAGCAAAACGGGTGTTTCGGCACCCGAATGCACTGTTTCGCGCCCCGAACACCTGCTGAATTTTTTCGTACGAACATACCCAATAGCCTCCATTGGACCCAAAACGATGTTAGGGAGTGATTTGGCGCGTTTCGATACCTTTTGCTAGCAAAACGGAGCGAAGCGGGTCCGTTTCGGTGCCCGGTGCACTGCCTGGTAACAAGGAACTTCAAAATGGGTTTTTCGCTACTGACACTTCCAATCTACTCGGTTAGGCCCTAAATGATGTTTGGGAGTGTTTTGGAGCATTCGGTTACCTACTGCACGAGAATCGAAGCAAAACGGGTGTTTCGGCACCCGAATGCACTATTTCGCGCCCCGAACATCTGTTGAATTTTTTCGCACGAACATACCCAATAGTCTCCATTGGACCCAAAACGATGTTAGGGAGTCATTTGGCACGTTTCGGTACCTTCTGCATGCAAAACGGAGCGACGGGTCTGTTTCAGTGCCCGGATGCACTGCCTCGTAACAAGGAACTTCAAAATGGGTTTTTCGCTACGGACACTTCCAATCTACTCGGTTAGGCCCTAAATGATGTTTGGGAGTGTTTTGGAGCATTTGGTTACCTACTGCACGAAAATCGAAGCAAAACGGGTGTTTCGGCACCCGAATGCACTGTTTCGCGCCCCGAACATCTGCTGAATTTTTTCGCACGAACATACCCAATAGCCTCCATTGGACCCAAAACGATGTTAGGGAGTGATTGGGCGCGTTTCGGTACCTTCTGCTTGCAAAACGGAGCGAAACGAGTCCGTTTCGGTGCCCGGTGCACTGCCTGGTAACAAGGAACTTCAAAATGGGTTTTTCGCTACGGACACTTCCAATCTACTCGGTTAGGCCCTAAATGATGTTTGGGAGTGTTTTTGAGCATTCGGTTACCTACTGCATGAAAATCGAAGCAAAACGGGTGTTTCGGCACCCGAATGCACTGTTTCGCGCCCCGAACTTCTGTTGAATTTTTTCGCATGAACATACCCAACACAACTGGACTTAGGGATTTCTCCCAAACTAGTATAAACACTTTGTCTTGTGTCCCTTGAACCATTCTCCACTGTGACGTGCGTGTTCTGTGATCGACACTCGCCGGCGTGAGGCACCCTGAGTTCCACCCGCCGACCGTATCGAAATCCACAGGGAACATAATATAATTATGATCTCACTAAGATACCCATAGGATAGGGTTGTCCTTTTCTCTAATGAAAACTCTCAAGGTGGGAAATTTTTATCTATCTCTTGCTTGCTTCATTGACCTAGTATGATCTTTTATCCAAAAGAAACATAAGGTATAAAAACCACTTGATCCAAGGTCTCAGCAGAGAGGGAAGAAGTACTAGCTATATGTCGAAGTTGTCACTTTTGACACCTTCCTCTTTCCGATAAGACCACAAACTAACGAATGGAATTTCTAAGTCTAGACACCACGTCAACACCCGAAATACTTATCCAAAGTGCCGGCTGAGGATTATCCTCAGCGAGGGTCCCATACACCATGGTAGCGAACACGCGTTCCCACAAACAATCAATATCAAGAAATAATTTAACAATAAAGTAATCAAAAGAAGAACTTGGAGACTTACTCAACTGTATGATTCCAATGAGGTACAGTTTAGAAGAAGCCGAAGAACAATCCAATCAAGCTTGGATCCTCTTCTAATCACGCTCTAATTCCCCTGTAATCTCCTTGTATTCTCTCCCTCAAACACTTCTAGTTCTAATATATCATAGGCTTCTCTCCTCTTCCTTTCCCCTTAGGACTATCACTTATATAGGGGTACAGGTCGGTGCCGAGGGATTAAATATGGTAGCTAACTCCACCAACCTAAGGAACCTTCTAGGAACCGCATCTACGAAGGCGGTGGCCGAGAGGCCCCACTGGTGGGCTAGCTGAGCCATTTGGGCCGACCGATCCCTGGCTGAAGCTTCTCGGGCTGAGTCTTCTCTGGTTGATTTGTGTGGCGTCCGTGTGTGGCGCAGAAACAAGTCCTCTCGTGTGTGTGGATGGATAATAAGCTATTTTGCATGCAAAGCTATAAATAGCCAGCCTTCTCATGAATTTATCAGTGCATGCTGCTTGAATATAAATAGCAGGGCTTTACATGGCTGCATGTGTGGTCCTGAAGATGAAGTGTATTCCAACAACGCCACTTGTATGCATGTCTTGCATATTTTATATCTGAATTCCAACGTGGCTTCCTATAGACAATTCACCAAAACTCATGGAAACAATTAGTCATAAACCCATATCACTAAGTTTGGTATTTGTTTACAGTAAAGAGGCTTAAATATAGTATTTAACGACTGTCAATAGCAAGTTCAGCCGATAATTAATAAGATCCTTGAGCAACTTTCACGATGGACAGCAGACATTATGACAAAAGGGGACAGTGGTTCAGGTGCAATTTGTCCTTACAGCCATGCTGGTATACGTGCTAATGGCAATGGATCTCCCCCTCTGGGCACTCAAAGCTCTAGACAAGCTAAGAGGTTTTGTTTGGTGAGGCCGTAAGGAAGCACAAAGGGGCATTGCTTGATAACCTAGCCTTGCCCCAAAGAGTTGGGAGGTCTGGGCATATCGGACTTAAAATTGCTGGGATATGCATTGCGAGTTAGATTGCCTTGGCTGAAAAAATCTGAGCCTCATAAGCCATGGGCAAGTTTGCCACTCTAGGCGAGCAGAGAAGTTGAAGGCCTTCTTGCCATGGCTGTTGTCACAACAGTTGGCAATGGAATCACAACCTATTTTGGAAGGATAAATGGCTTGAGGGGAGAAGCATAGGATGCCTAGAGGTTGTCGGGGAGTGTTAGCTCGGGCAATTTTTTTTTGGACTAGTCGATGCCTCTTCTGTTTTGGCGAACTATTATTTCGTCAGCCTATTTCTTTTGCTAGCCGATCGATGTTCTTATATCCCTTGGGCAGTGTCATGTAATGGATCTATATCATGATGTCGTAATCAAACTGAATTCATTTATAAAGTCTTAACATTGTAATTTACTTTTTTAAAAATATCCATGTGTGCCATGTGATGTAAAATTGAGATGTGCTGGATGTATCTAAGTAATCACCTTCGTGTTATGTTGCGATCAGTCCATAAACGGTGTCTTAAATCCGAACATTATATAAGCAACCTTGGTCAATCTGGTTGAAACATGGTTGATAGATCAAGTGTTGTTTTCTTGGGCTAAGCATGTTTGAGCTAGATTAATTAAAGGTAGTGTTACCGTTGGGGAGGGTATGGGGAAACCTGCACTTGTCCATACCCATATCAAGGATTTAGTTGCCTAATCTATACCCTCGCCAATTCTGCCCGTACCCATTTGCCCATATCCATTGGACAATGGATGATTAATTGGGTAAACACAATTGGGGAAGATCAATTAATAAGCCAATCCACACAGCTCAAGAGCAATTGCAAGAAAGGAGGCACAATCCAATGAAAAATTGAAAGGAATCAATGAAACCTTGAATCTCACGTCATTACAAAATTGAAGAGCCCCTCAATGCGGTAGCGGAGTATCCAAATCTAAAGTCCCCTCAGGGTTCAGGGTACTAGAGATGATGGGAAACGTGACCGCGGGACCTCGATGCCGGCGGCGAGGAACCACCGGTCCATGTGCACGCACCGCACACGATGCACTGCCAGAACTCATGCCGCCTGCACACCCGCGCCGGCGCGGAGGTCGCAGTCCGATTAGGCGCCGCCGCTACCGTTGAACTGGATCACCGCCAGCGAGTAGAGCACCGCCGCGTGCTCGCTGATAGCTGCTCTCGCTAGTAGTGCCACGCCGCAGTCGGCAAAGATGATGGAAGTCGAACGGGAGTACGACATGGGAATGGGTGGAGACGGGGATACCCTCCCATGTACCCTTTCCTCTTGGGTATACCCGTCCCCTCCCCATTCATGAATGGATAAATTATTTTGTCCCTATACCCTCCCTGTTATACCGGGTGTGGATTTGGGGAACGGGTAAGGGTACCCAGCGGCAATGCTAATTAAAGGTGGTTCGCCACAATTCTAGAGCCTAGACACCACCACTACACCCTGAAATAACTTATTATCGCGTTGGTCTGGGTTACCCATCTTTACTAGGGGGCGAATACTGGAATACCTTGCTAAGGCAGACAATTGATCCTACGACCAAAAAATACCAAGAAATAACATAGACATGAACTTAACATAGAAGAGCTAGGATACTTACTCAAGTGTTCATATCCAATGACATACAAGGTAGAAGAGAGACCGACAAATCCGGCTCTTCTCCGCACTCTTCCTCACCCACTAGTTTGCTTAGTGCTATTGTAGAGGGTTCCTCTACATCCTTTCTCCCTCAGGTGCATCCCAATTGGTCTGAGACCAAATGATTTGTAGCGGGGGTTTGCCTCTACTTATATAGGGAGGTGGATAGGTTGGTTTCAGGGGTCTCCATGTATGAATGTCGCAAATACCGACCTAAGCAACACGCACGACGAAGATGGGGCCGTGGGGCCGCCTCCGGGGATCGCCCAATCCCCCAAATCGCCCAAGTCCTTGTCGAATGTGGTATCCCCCAAATCGCCCAAGTCCTTGTCGAATGTGGTAATTAAGGACCGTCAACACTAAGGTGGATGAGACAATGGTGGAGACAAACACACCATCAGGTGATTGAACTACGACTACGAACACACCGTAAACTAGCAACAAAACTCAATCACAAATACAAACTCAACAAAGCAAATTTGATACGGAACTGCAAATGCAAAATTGGATGAGAGGAGAACGAAAAGTTTAATTTTTCACTTTTGTAGACTAGGTAAATAATATGAGATTAATCTAAAAGGCACATGATAAAATACCTCACAGATAATCCAAATCTTAATACCAGATGATGTCGTACTAGCCCGATCTTCCTATAGGTACGATACATTTGATAGGTGGAGAATCGACGTTACGAACCCTTGCAACCGCTACCCTACTTCTCTATTGCTTGTCAACCAAGCGCAACTTGTGATGAAGGCTTTCCTTACAAGTGAATTAAAAACACAAGCAAGAAAGTGAAGGCACGCAATATAAAATTAAAAATATGTATGAAGTAGATCTAAGATATAAGGTTCAAGCTCTCAAACACGAAAGGACTCATCGCTACAAATGTGAAGAACAAGAACATGCGCCCTGGATCATGGTAAAAAGACTTGACATCATAGTCACACTGAGCTATGTTTGTTTCTTAGTGATAAACTAGAACTAAACAAAAATGAAAGCTATATGGTGGTGGCTCCTGAGTTTATGAAAGAAAGAGGTTGTCCTAGATTTAGGGCCGACCAGGCGGTGGCCTCAACCTGAGCTTAAGGCCCAACATGATACAAAACCTAACATGGCCAAAACAGGTGGCGCAACACCTTGTCGTCAGTGGCAGACTTAGGTTTTTTATTTAGGGGGTGCCAACGACAAAACTTTCACATACAAAATGGTATAATACATTTTTTGATTCGGTAAAGAGCAATAAAAATTCACCAAGCAATTTGGATACAAATTTCTGGATAGAAGTAACAAATTATCAAAAGTAGTCCAAATAACTAAATAAGATTAAAATACTATGATGTCTAATGGCATGAAAGTGTCCATTATATCTTCCTCATCGACTTCAAGGAAAATATTCCGCTCAATGAATGTGACAAGGCAATCATCCAAAACACTATCACCACTCTTATTCCTTTTCTTGGTTTTGACTGAATTCAAAGCTGAAAATATTCATTCCACCAAAGTTGTTGCCACAAGTAGAAGCAATACCAATTTGAGAAGAATGTAAACCATATCATAAACTATATACAAATTTGTCTCAACAAGCTTAACTGAGAGGTTAATTAGACCGAGTCACAACTCACAAGTAGGCCGCAGGCATAGGGAGATAGGCCGGACGGAGATAGATGTGTACTGATGGGCCCTGCTGGGTTGACTAGTGACTACAAGAAATGAAGTTTGAAAAAAATACACTTAGTTGTGCCATTTCTTAGGGTGTGCCACAGCCCACCTGGACCACCCACTAGGCCTGCCCCTGCTTGTCATGGTCATACAGGATACTCCACGAGGCTGGAGCTAGAACCTGATGTAAAAGAAGCGCCATGTCATGAAGTTTCTAACACATCCAATAATGCCTTAGTTGGACATCGAATGATAGAAATATCATCATTTTGGTGCAAAGTTGTCGGCTCATTCGAAACCAAGCTCGCGGTCCAAGTTAGGGATGACTTGTAACTTGGTGATGACGCTAGCTCATGTGTATCTAACGTGTTGATGTCCACCATCTCCTTGAGTTTCCACGACACTCCAAAGTGTCTTTGGCTTATCTATCATTGTCGTCCCGTAGATATCAAGCAGGTAATGTTGTCGACACCAATTTTTTATAGGCAAAATTAACCTCCTCACCAATGGATCATGTTTTCAGGCAAAATAATGCTCCTTGCCTGGCGGAATCGAGCCCTCTCACGCCAACATAATGAACCTCTTGTTGGCTGGCGGAATCGAGCCCTCTCGCACCAACATAATGAACCTCTTGTTGTGAATTCGCGGGACCATGGCAGCCCTGCTAAGTGCTAACGACCTGATGCCTTGGTGGCACCGTTCAAAGTTTACCATATATCATATCACCCATTTGCTCGATCATGAGAGCAACACGTGAACATGCCCCGATACCGAGACTCCATCCTCTTGTTTTTTTCAGGACAAGCTCGTTCCTAATCTAAGAGGCATATTCCTTATTCTAAGGCTGGCTGCAGTGGTGCCCTGTATGCATCTCTTTAGGGACGACTACAGTGAAAAAATAGCTGTAGCGGTGTCCCTCTACTGCCCGCTACGGTAGAGGGGTCGCTCTGACACACGACAGGGAGTGGGGATAGAGCGCCCCCGCTACGACGCCACGGTGGCGCGGGGGCTCGCGCCCACCCCAACCGCTCGCCTCCTCGCGCCCTTCCATCGCGTCATGCTCCTCCGCACCGCGCTCCTCGCTGGTATCCGGCCTCGCACAGGCAAGCAAGAGGCGGCAGGTGCAGGCCTCGCACAGAGAGAGAGGGACCTAGAGCGTTGACCTCCGCTCCGCGGCGAGAGAGGAGGTGGCCGGAGCTCGAGCTCGAGGTGGCCGGTGGAGAGAGCATAGGAGAGAAATCCCCACCCAAATCAACCACAAATTGAAAAAAGAAGCATAAATCGCGCACAATCCACGAAATCCCCAACCAAATCAACCTCAAATCCATAAAGTCCCAACCAAATCAACCACAAATGCACAATTCGACCTTCGCGCCATGAATTCGAGAGAGAGAGAAAGCACTGGCGCTTGCCGCTGTTGCAGTGGAGGCGGATCTTCTTTGCAGCCGTTCGCCATGAATCAATCCGCGCTTGCCGCAGGAGGAGGTGCGCTTGCTACAGGAGGAGGAGGAGGAGGAGCTTGCACGTAGCCGAGGAGCTGGATCCCGTGCGGAGGGAGAGAGAGAGAGAGAGGAGCAAGGAGGCCGAGGCGGCGTGCTGGTGCGTTGAGGCGAGGAGGCGGCAACGGCGGTGTGCGGGGCGAGGTGAAGAGGCGGAGGAGGAGAGAGAGAAGAGGACCGCATGCGACTTGAGACTTCGAGGGCGTCGTCGGTGGAGAAAAGTAGAAGATTGAAAGAGAAAAAATAAAAGAGGAAAAAGAAAATGAAAAAACAGGAGGAAAAAAAGATAAAAAGGAGATGGAAAAAAATAAAGAGAGTGGTGGAGATAAAAAAAGAAAAGGAAAAGAAGAGGTGAGGAGAGAGGAGATGATAGTTGAGATTGTTGAATAAAATATAGTATAGTTGGGATAGAGGGATTATGATTGTGGGAGAAACTGATATAGAGAAGAGAATCTCGATGACTAGGATAGGATATTCTTTTTAGAGGGATGAAATAAAGGGATATGAGTGCGGAGAGCCTAAAACGCTCTCATCCTTGGTCCCATGAAGGCATGAACTAAACAGGAGCTAAAATGGGGGATGTGATGGTTCTATCCCATCCCGTGGGGAAACCCGACCCTACCTAAGAAAAAGCGGTAGAGGGTCATTACATCTCAGCTTGTTCTTCAGACTAAACGGAGGGTGTTCCCTTTTCTTTGGCGTTTACTGTTGTTCCGCTTGATTGGCTAGTCACGATCATTTTTTTTCTATATGCACAACAGTTGAACTGGAAGCCAGTAATAAGAAAAGCAAGAATGATGATTCATACAATAGAAGCTGGAAATAGTCCTAATGGAATTATTTGGAGCGCATGGCTTCAATATAGACAAAATATGATTCGTCCAATTCTTGCAGCGGACCGGTAGAAATTGCAACACATATTTTTTTTTTGAGGAAAAATTGCAACACATATTATGTAACACCCTAAAAATGTCCTATTTTAAATTTAGTAATTAATTGGCTTTTATATTCAAGTGCTCATGAAAAATGCAGGAAAAATAATATTTTGAATAATTAAAAGCAAATATAGGGTATAGAAACATTATTGTTGCATTCATGCTGGTGCATTTGTTTTTGATTGTTGAATTCAAATTTGTATTTGAATTTGAATTCAAATGAGTGTTTGAATAAAAGAAAAACCTTTTCTTTTTCTCTCTCTTTTTCCTTCTCCTTTTCAGCCCAGCCGGCCCACTCCTCCTCTCTTTTCTTTCTTTCCCACGCGGCCCAGCTCGGCCCACCACAGCAGCCCAGCCGCGCTCTCTTCTCTTCTCCCGCAGCCGCTGACCAGTGGGTCCCACCTGTGAGCCCCGTCTTCTCCGCCCGCGCCGCCGACACCTCGGGCCCGCTCGTCAGTTTCTCCTCCTACCTCCAGCCGTACCCGAGCGGGACACCGTGCCGCCGCCGAGTCTGCCTCGCGCACGCCTTCCGCCCGGCTTGGTGCGCACGCCAAGGGGGTCTCCACCGCCCCTATAAAGCCGCCGCCAACCTCCTCTGCCCCGAACCCTAGCCCTAGCCGCCTCCAAGCTCGTAGCGCCATCGCCAACCCTAGCCGAGCCGCCGCCACCACCAATCCATCGCCTCACCGCCTCATTGACGACGAGAACCAGCTGCGGAGCTTCGGGGTAAGCAGAGGAACAAGCCGAGCCCAAAATCCCTCGCCCTCTCGCTCTCCAACTCTTGCGCAAGCTCGCCAGAGTTCTCCGACCGCCGCCGCTCGACGCAAGCCGCCTGCACCGGCCGAACCCCGCTCCCGACCCTCAAAATCGAATCCCCTCTCTCTCCTCTCTCTCTATGATCGATCGCGGCGAGTTTTGGCCCACCGTAGCTCTGAGCCAACTCCGGCGAGACTTCGGCCGCGTGCGGCCGCGAGCCGTCGTCCCCGGCGAGCCGAGCGCCTAGATCTAATCTCAGCCGTAGGATTCAAAACCGACGGCCAGATCTGAAAACCGTTTTAAACCGAGCCGGTTCACCGTGAACCCATGAACCGCGGTTCAGGGCCGGTCTACGGTCCGGTCCACTATGACGTCAGCCCACGTCAGCATCTAGCCGCCGCCGTGCTTGTTTTACAAAAGAGCCCCTCTGTTTTCTGAAAATCAACCCGCGGTCCACCTCTATTCAAAAGTATTTACAACCAAGTCCTTTTTCTTTCGGTTTAGCCCCTGCTCTTTTGAAAAATAGTGCCCGCCATCCTAGAAGTCGTTTTTACCCCGTAGCCCTCGGGTTTTTTATGAAATTATGTTTTAGGTCCCTGGTTTCTTTCAAAAACACCCCTGGAAGCCTAAAACCTTTACCAGCAAGCCCCTAGAGTCCGTTTTAAGCGTAGTTTCTCCGTTTTAACTCCGATTTGAGTGGTTTTCGCGCTCATGTGTTCGTAGTGAAGCGTATAGTAACTCTAAAGCCTTCTTTTCATCTTTTGTTTATGTTTGGTGTACTGTTCTAATTAAATACCTTGTTTGTATGTATGTGTGGATGCTTGTGTGGTGATCAATGTGAGTAGTTGACGAGCCGTTCGAGTTCGCCGACGATCCCGTTCCCGAAGAGCAGGAGCAGCAACAGTTCTCTGAGGAAGGCAAGTATAACACAGACCATCCTTGTTACCTATACACCGATTAATCACATAAATCATATGCATGTGTCTAATACTGTTAACCACTAAGGATGTTCCTAGCCTTTACCTTATTCCTTGTTTACCCAGGTTTTATGCATTATGGTTAGACTATGCTACGCGCTGCAACCAACATTTATTTTTAATGTCAATATTGAATTAATGGTTCACTTCAATGATGGTTAAAAGATGATGCTTTTTAGCAACATGGTTCGGGGAACTAGAGCATGTGTTGTGTGCTTTGTTCTAGTGTCTCTATAAGGTTTGGTCTAGGGAATTAGAGCATGTGCTTCGTGCTTTGTTCTAATGTCTCTCCGTAAGGTCCGGTTCTTAAAGCGGCAACCCAGGAACCTGTTCGCCGCCGTTGGAACTATAATGGCTCCGGTCTTGGATGATTAGCTTGTACGTCTCTAGCTCGCCAGTGGTTACCGAAAGGCGTATATGGGGAGCATGGGTGAGAGTATAGTTTGATCCATCGATGACGGTTTTATCCGTTGGCTATGTCTCGTTAGGCAAAGTCCCGTGATGTAAGCGCCCGATGTACGGCAGCTTCACACGTTGCGATGATTGCGCTCTCGCTCTGGACGCCATTGACCCCCTCACGTTGCGCCCTGAGCGTATGTCAATCTCGATGCCTCGGGTTATGCTGCCTATGTTGAACCAAAACGGCTACTGTGCTTGTTAGGGTGTTTTGTGAAAGTCCTCGTAACATAAGTTCTTTTGGATTTATGTGACCGGCGGGTAAAGGGCGAAACCTCTGCAGAGTGTTGATCTATCATGATAGCCGTGCTCACGGATACGAGCGGCCTGGATCCTTTTTGATTAGAAGATGAAGTTAGTGATTGATGTTGGTTTGTTCTATAATCACTTATACCTTATTAAAGGGGTTTATACTTGGGTTCTACTCATTTGTAGTAAATCAGATGATAATAAAATGAAACAACTAAAAGTGCTAATGCAGTATAACCGTGTCAAGCCTTTTGTTCTTGCATAACCCGTGTTATACTTGTTAAGTAAGATGGTTTACTTACACTTGCAACTATTCAACAAAATCCCAACAAAATCCCGGATGGGTAACAGATGGAGTAGTGAATGATCAGTCGCTTGCTGAGTTTCCGAAGGATCTGCCGTACTTCTAGCTGTGTTCAACCAGTCGGTGTCTCCGTGGACTTGAGGCTCTACTAGTTATGAAGCGTTTAAATAATATTAAGACTTCCGTTGTGTTATTTATTTAAGACTGTCTTGTGTTAAACTCTGATATAAACTATTTTATTCAAGCTTTGTGTTCTCTGTGATTCAATATTTCTAATCTATATGTGTTCTGTTGACATCCTGGACACGCATATAGAAGCATTCGGATTTCTTGGAAATCTAGGTGTTACGTATTACCAAGAATCATAAAGCTCATTGCATGAAAGCAGCTGCAGCTATAGAAAATTATCACGCTATAGGAGAATACTGGCAACCTCGGACTAAAGCCACTGCTGGTAACATGTGAATGCATGGTCAGAACAATCAGCGCTTTTGAGTTTTTGTTGTCAGCACCCTGTATATAATATAATTCTGCAGACGAACAGCACCAAGAGTACTAAAAAAGAATAGGATAAAGTGAAGAGTCATTTTATGCTTCGCTTGATCTTGTTCTCGTATCATCAGCATACTCACTATCTTGCATTCCATCTAAATCAGCCTGGGTATCCCCATTTGCATCTGTATCTGGGTTTGCATCTGTAGTCTTGCCTTCCGGAGACGAAGGGGCATGAGTACTCCCAGCTGCGCTGGTGTGGTTGTTAGCTTCCGTCATATTAGCCCCAGTATGCTTTTCAATCATTCCAGAAATAGCCAACTTAGGAGACCACTCCAGAACATCATCAATTATGTTAGAAACCTTCTTTTGGTACCTATAATCAGGGAAAAGAACACAATGAAAAGGTAGTAAAATGATTCAGGACATGAAATTGAGCTTAATTGCATTGATACACCTGTTTAAATTCCCTAAACAATACATTAAAAAGCATTAATGATTCTCATGCAACGAACTAAGATTTCTCCTATGGCAGGTGTTACCTGCTCGTAACTTAATAATGCTATTAGGTCAGGACATGAAACAAGACAATCTTTGCAGATAAAAGATTACCTGGCTCTAGCTGCTTCATCTGGAGCATGATGCCTAAGGAGCAATATCACCAATACAGTGACAAGAGCATAGAAAAGTCTTGATGTCCACTTTGGCCGCTCTCCTTCATCCTTTTCAGGCCAAAAACGAACGAGTTCTCTAAACGTTGTCTCCTCTGCATTTATATTGGGGAAGAACCACACACGTTTCCCAAGAAGAACCCATAGGACGCCAAAGATAGCAGCTCTTACTGCAATTCCATTGAAATAGAAGTCATGGCTTATTTGGGACACAGCAAAGTTAAACAAAAAGAAAGTTGATTTGACAAAATAAATAACTCCAGTAGTATGTGCTTCAGATTGGCCACATCACATGCAACCCCACCATCAGCAAACATCAATACAGCAAAACCAAGCACAACGAACAACAATAATATAAAGTAAACGGGTAAAACTATAGTCTTGTTATGTCTGAGCATATTATTACTGGCAAGCCATCGCTCATTGCTCTCTGATAGTACAAATAATCAACATATACCCAAAGACAGCAAACATGAAGAATTTGAAACATGTTTACTGATTTACATAAACTTCTAATTATTTGAAAATAGAATAGACGAGAATTTGCCTAAAAAATAGCTGGAATTGGAAAATGATAAGAACCCAGCAACCAAGATTTAGTGGGAAATGAAATGGAACGGGAAGCATAAACCATTTTAGAATGTTGACACATTATTCATTATGAGATTCTTTTGCCACAGATTTTTTCAGGAAAATTTGTACTTTTCCCATAAGCTTTCTAAACAAAATGGCATATCAGGAAAATCACAAACCAATCATTTCTACCCAGGCTTCAAAAACATCATGCAAACCAAACATAAATCGTATAAGTTTCAAGTGATAATCTACAGCTACCAATTTTAGCGGTAAATACAAACTCCCACAAGAAGAGCTTGATAGTCAGCCAAAATATCACTGGTAAACCTAGCCTATCGGGTGAATCCAGTAGAAATTCCACCTGGTATGTAAAAAAGAAGTTTGGATGTATTTGCATTGTAAGTCTTAAAACAGCTGAAAATCTGTTGTCATGAAACAAGTGAATAGCTACTCAAGTTGTTTTGCTTGTGGCTCTGACAAATCGTCACGAGATTGAAAACTAACAAGTTTTTATTTACTTTTAACAATTGGTGCACTGAGGTTTGGGCCGCGCCCTACAGTGTGTGTGGTGCAAATAGCACTTCAAAGATAAACAAACTCAACATCTCGCACATGGAAGAACCTATACACCAACCTGGCTATGCGGCTTTTAGTTAAAGCATGAATCTTTGTCACTATATTATATCACGTGACCATTCATTTGAATCTCAAATCTTGGTTTTAGAAATCTGAGAAAAATTTTGAATTTTTCCAGTAAACGGTTTTACCAGTGATCCCAGGTCAATTTTTAAAGGGACGTTAGTAGCATTACATCTAATGAAAGAGCATCAAGGCATTCCTACTACTTGTGACTTGGCGTAGCCATCTGTGTTTCTGGAATTCTCCCACCGACACAAAATAATAAAGCCTTTAAGGATTTATGTTGATAAAACTTCTCTAGACTTGATCATCAATAAATCAAGTCATATTGATTGATAGGTAAGACTGACATTAGACTCACCATGAAAAATGGTTTCAAACGAGCAATCTTTTTTTCTACTGATATCTCTCATTTTAATAGAAATTACTAAGCGTCACCTTGTACACTTCAAATGTCCTAAGACACATTTTTTGGATCACAGGGAGTATACAATGGCCTTGTTTGTTTCCACATCCTCAACGACTCTCACGGATAAACACCCACAGAATGGGCTGTGCCAGACGCATGTCAGAAGACGACAAGCAGAAGGAAAACATAGGATATTTCAATGCACAGACACGAAAATGCAGGAATGCGGGGCAGGGGCTGCTTCTCGCTGACCCGGGAAACGCTTCTTTAAGTCTGTTCCAAAAACATCAGCCAAATGCAGCAGCATTTGCTCATAGCACTTTGGTAGGTCGACTATATTATATAGTGACACTTTTTAAATTTTTGAAAGCAACAAGGTCCAGCCGATAGGGCCCCGGGGCCTGATGGATACACAGGTCAGTTCTACAAGTCTTGTTGGCCTTTGATTAAGGCGGATGTCATGGCAGCAATTATAACTTTACAACAAGGTGACACTACAAAACTATGGCTGCTGAACTCGGCTTATCTTACCCTTATTCCGAAGAAGAATGAAGCCCTCTCACCCATGGATTTCAGACCAATCAGCCTTGTCCATAGTTTTGCAAATTTGGTCACCAAGGTGATGGAAAATCGGCTGGCTCCAATGCTTAAGGAGTTAGTTGCTGCAAATCAAAGTGCTTTTGTCCGAGGAAGATGCATACATGACAATTATATGATCGTTCAACAAACTATCAAGCTGCTACACAAGAAGAAAGTACCAAGTATCTTTCTGGGACATGGTATTTCAAAGGCCTTGAATTCAGTTTCATGGCCATTTCTCCTGGAAGTTTTGAGGCACGTGGGTTTTGGTGACAATTGGTGTAACCTCCTCTCTAGTCTTTTGACCACATCATCCACAAGAATTATGGTCAATGGAGATCCAGGAGAGGCAATCTGACATCAGCGAGGGTTGCGTCAAGGCGACCCTTCATCTCCCATGCTGTTCATTTTGGTAATGGATGTGCTTAACAGTCTTTCACCAAGGCAGGAGAGGTCGGACTCTTGCAGCCGCTTGCAAGGGGAAACATCAAGCAATGTATATCCTTATATGCAGATGATGTAGCATTGTTTATTCAGCCCAATGATGAAGAGATAACTTTGACCACAAGAATCTTGGAAACTTGCGGGGAAGCTTCGGTTCTTCGGAAGAATTTCCAGAAAAGTTGTGATATACCAATCCAGTGTGGTCAGCCAGAGATGTCGGTAATCACCTCTTCTATGACTTGTACAACAGCTGAATTCCCATCACCTCTTCCTCTGATAAGAAGTTGTGAAAGGCAGACCTACATTGGATTGAGAAAATTGGTGAAAAACTGCCTAGCTGGAAAGCATCCCTGGTGAATTTGGCAGGACATGCAGTCTAGGTCAAGTTTGTCTTATCGGCATTGCCTATCCATGTGTTGACAGCAATTAATGTGCCAAAATGGTTTATTAAGGAGGTAGATAAGATCAGGAGATCTTTTCTCTGGGAGGGGCGACAGGAAGTGAACGGAGGTTGTTGTCTGATTGCTTGGGATAAGGTGCAAAGACCCCTGGACCTTGGTGGCCTTGGCGTCCCAAATCTCCAGCTCATGGGATGGGCATTGCAAGCTCGGTGGCTCTGGTTAAGGAAGACAGACATGAGCAGACCTTGGAACAATTTAGATATCCCGGTGCACCAATATGTGGTTGCTCTGTCCCAGATCGCCATGGAAACAAGAATCGGGAATGGTAACAACAACCTTTTTTGGAATGATAAATGGATTATAGGCTGTTCGGTAAATGATCTTGCACCATTGATGGTGGCTGCAGTACTGTTAAGAGTCTGTAATCAATGACTTGTGGCAGAAGCTTTACCAAATCAGATTTGGACAATTGACATACAGGGTCGTCTCTCAATGATTGGAATATTTGAATTGTTCCAATTGGTAGATATCCTGCTAGAGATCACTCTTTCCCAGGAAGATGATGTCCATGTGTGGAGACTGGATGGTTCTGGACAGTACACGGCGAAGTCAGCATATAGAGTCTTATTCAATGGCGTTGTCACCTTTGAACCTTGGCGGTGCATTTGGAAGACCTGGGCTCCAGCAAAATGCAAAATTTTCCTTTGGTTAGCAATGCGAGACAGATGTTGGACGGCTAACAGGTTAGCGAGGAGGAACCTGCCACACCCTAATCTCTGCCCTCTATGTGACCAGGAGGAAGAGACCATCCAACGTATCCTTACCACCTGTGTCTTTGCGAGGGAGTTTTGGTTCAAAGTTCTTTCGCCTCTCGGCCTGCAGACCGCCATGCCATCACAGCACGAGGTCCCATTTGCTGATTGGTAGAGGAAGAGCGCCAAGAAGGTTCAGAAGGACAAGCGAAAAATGCTTTAACTCCCTTGTCATTATAGGCGTCTGGCTTCTCTGGAAGCACCACAATTTGTGTGTGTTTGAGGGAGCCATCCCATATATGTATCAGATGCTACAATATTTCAGAGATGAGCATCACCTCTGGTGCATGGCTCGTGATCGGCGGCTTGCCTCCTTGAGCACTGGCCAGAATGAATGTGTTAGCTAGAGGTTTGTAGTGTGTTGTATTTGTGATCAGGCCCTTCCTTGGGTTTTTGTGAGGCTACAACTTTATGTAAGCTCCAAACCCCTCACAATTAGGTCCGGAATGAGGGAGCGAGGATTGTAAGGGACCGTTTTCTCTCTCTATCAATACAAAGATACGGAGCTCTCCAGCATATTCAGAAAAGAAAGAAAGTGACACGGTCAAACATAATATAGTCTGCAACAAGACAACTGATAAAGCTGTAACTTTAATTTTTGGACTACTAAGTAATGGATTTTTTTGCGTAGGTAACGTTACGTTTCAATCCATAACTAGAAATATATCCAACTGCAAGAACATCGATATATATAAAAAAAAATCCACTGACAAAATCAAGAACAACTTTTGATATCTCATTTATTATAAATAACAGGCAAGCAACATAATCAAAGATGCATAATGACTAGGGTGTGGTATCAGAAGTAGGCATACATAACACAAGCAAACAATTGTCATGAATTACTCAAAGAGGTGTAACGAGCAAAGTATCATGTGATGTTGGAAGTGTGCACGCACAACACAGCCAAAAGACTGTCGGCATGGATGGGCGACAAACAACTTCACAAATTAAACAACAGCCTTGAACATAAGTACACTCGGAGGAGGAAGAGAGATCTTACGCAAAAGAATGGAGACAATGCAAAGTAGAGCTCCAGCACATGAGTACAATACAACAATCTTGCATTGGTATGGGTAGACAGGAAATAAGCAAACTGCCAGCGCAAAAAGAGGCCAAACAAATGAAAGAATTGTCTGCCACAAGGTCCGCCTTTTGAGAAACATCCAAGCAAAGAAACCATCATTTTCAGTAAACACTTGTTCCTGTAAGTACAAATCAGATCCACTTACATAAGATAAGAGCAAACCAAAGGAAAGAGAACAGTATAAAAAATTCTGTTGCAAATTGTTATATGTAACCTAATTCTATCAAACCTAAGCTATGGAATATTAGGTACAAAGACACTTGTAAAGCAAACACTTCCTTTGGATTGTCAGTTATCACACAGATCATAATATATTGTGAGATTTAGGACAGATGAGTCCAGTAAAACAATTGAATACATACTGGACCCCTAACAGTATTTAATTTGACGTCAATCCACAAACATGAAAAAAAAACATATAATGAAGAAAGATGCATGATCAATCCTAATTAAGTAACACTGAAAGGATCTCAACTCATTCCAATATGAGATAATGGAACAGATCGAATTAATCAAAATTTAAAAATAATAAAAGGAAAGAGTACATAATGTGTTGTGGGCACTGACTCACTACAGAGAAATCGAGATTTTTCCAATGCTTCATCTTATATTGAAATCCCAACGATATTGATGCTTCCTAGTACTTCTTACTGCTAATTTGTAGCAACTAAAGCTATTAAGGAACTACAAGAACTATGGAAAAAAGTTGACAAAAGTCTGTTTCTTGCAACTCTTTTACTCCCATATCACCACATTTCATGATTACTCGAGCAGAACAAAACCATTACTTCATCATAAGAAAACCTTTACTTGACATCAAGAGAATAGAAATGATGCAAATTTAAGTACAATTACTGAAACTGTGGATAAAGCTAAGGTAAACTTCCAGGGTAGTAAGTCAACTGGATGTTACTTGCCCTTCGCTGTGTATTACTCATGTGATTTCTAATCACCTATCAATAATTTGAAATCACTTATAACTGCTAGGGTGCCTTTAAAATGTGCCTTCGCATAAAAGGGTGTCTTGCAAAAGTATAACGGATTTGAAACATCTGTCACTTCACATAAAATGTGTCTAATTGTACCATATAAGTTTCTAAAATCTGGATTTCTAGTATTATTAATTGGTTTGATTATGATGATTAGAGATGACAGAGTGTAATATAAATGCAGCATTAACAGAATTCAAGAACAACCATAATATTAACAAATTATCTAAACCAAAAGAACGAGAAGAAATATATCTGTTACATTTTATATAAATAGCATACAACACTTACATTATGTATCTCCAAATGAGCAGGCCATGATGATAATTTTTTCTTGCCAGGCCTGACAGTTTTCATAACTCGGTCACATCTTATCACAAGGTTCTTGGTCAGCAAAGTGTTAACAATGTCCTCCACTTCTAAATCTTTATCTGGCCCTAAAATTTCCCTGACTTCTGGATGATTCTTAATGAAGCTGTTGAAATCTTTTCCACGAAAATACTCCACTCGTGTTTCTTGCATGATTGCCCATCTTGATTCTAGTTGTTTATTATCCCTAACCTTCTCAGCAAACAATTGATAAACGTCTTTCTTCGGAGCAGATTTCTCCTAGATGATAGAACATCAGTCAACAGCTTTAGAGAAAAGCACATCGAAAATGAGTATGTTTCTAAAATTTTTAGCATGGAATACAATATGAAGCACATCGAAAATGAGTATGTTTCTAAAACTTTCAGCATGGAATCCAATTTGAAGCGAAGAGACCTAAAGGGAAACTAATTTAGTTAGAGAGGGTGTTAAAGTGTGGGCTTGTCCTAGCCTATGTACGTGTCAATTTAAGCTCATGCTTTGCTCCTGAACACCGATAAAGCTGTTAAGCCCAGCACAAACTCTTTGCGTTCTATAAAAAGAAAGGCCTGCGATGGTCTTTGGTCTAAAAATATTAATTTCGAGCAAAATACTAAGCCAGTTCCTAAATGATGATGCATCCAAAATGGGACCCCATGTTGCCTCAAGAAAGTGAGGATCAGAACCAACCTCCTAGGACCATATTTGGAAATTTCTAATTCAAATCAAACAAGAAAACGCTAACAAACCATGACTACGACCCGGCCAGGCTTACGGAAACAAAATCTGCTAACAGCTATATAACATCCAAAGGACCCAACTAGACATACCGCGAGCTGCTCCAGATCTACAAAATCAATTGAAAAAATAGGTCGACCATCCAACAACCATAAGAAAACCCTCATGAAATTCAGCAAAACCGCATCGCATGATTCGAGTCTTCGGGAGGAAACAAGAGATACTACCGACCGCGCACCTCGAAAACATACCACAATGCACAGCACGACTGCACCTAAACCAAATCTAAAATCCCACGGATGGCAAGGCGTCGAGGTAATCAGAGCTAAGGGTAAGGGATCGAGATGACCTGAGGCGCGGCGCGGGAGGAGCGGGAAACGGGACCGCCCGCCTTCTTCCCCTTGTCCTTCTCCGCCGACTTGGCCGCCGTGGCCTTGGCTCCCTTCCCCGCCATCTCGTCGGAGAGAGGCGGGACCTTTACCCCGACGGAGGGCGCCGGATCGGAGCGCGAACCCGGTGGATCTCTCAGGGCCGATTCGACGAAAAAAAAATGGGGACTGGAGACTTGCTCGCACCCCGTCCCACGTGAAAAGAAGGGGAGCTAGAAAGTATTTTCCGTTTTACGAGGTTTTCTAAAAAAAAAGGAAAAGGTCTCATTAAGCTCTTCAGTTTGATTTTGGCCACCGAACTCCAAAACCGTAGCACCTTGGCCAGCAAGTACTAAATCGTTCAAATTTAGCCATTGGACTGTTTTGATGAGTGATTTTAATTTTTTATTTACAATTAGGTTTTTAGATCTTAAAATGATTATTATTTTTTACATGTACCTCTTATTTAGGTGATTCTCACATGTCCTAACGGTGAGCTTTGTCTTTTATAATTATTTTTATACTATTTTATCACTATTTGTTATATTATTTTTATATTATTGTGTAAAAACAACAATATAAGAAAAGTAAAACAAATTGTCAGTGTCTGATTTGTTCACACCGGCACCAACAAGTGATTGCGCTGCTAATCACTCGCTCCGATGGCGGGTTTCGGATCAAACTTGGGACACAGGGGGATTATCATGGTTTTGGCCTTGCGGCCGTACGTCCAGCCGTGATGCGTAGCATCAAGTTTTATGTTGCTCGTAGTAGGGGTTACAAGCAAGATGGGAGAGGGAGGTGAGCTCCCAAGTCCCTAGATTGATTGAGCTGAGTGCCAATATCGTGGACTATGGCAATATATTCTTGCGGTGGGTAGCTTGTCCTTCACCCCTTCTGCATGGAGCTTCCCTTCCCCTTTTATAGACCAAGGGTGAGGGAGTACGTACATGTGGGAACGTGGCACTGACGTCGTGAGATGCACTATGCTGCCCACGACATGCACTATTTGAGCGGGAATCGCGCCTCCCAACTCCGGCTGACGGCATGGACGTCGTTATCGTTGACTTGGTTGTAGCCGACCGTTGCTTCGAGGGACGCCGCTTGGAGGCTGGGATGGCGTCGGGCCCTCCCAGCTATTCTTCGGGGGTTCTTCTTCTAAGGTTGTGGCGTGCCTGGGACGGATAAAGTCGCGGGGTGATTAGCATAGTTGCAACGCCTGACGCCAAACCTACCCGCATAGTGCTTGGCGCAGGGCCACAATGTCGGGCGCAGGCGGAATCGACCGATGTGCCGTTCGCGGTGTGGCGCTACAGGGCGTGCGGTCATATCCCGCACTTAATGCCTTGCAGAGTCCTGGCGCGGGGGGGGGGGGGGGGCTTCGAGCGTAGCCGGCAACCTCGAGCGCAGCTGGGCTCGAACGTGACAGAGATTCCCATTCGGGGGTGAGCGGCACCCTCGAACGAGACGGAAGTTCCCCCGATTATGGTGGCGTCGCCGCGGTGGGCTTCTGTTGGGCCGCAGAGCTTGGGGCCTTGTTTAGCTGTAGATGCGGCTTGCGAGTTAGGTTGTCTTGGGCCACATTTGGGGTACCCCTAGTTTTGGTACCCGACAGTAGCCCCCGAGCCTCCGCGGGAATGAGATTCAATTCTGCGGGGGCTCGTTTGTTTCTTAGGGACGGCCTTTGTTGTTCATCGAGGGTTCCGGGGATCCACGGGGTGCGCTAGCGCACCCGCGGGTGTAGCCCCCAAGACCTTGGAAGAGTTATATACTCTCCCAGGTTTTTGTCATCTCTTGTCGTGCCCATGGTGCTAGGAGCCCCCGAGCCTCGTTTCGTTCGAGGCAGTTTGGGGCAGCCTAGACTTCTTTTTTGTTTCTCAAGCGGAGAAAGCTCCTGGGCCTCTGGCGCATGAGGGGGAGGCGCCTGATCTTCTGGCATCGGGTCTTCTGTCGTCGTACTCGTAGTGTAGTCGATGTCCGCATCATCCTCCCCTTCTTGAAACGAAGTCGTCCTCGACGGCAACTCCTCATCCTCGCCCGCGTATGGTGTCAAATTTGCAACATTAAAACTAGTGGAAACACCAAACTTCGCAGGCAGGTCAAGAACATAAGCATTATCATTAATCTTGGTTAGCACTTTAAAAGGACCAGCAGCGTGAGGCATCAATTTAGAACGGCGTAAAGTAGGAATGTGATCCTTGCGCAGGTGCAACCAAACCAAATCACCAGGTTGAAAAGTAACATGTTTGCGACCTTTACTACCCGCAACCTGATAGCGAGCGTTCGCAGCAGCAATATTTTGATGAGTTTGATCATGCAACGTTATCATTTGCTCACATGTGCAACATCATCTAAGTGGGGAGCATCGGCAGCATCCAGAGAAAATAATCAATAGGCGCGCGCGGAACATAACCATAAACCACCTCAAAAGGGCACATCTTAGTCGAAGAATGCGTAGCACGGTTATAAGCAAACTCAACATGAGGCAAACAATCTTCCCAACGTTTTAAGTTCTTGTCTAAAACAGCTCTGAGCATGGTAGACAAAGTTCTATTTACCACCTCACTTTGCCCATCAGTCTGAGGATGACATGTTGTACTAAACAGTAATTTAGTGCCCAATTTATTCCACAGTGATCTCCAAAAATGACTGAGAAACTTAGCATCACGATCAGAGACAATTGTATTTGGAATGGCATGCAAACGAACAATTTCGCGAAAGAACAATTCAGCAACCATGCTAGCATCATCATTTTTATGACAAGGTATAAAGTGAGCCATTTTAGAGAAGCGATCGACAACCACAAAAATGATATCCCTCCCCTTCTTAGTTCTAGGCAGTCCTAAAACAAAATCCATTGAAATATCAAGCCACGGGGACGAAGGGACAGGTAAAGGCTTATACAAACCGTGGTTGTTCAGACGGGACTTAGCTTTCTGGCACATAGTGCAGCGTGCAACAAGGCGCTCGACATCGCGGCGCATTCAGGGCCAGAAGAAGTGCGCAGACAGTATCTCGTGCATCTTGAAGACGCCAAAATGGCCCATGAGGCCACCGCCATGTGCTTCCTGCAACAACAAAAGACGAACCGAGGTCGCTGGAACACACAGCTTGTTAGCGTGAAACAGGAACCGATCCTGCATATGAAATTGACCCCATGGTTTCCCAGCCAAGCAATGAGCAAAAGCATCTCTGAAATCAGCATCATCAACATATTGGTCTTTTATAGTGTGCAAGACAAAAATTTTGAAGTCTAGTTGTGAAAGCATAGTATACCGGCGAGACAGAGCATCAGCAATGACATTTTCCTTCACACTCTTGTGTTTAATAATGTATGAAAAAGACTCAATGAATTCAACCCATTTAGCATGACGACGATTCAGGTTTGTTTGGGTTCGAATATGTTTTAAAGCTTCATGATCAGAGTGGATAATAAACTCACGATGCCACAGGTAATGCATCCATGTTTGTAAAGTGTGCACGAGAGCATATAGTTCTTTATCATAAGTAGAATAACGCAAGCTAGGACCACTTAATTTTTCACTAAAGTAAGTAACCGATTTACCCTCTTGTAACAAAACAGCACCTAATCCAATCCCACTTGCATCACATTCAAGCTCAAAGATTTTAGTAAAATCAGGCAATTGTAAGACAGGAGCATGTGTGAGCTTATCTTTGAGAGTGCAGAATGCAACCTCCTGTGCATCGCTCCAAATGAAGGGCGCGTCTTTCTTTGTAAGCTCGTGCAGAGGTGTTGCAATGGGGCTGAAATCACGCACAAATCTGCGGTAGAAACTTGCAAGACCAAGGAAACTCCGAATCTACGTGACCGTCGTCGGTGTGGGCCATTCCCGGATGGGGTCGATCTTGCTGCTGTCCACCTTAATGCCCTGTGGAGTAACAACATAGCCAAGAAACGAGACACGTTGTGTGCAAAACATGCATTTTTCAATGTTGCCATACAAGTTAGCTGCACGTAACGTGTCAAAAACAGCACGCAAATGACCCAAATGTTCGTCCATAGACTTGCTGTAAATCAAGATATCATCGAAATAGACAACAACAAACATGCCTATAAAGGGTCTGAGAACTTCATTGATCAAGCGCATAAATATGTTGGGTGCATTAGTCAATCCAAACGGCATAACTAACCATTCATACAAGCCAAATTTCATTTTAAAAGCCATTTTTCATTCATCACCTAATTTCATACGAATCAGGTGGTAGCCAGTACGCAAATCAATCTTAGTGAATATAACGGCACCACTAAGCTCATCTAGCATATCATCAAGGCGAGGAATAGGATATCGATATCGGATAGTGATGTTATTAATAACACGACAATCGACACACATGCGCCAGGAACCATCTTTCTTAGGAACAAGTAATACCGGAACGGAACAGGGGTTGAGAGGCTCACGAATGTAGCCCTTGTCGAGCAGCGCTTGTACCTGGCGCTGAATTTCCTTTGTTTCCTCCGGGTTGGTGCGGTACGGTGCGCGGTTCAGAAGCGGTGCACCCAGAACGAGATCAATCTGGTGCTCAATGCCTCGAAGCGGGGAAAGGCTTGGCAGCAAGTCCTTCGAAAAAACATCTGCATACTCCTGCAAAAGGTGAGTAACCCCAGGGGGAATATCCGAAGGTGGTGCATCATCAAGTGAAACAAGCAAGCCAGCGCACATGAGAACATAGCAGCAGGGTGACTGTGACGCGTGTAGCTCATCAAAATCAGATCTGGTGGCCATCAAAACAGGAGCATACAACTTAATTTCAGAATTAGCAGAAGGTGCCGGAGTGGGTGCATGCTGAGGTTTTGATTTAGCAGCGCGAGCAATATCATCTTTAACAATTTGTTCAGGCGTCATGGGATGAATGATGATTTCTGGCCTTTACTCATGAGAGTAATGATTTGAATGACCATGATGCAAGCTATCAGTATCATATTGCCAAGGTCTACCAAGTAACAACGAGCATGCTTCCATAGGTATAACATCGCAATCCACAAAATCAGAGTAAGTGCCTATGGAAAAAGGAACGTGTACCGACTGTGTGACCCTGATCTTGCCACCATCATTAAGCCACTGAATGTAATACAGGTTTGGATGCTTACGAGTGGGGAGGGACAACTTCTCGACCATCACGGTGCTTGCCAAGTTGTTGCAGCTGCCACTGTCGATGATGATGCGAATGGAACGATCCTGAACAACTCCCTTCGTGTGGAATAAGGTGTGACGCTGGTTCTTCTTGGGCGTGGCAACCTGCGATTTTATAGAGCTTCCAATGGAACCAGAACCAGGCCCAAATTCACTCTGAGTCGACGGGAATCGTCCGAGGAAGGTGGCGTCCAGAATCTGTCCCGGTGCTGCGTCACCGATCTTTGGCCTTTGGGCCGTGTATCTTCGTTGAGCCCATTAGGGGCGCGTGTAGGGGGTCGACCACGACCCTAACCTCTATATATCAGTAGCCGCCACCCTCGTTAGGATTTGGGTTTTGCTTAGATTAATCTGTCAAGAACAGTTTCGCCGTTGCATCGGTTTGTGAGACCCCAACTCGTGAGATTAATCATACATCTGCAATTTGGTTGCATCCTTCTGTGTTCTTGCTTGTGTTCCTCGATTCGCAGGCAAGGATTAGCCTTCTGGGCAAGGTCGACTTAGGTCGATAACCTGAGGAGACGTGGTGCTGCGATTGCGGGGTTCAGGACGTGTTGTTCGGAAGCCGGATCGATTTGTGTCGCGACTCCGCCAAAATCGTCGCTTATCTGAACCTTTCGGAAGATCGGAAACCCTAGTCCACATTAGTTGGTATCAGAGCAAGGTTTACCGTCAGGTTCACTCTTACCCTAGTTATTTTTGCCTTCGTCCTAGAGTCCACAAAAGAAAACCAAAAAAAAAAAAATTTCCGCTGTCCTAAAACCCTTGTGTTAGCCTTTGCAATTTTCGTTTCAGATTTGCTTTGTTGAGTTTGTGTCCGTGGTCGAATCTTGTTGCTGGTTTTAGATCGTGTCTTAGTTGTAGTTCAGCCGCACCATCGCTGTGTTTGTTTCCGCCGCTATCCCATCCACCTTCATCCAGATTACTAGTCGTGCCACCACACTACTCGACTTGCCCCGCTAGCCGCCTTGTGTGAACTCTCGCCGCGCCAGCCCTAGATAGGTTGCGAGCTGCCTTGTGCCTTTCGCCTTGCATCGCAGCCCTCCTTGTATCATCATCTGGCGAGTACCTACTGCAGAACCTAGGGAAGCTTTGCCCTAGCCGCCGCCGCCGTTTCTGCGAAGTTTGCCCTGCCGAAACACATAACGTGAGGTACCTTCGGTAAAACGGGCATAACTTTTCGCTCGGTGCTCCGTTTTGGCTGAAATTTTTACAGCAGATTCCTAACGAAAAGTTGGGGAGAAAAGCTGCCGCTTCGCCGCCAACGCCGATCTCAAAAAAATTAAAAAAAATCAGGAAGATAATTAAAAAGCGCCGTTTCTGTCTCGGACCCCGACTCGGCGGATCTGCTGTATTTTCCATAGGCCACATCTGATCTCTGTTTCAGCTGAAACTTGGTGTGGTCCCTATTCTGGTGTTGCTTGTGCTGGAAAAAATATCAAAAAAATAAAAGAAAAAAGAAAATCGATTAACACTAAGATTTGCATGACCCTGTGAAGTTTGCAACAATTACGGAACTGCCACTCTACAGGTTTTCTTGATCTTTTTCCTTGTGCTTTGTTCTATCTTGTTGTGCTACGCCTAGGATACGATTTAGCCAGCAATTTAGACTTGTACTTTGGATGCTTATTGAACTTTGCTGATCTGTACTCGTTAATTGTTCCACTCACATATCTTTGGCCTTCCTATAGCTCCACATATTACTTCCGCACGACACAGGTACTCGAGCCCTTGCAATCGTGGTACACGCTTTCAGGTATCCTTTGCTTTGCTTGTAAGAACCTTGTAAGACCTTGTTAAGGAGCTTCCTTTTGCTGTGTTGATTGATTGAGAGGCACCATCACACATCTGCGTAGTAAATTATTAGGGATAACCTTCACCCTTTTCTTCCTGTTTTTGTGTCTACAATGGCAGGCAATGAAGGGGTTTCTCCAAAGGATTTCAATGAGTGTGTCAGCCGAGCGCAGCTGCAGACTTTCATGGATGCCACAAGGCAGGAGATGAGAGAAGAGATCAGAGAGACGGTCACCAGGGCCGTCACAGAGAACATCAACGCACTTCGGCTGCAGGAAGTTTTTGAGGGCATTACCGGTCAGTTCACTAGGTTAACTGGCCGCGTCGCTGCGTTGGAGACGCGTCCACCACCTCAGCCAGTCGACCCAGACGTGGTGTATGACGTCCATGGCAACGTGGACGAGGTAGCTACACGAGAGGCGCGCATACGACGAAATATTCGCAACGCCGCCGGTGCTAATCGTCCTCCCGCTGATCCTTTTGCTAAGGTAAAATTTACTCTACCTTCATTTACGGGACAATATGATGCTGAAGCATATCTTGATTGGGAGATGACGGTTGAACAAAAATTTAGTGCCCACCTTGTGCCTGAACAACATAGAGTTAGACAAGCCTGTAGCGAATTTAAAGATTTTGCTATCATTTGGTGGACTGGTTTAGTTGCTACAGGTCTTGCACCTACCACTTGGGAACAACTTAAGGTTGCTATGCGTGACAAATTTGTCCCTCCTTCTTATCATAGAGAACTGCGTTGTCACTTGTTGCGTTTAGATCAGGGAGATAAATGTGTGCAGGACTACTATGGTGAGCTTCAGAAGGGATTGATGCGTTGTGGGATAGTTGAGAACGAGGAGGATGCTCTTGTTCGTTTTTATTCTGGTCTGAGGCGTGACATCCAGGACATAGTTGATTATAAGGAATTTACTACTGTCAACCAGTTGTTCCAGTTTGCTATGCTTGCAGAAAAAGAATTGCAGGGTCGACAGTTGCAGGAGGACAGGCGCCGCAACGCCCGGACATCCTTTGCGCCACGCACCACTTCAACTGTGCCCAAGGCCTCCACTTTTCGGGCGCCTACACCAGCGGACAAGCGTCCTACGACGTGCGGATCTCCGGTTGCCCCAAACAAGCCCCCATCATCACGTGCTGCAGATTCAGGTAAAGGTTCTGTGCAGGTTCCTGCCCAGAGTTCGTCGTCTGTCGCCTCGACGGGACGTACTTCTGGCCTTCAGTGTTTTCGGTGCCATGGCATTGGACATGTGAAGAAGGACTGCCCAAGTCAGCGGGCATATATAGCGACAGAAGAGGGAGGCTACATCGGCACCTCCGACATAGATGAAGATGATGAGTTTGATGCTGATGATTCCGAGGCCCATGTCCTTGGTGGTGATGATACTTCGGGTTTCTTGAATATTATTGTTCAGCGTGCCCTCAGTGCACAAGTTCAGCAGCCCGAGAGGATACAACGCCACAACTTGTTCCAGACTTTCTTCGTCATCAAGAACCGTCGTGCACGTGTGATTATTGATGGAGGTAGCTGCAACAATTTGGTGAGTGTAGATTTGGTCAAGAAGCTTGGTTTGGCCACACGCCCACACCCACATCCGTATTATATTCAGTGGTTGAATGACTCCGGTAAAGCTAAGGTAACACAAACTTGCAGAGTTTCTTTTTCCATAGGTGCATATGTTGATTATGTTGATTGCGATGTGGTACCTATGCAAGCTTGTTCACTTTTGTTGGGTCGTCCTTGGGAACATGATAATGATGCTACACACCATGGTAGGAGCAATAGATACACCTTTATGCATAAGGGAAAGAAAATTACTTTGGTTCCTTTGACCCCTGCTGAAATTATACAAGCTGATAAAGAGAGATCTGCTAATTCACATGATGATAAATCTGAAAATCAGCAAGTTGCTAATTCTATTTTCCCACCTAAAAAGGAGATGTCTACTCCTAGTTCTCAGGCTGAGGGAATTAAATTAAAGGGTAGAGTTATGTTTACAAGAAAATGTGACCTTGCTGAAATTTCTGATGATGATATTTGCTACGCTTTGGTATGCAAGCAAACCATGTTTACGCTTGATGATGTTGTACGTTCTTTGCCTCCTGCGGTCACTAACATTTTGCAGGAGTATGAGGACGTTTTTCCTCTTGAGATACCCCCGGGGCTGCCACCTTTGAGAGGGATAGAACATCAAATTGATTTGATTCCGGGAGCTGCTTTACCCAACCGTGCTGCTTATAGAACTAATCCAGAGGAGACTAAGGAAATTCAGCGACAAGTCCAAGAACTTTTGGACCGCGGGTATGTACGTGAAAGCCTTAGTCCTTGTACTGTGCCTGTGCTTTTGGTTCCAAAAAAAGATGGTACTTGGCGTATGTGTGTTGATTTTAGAGCCATCAATAATATAACTATTCGATATCGTCATCCTATTCCTAGGCTAGACGACATGCTTGATGAATTGTGTGGTGCTATAATTTTCACAAAGATTGACTTGCGTAGTGGTTACCACCAAATAAGAATGAAACTTGGAGATGAATGGAAGACAGCTTTTAAAACTAAATTTGGCTTGTATGAGTGGCTAGTAATGCCTTTTGGGTTAACTAATGCACCTAGTACATTCATGCGCTTGATGAATGAGGTTTTGAGGGCTTTCATTGGTCGTTTTGTGGTGGTTTATTTTGATGATATATTGATTTACAGCAAGTCTTTGGATGAACATATGGATCACTTACGTGCTGTTTTTGATGCTTTGAGAGGTGCACGTTTGTTTGCTAACATTGATAAGTGCATCTTTTGCACCGATAGAGTTTCTTTCCTTGGTTATGTTGTTACTCCACAGGGAATCGAGGTGGATAATGCGAAAATTGAAGCCATTGAGAGCTGGCCGCTGCCCCAAAACATCACACAGGTGAGGAGTTTTCTTGGTCTTGCAGGTTTCTACCGCCGCTTCGTCAAAGATTTCAGCACCATCGCTGCACCATTGCATGAGTTGACGAAGAAAGGTGTGGTGTTTCATTGGGGAACAACACAAGAGAAGGCCTTTGTTACTTTGAAGAACAAGCTTACACAAGCACCATTGCTGCAACTTCCAAATTTTGGTAAGACCTTTGAGCTTGAATGTGACGCGAGTGGAGTTGGCATTGGTGGTGTTTTGATGCAAGATGGTAAACCCGTTGCTTACTTTAGCGAAAAATTGCATGGTCCTACACTGAGTTACTCTACGTATGATAAAGAATTGTATGCACTTGTACGTTCTTTACAGACGTGGCGTCATTATTTGTGGCCTAAAGAATTCGTTATTCATTCTGATCATGAATCGCTTAAGTATATTCGTTCTCAAAATAATCTGAACACTAGACATGCTAAGTGGGTTGAATTCATTGAGTCTTTTCCTTACATTATTAAACATAAGAAAGGGAAGGATAATGTCATTGCCGATGCTTTGTCTAGAAGATACACTTTGCTGTCCCAACTTGATTGTAGGATTTTTGGTCTTGATGCTATAAAAGAACAATATGAGCTTGATTCTGAATTCAAAGATGTGTTGATGAATTGTAAAGAGGGACGTACATGGAACAAGTACGTGATAAATGATGGCTTTGTGTTTAGAGCTAACCGTCTATGCATTCCAGTTGGTTCCGTTCGTTTGTTGTTGATACATGAAGCGCATGGAGGCGGATTGATGGGACACTTTGGTGCTAAGAAGACGGTGGACGTTTTGGCTGCACATTTCTTTTGGCCACACATGAGGAGAGACGTTGAGCGGTTCGTTAGTCGCTGTGCTACATGTCAAAAAGCTAAGTCTCGGTTGAATCCACATGGTCTATATATACCTCTTCCTATTCCTTCTATTCCTTGGGCGGATATTTCTATGGACTTTGTTTTGGGATTGCCTAGGACTAAGAGGGGGAGGGATAGCATTTTTGTTGTGGTGGATCGTTTTTCTAAAATGGCACATTTCATACCATGTCATAAGAGTGATGATGCTGTTCATATTTCTGACCTCTTTTTCAAAGAGATTGTACGTTTGCATGGTATGCCTTCTACTATTGTTTCAGATCGTGATGCCAAATTTTTGAGTCACTTCTGGCGTACTTTGTGGAACAAGTTGGGTACAAAATTATTATTTTCTACCACTTGTCATCCGCAAACTGATGGTCAAACTGAGGTTGTCAATCGCACATTGGGCACAATGTTGAGGGCTGTTTTGAAGAAGAATTTGAAGATGTGGGAAGAATGTTTGCCTCATGTGGAGTTTGCATACAATCGGGCAACACATTCCACCACTAAGGTAAGTCCTTTTCAGGTAGTGTATGGTTTCAATCCCCGTGCTCCTATTGATATTCTTCCTTTGCCTACTAGTGAAAGAATTCATAGTGATGCTACAGAACGTGCTGAATTTATTTTAAAAATTCATGAAACAACTAAGCACAACATTGAAAAGATGACTGAAAAATATAGACTTGCTGGTAGTAAAGGTAAGCGAGAAGTTAAACTTGAACCGGGTGATTTAGTGTGGTTGCATTTGAGAAAAGAACGTTTTCCAGATTTAAGAAAGTCCAAGTTAATGCCTAGAGCTGATGGTCCTTTTAAAATAGTTGAGAAGATTAATGATAATGCATATAAACTTGAGTTGCCTTCCGAGTTCGGGGTTAGTCCTACATTTAACATTTCAGATTTGAGGCCTTATTTTGGAGAAGAAGGTGCACTTGAGTCGAGGACGACTCCAATTCAAGAGGGGGAGGATGATGAGGACATCACTAATTCAGATGCACATGACATGCCTACGCCTTTCATTCAAGGTCCAATCACAAGAGCTCGCGCGCGACAATTAAATTTAGAGGTGAGCTCGCTTCTAAGTGTTCCTTTTAATAGATTTGAGAATAGATCGCTACCTATTGTTTATAATGTTGTTAGGAACCAAGGAGAAGACAAGGAGACGCATGGAGGGAGGCTTGGAGGCGTGGGAAACAGCCAAGGGTCGGCCAAGCATCGTGGAGGTCCATTACAACTCGACTTCGGGTCCAACTCGGAGTCTAGGAACAGTCTGGAGTAAAACGGACGCCCAGGCCGCATACGGACTCGGATTTCGACGATCACATATGGTTGGAAAGAAGATTTTATAGAGCTTCCAATGGAACTAGAACCAGGCCCAAATTCACTCTGAGTCGACGGGAATCGTCCGAGGAAGGTGGCGTCCAGAATCTGTCCCGGTGCTGCGTCACCGATATTTGGCCTTTGGGCCGTGTATCTTCGTTGAGCCCATTAGGGGCGCGTGTAGGGGGTCGACCACGACCCTAACCTCTATATATCAGTAGCCGCCACCCTCGTTAGGATTTGGGTTTTGCTTAGATTAATCTGTCAAGAACAGTTTCGCCGTTGCATCGGTTTGTGAGACCCCAACTCGTGAGATTAATCATACATCTGCAATTTGGTTGCATCCTTCTGTGTTCTTGCTTGTGTTCCTCGATTCGCAGGCAAGGATTAGCCTTCTGGGCAAGGTCGACTTAGGTCGATAACCTGAGGAGACGTGGTGCTGCGATTGCTGGGTTCAGGACGTGTTGTTCGGAAGCCGGATCGATTTGTGTCGCGACTCCGCCAAAATCGTCGCTTATCTAAACCTTTCGGAAGATCGGGAACCCTAGTCCACATCAATGTTGGATTATAGTGCTAACACGGTACAACTTGTTGCTGAACAAAATATCACGCACGAGGGGTAAGCGTGGCAGCAAGGATCACGGAACAAACAAGGCACGATGGTGAAACTCAAAGAACTAGCACAATGGCAGTGTCATAAATAGTACAGCAGATTTCCCCGAAAAGGCACGAGTAGGAATCATAGTTCATTTGGATTTTCTTTTTTGATTGATTTTTTTGATATTTTTCTCACAATTAGGAGCCCCAGAATAGGAACCACAGCAAGTTTCAACTGAAACAGAGACCGGATGTGGTATACAGAAAATCAAACGTGTTTGTCGGAAAAGGTCCAAAAACAGTAATCAATTTTTTTAATTATGCTCCCGATTTTTTTTAATATTTTGAGAAATCACACCAACCAAAGGTGGGTGTGGCTAGGCCTGTCTCGGAGTTAGGAACCTTCTATAAAAATTTGAGCCAAAACGGAGTTACGAGCGAAAAGTTATGCCCGTTTTACTGACGGTACCTCAAGTTAGGGTTTCGGCGGCACAACTCGATGGCGAACGCAGCGGCGGGATCTGGTGGAGTGGGGTGGCGGGAATGTGCTCGGTGGATCTGGTGGGGGGGTTTGCGAAGGGGGGTTTCGGTCTGGAGTTGCGCAGGGGGAAGAACAGGTGGAAACTAGGGTTTGATGGTGGGGATATATGGTGGCGGCGAAGCGGCGTACGAGATAACTCTGATCAGCAACAAAATGAACACGTGAAACACACAAATTCAACAACGCAAATTATCGAATGAAAGTACGCGGCTCAAAAGGTGCTGGGATAAAGGTCTAAACCTGAATATGTATATGGTTTTGTGGACGATAGGAGAGTGAAAACACTCGATAAACTCACCGATCAACCTGAAATCCTGATACCACTTGATAGAGGCGGAGTTCCAGATCTTTCGGTGAGTGGAGGTAATTTCGACTTGGGCGGATGTAGACGCTCACAATCCGACTACGACGAGCGAACTCGAGGCGCCAATGCAATCGCTGAACCAACTCCATGTGGTTACCGAACTTATGGATGCAAGGTCGGCCTGATCACGAAGACCAATCCCTGTTTGCAATCGAAGAACAAACAAGAACAAGAGGCGAGCAATCTTAATATCACTCGAAGGTGGAGTTCCAAATTACAGAGGTCAGCGCGTATTTGCGTGTGATCCGTTTAGTAGAGGCTAATCGTAAAACAAAACTCAAGTTGTAAATGAACCGAGTAGACTAACTAAATAGAGGGGGCGCAGCCCCTGGCGGCTATGGGAGGTGGCGCCCTAGGGTTGGGAAACCCTAGGCACCACTAGCTTGGCCGCCGCAACTACGGGCCTCCGAGTGGGCAGGATGTCTATTCTCCTGGGCCTTCATTCTTCAGTACCACGATGTAGTTTAACTCTCTTGCGCGAGCCCACGTAATCGGCCCAAGTGGAGGAAGCTCCTGGGCCTCTGGCGCCTGAGGGGGAGGCGCCTGGGCCAGAGGCGCCTGAGGGGGAGGCGCCTGAACCAAAGGCGCCTGATCTTCTGGCGCCGGGTCTTCTGTCGTTGTACTCGTAGTGTAGTCGATGTCCGCATCATGGTTTGTCTCTGGAACACACCGATCAATTTGCCAAGTGCTTAGTGCTAGTGTACACCCTTTAGCGCATCTCTTGGGTGTTTAGCCTAGAGTTTAGCGAGGTTTCCATACCTCTTTGCTTACCAGTGCTTGCACGCACCAAGTGTTGTAATCTGGGGCTTGTAGTCTTGTGAGACCCTCCAACCGAGTTTATGAAGAGGTCGTCAGTGCTTGTGCAAGGGAGGAGAGGCCCTTGGCGTTTGGCCGAAGCTCTACCAAGTGAAGGCGGCGAGGAGCATTCGGGGAGGGACGAGTGGAGACCCACTTGCGCGTGGGGAAGTCTCGTGGTCACCCACGGAGTTACTCGACCGGGGAGTTTATGCCCTTGAGCGGGCATTACCTTGAGAGGGACTCCAACAACGAGGATTAGTGGAAAGCTTGTGAGCTTTCCGATACCTTAGTAAAAATCTCCGTGCTGGGAGTTTGCTCTTCTCTACCCTTTACCTTCCACATTTCATACTTGCGCTACTTTCCGCATTTACCTTTCCTAGACTAGCCATGCTAGTATAGGATTGGACCTATGGTGCAAAACTTTGTAGCGGTAGAGATAGCAACTGAAAGAGAAAACCTAGAGCACATTTAGATAGAAATTGAAATAGGTTTTCATATGTGCAATTGGAGCCTTAGTTTTAGAGACACCTAATTGACCCCCCTCTTAGGGTGTCACAGTCCCTTCAGTCCTCCTCGCCTTGCACTCGTGTGTTTCCTCGCCACCATGGTTGAGCTCGTCGAGCCCACACCGTGGAAGCCGTCTACCGCCACCGTCCACTATGTGGAGGGGCTTGTCCGGTCCGGGGTGCTGCCGCCGAACATTGATGGTGAACCGTCGGTATGGATTTCGCCCAAGACCACCTCGGAGCCTGCCCCGCCACCGGGCTATGTCAGCCTTGCCCACCTCCACGAGTGGGGTTTCGGCATGCCGGCGGGGAGATTCTTCAGGGCACTGTGCTTCCACTACAATGTGGAGTTGCACAACTTCTCCCCAATGCGATCTCCCAGGCGGCGGTGTTCGTCGCCGTGTGTGAGGGCTATTTGGGCATCGACGCCCATTGGGACCTGTGGAGGCACCTGTTCCGCGGCGAGCTCCACATGGAGAGCGTTGCCAACGGCGTCCACCGCCCTGTTTGCGCTGGCGGCCTTGTGCTCCAAGTTTGGGAGAGGCGCAAGCACATGTACATCCCTTGTTCCATGGTTACGAATAACCAAGATTGAGACAAGGGGTGGTTCTACCTCCTCAACAACGTAGATCGCCTCCTGGCTTATACGGGGAGGATCTTGACGCAGAAACCCGATGCCTGGGGGTACGGGTTTTGGTAACCACTCGCGAGCTAGAGACGTACAAGCTAATTATCCAAGACCAGAGCCATTATAGTTTCAACGGTGGTGAACAAGTTCCTGGGTTGTCGCTTTAAGAACCGGACCTTACGGAGAGACATTAGAACAAAGCACGAAGCACATGCTCTAATTCCCTAGACCAAACCTTATAGAGTCGCTAGAACAAAGCACGAAGCACATGCTCTAGTTCCCCGAACCATGTTGCTAAAAAGTATCTTTTAACCATCATTAAAGTGAACCATTAATTCAATATTAACAATTAAATAAATGTTGTTCGCAGCGCGTAGCATATACTAACCATAATGCATGTAACCCGGGTAAACAAGGAATAAGGTAAAGACTAGGAACATCCTTAGTGTATATCAATATTAGACACATGCATATGATCATATGATTAAATGGTGTATAGGTAATCAAGGATTGTCCGGGTTATACTGGCCTTCCTCAGAGAACTGCTGCTGCACCTGCTCTTCGGGAACGGGGTTGTCGGCGAACTCGAACGGCTCGTCAACTACTCACATCGATCACCACACAAGCATCCACACATACATGCAAACAAGGTATTTAATTAGAACAGTACACCAAACATAAACAAAAGATGAAAAGAAGGCTTTAGATTTACTCTGTGCTTCACTACGAGCACATGAGCGCAAAAATCACTCAAATCGGAGTTAAAACGAAGAAATTACGCTTAAAACGGGCTCTAGGGGCTTGCTGGTGAGACTTTTAGGCTTCCAGGGGGTGTTTTTGAAAGAAACCAGGGAGCTAAAACATAATTTCATATAAAAACCCGAGGGCTAACGAGTAAAACAGCCATCTAGGATGGCGGGTTCTATTTTACAAAAACGCAGGGGCTAAACCGAAAGAAAAAGGACTAAACTGTAATTATTTTTGAACTACGTTGGACCGCGGGTTGATTTCGTAAAAGGCAGGGGCTCTTCTACAAAACCGCCACGGCTGACCGGTATTGACCTAGGCTGACCGGGTCTAGATCTAATTGTGGTCGTTGGATCGAGATCGGACGGCGGTACGCGCTCTGGGCGTCTCGGCGCTCCGGGGACGGCGGCTCGCGTCGGCGCTTCGCTGGAACTTCGCCGGAGACGGGTGAAAACGGGGCTAGGGAGCTCGGTTTGATGCCATTCTTGGCTTGGGAGAGAGAGAGAGAGAGGAGAACGAGGAGCGCGACATGCGACGGCGGCTCGGGAACTCCGGCGAGCTCGCGCGTGCGGAAAGCGAGGGAGAGAGTGAGCGCGCTTTGGACGGGAAGCTTTCTCACCTCCTGGCGAAGCTCTAAGACGAGCGTTTGGCAGCAATGGGGTGGCAAGGCAGTGGGGCGATGGTGGTGGCTCGGAGCTAGGGTTAATGGCGGCGCTGAGCTTGGATGGCGGCTAGGGTTAGGGGCTGCGGTGGAAGAGAGGTCTTGGGGGGCTGCAGCGGCGCTTAAATAGGCGAGAGGAGCCCGGCCTTGGCGTGCGTGCCAAGCAAACGAGGAGGCGGTGCGGATCGGGCGGCGGTGTCCTGCTCGGGCACGGCTCAAGCTAGAAGACGGCGCCGACATGTGGGGTCGGCCTGTCAGCGACACAGAGAGTGAGCGCGGCGCGGGCTGGCTGCTGCTGGGCCAAGCTGGGCCGGCTGCGCGAGAGAGAGAAGGGCTGGGCTGCAGGAGGGGAAGGAGGGATTTGGGCCGGCCGAGGGAGAAAGGGTTTTTTTCTTTTTTTATCTTTTCCCTTTTTTTCAAACACTCATTTGAATTCAAATTCAAATTCAAATTTGAATTCGACAATCAAAAAGAAATGCTCCAGCATGAATGCAACAATAATGTTTCTATTCCTTATATTTTCTTTTACTTTCCTCAAAATTTTATTTCCCTATATTAATTATGAGCACATTAATATAAAAGCTATTTATTTAATATTTTCAAACGAGGTATTTTTAGGCTGTTACATTTGAGATTCACTTTCTCTTTGTGCGAGCGCTACTTACGAACAGTTTTCGTTTTGAGCATAAAGCTTATTGCATGTTTTGAGTTTGCCTTATTTTTCCTGCTTATACTTCATAGAGGTCGGCGCTTAGGGTCGTTCATGATAGGCTTAGACAACGGGAGACTTAGCAGTGCCGTGTCCCTTCGGGGGGAGTAGGCCGTTACGAGATTCATGCTTCCCTGTCGTAGCCGTTTCACGCCTTGCGTCGTTCTCGAGAGGTATTGCGAAGAAAAAGGGGCACATGCTTGTAACGAAAAAAGCGAAAAAGTATTGGCTTTTTTGGGGGGTTCGTCCCCGTTGTTGCCCCTGAGGGAGGAATGGTCCTAGCGAGAGTAGGACCAAGCCTCGCTCGAAGTCGTGTGTGGACTCAAGTCCGCTCGATTCGTTCACAACTTGCGGGGGCTTAGCCAGATACTTAATCAGAAGTTTGTACAATCGAAGGTATGTACAGGAGTTTCGAGGGCTTAAAGCCTCTCTAGGGGTAGAAGCAATGTAGCTGTTGGATGTTCCAAGCGTTTGCGAGGATTTCCCCTTCTTCGTTTGCGAGCTTGTACGTTCCTGGCGTCGGACCTTTCGCGCCTGGTGTCGACAAAGGTTCTGCTGGTACCTTGCTGAGTGGAGTAGGGCCACGTCTCGAGCTTCATCAACTTGGTCCAGCGAGTCTTCTCGCGCCTGTTGGTTCTGTCGCTCCTGGTACGCTTTGAGCCTATGGGATCCATATTCCAAGTTGGTGAGGAGGATGGTCTCTGCCCTGTAGACGAGGAAGTATGGGGTGAACCCCGTTGCTCTGCTTGGGGTTGTCCTCAGGCTCCAGATCACGGATGGCAACTCTTGCAGCCAAATTTCTTCAGCTTGTTGTGGATTCTTGGCTTGAGGCCTTGTAGTATCATTCCGTTGGCACGCTCTACTTGACCATTCGTTTGTGGGTGCGCCACGGCCGACCAATCCACCGGAATATGGAAGTCGTCGTAGAACTCCAGGAATTTCTTGCCCGTGAACTGGGTACCGTTGTCGGTTATGATGAAGTTTGGGACCCCAAACCGATGTATTATGTCGGTGAAGAAGAGCACCGCCTGCTTGGACTTGGTAAAAGTAATGGGTCGAGCCTCCATCCATTTGGAGAATTTATCGACCACCACCAAGAGGTGCGTAAAGCCCCCGGGCGCCTTCATCATGGGCCTCACGAGATCCAAACTCCATACGGCAAAAGGCCAAATGATGGGGATGGTTTGGAGCGCGTGAGCAGGGAGGTGCATCTTGCGAGCGTAGAACTGGCACCCTTCGCAGGTCCGTACCACCTCCGTGGCGTCGGCCACGGTGGTAAAACCCTTGCCTGAACGCGTTGCCTACAAGCGTGCGTGGCGCCGCATGATGTCTGCATGCACCCGCATGGATGTCTTGAATCAGCTCCTTGCCCTCGGGTATCGGGATGCAACATTGTAGAACCCCCGAGGTTCCTCGTTTGTAGAGCTCTCCCTCGATGATGAGGAAATTCTTGGCCCTTCTGGCAATGCGCCTTGCCTCCGTGCGGTCAGCAGGAAGGATGCCCTGGTCGAGCCAGCCGAGGAACGGACTCCGCCAGTCTCGAGATACTGGGGCCTTGTCAATCTCCATCGCCTCGGCCTCATCCTCGTCCCACGAGCAAGCTTCATACCCCATGGGTTCACCCTCGTCCATCGAGGGGTCAACGTGCATGGGGTTAGGGGTAGGCTCTCGTGCATCCACTGGCCTCGAGGCCTCGGCCGATGCAGCGATGATGACCGAAGGCTTGTTAAGGTCCTTGGCTGACACGTTCGGAGGGACCGTAGTCCGCCGGGACGCGATCTTCGCTAGCTCGTCGGCCTCTTCGTTGTATCTTCACGCGATGTAGTTCAATTCAAGGCCGTCGAACTTGTCTTCGAGGCTTCGTACTGCTTGGCTGTATGCCGCCATCTTCTCGTCGTGGCAATTCAATTCCTTCATCACCTGGTCAACGACCAGCTAAGAATCGCCGCGAACGTTGAGACGCTTGATGCCGAGGTCGAGGGTGATGCGCAAGCCTGCGAGGAGTGCTTCATACTCCGCCATGTTGTTGGATGCGGGGAAGTTGAGCCGCACGACGTAGTGGAGGTGTTCCCCGAGGGGTGACACGAAAAGGAGGCCGACGCCAGCCCCCGTCTTCATTACCGACCCGTCAAAGTACATGTCCCAGCAGTCGACCCGAGCCTTTGAGGGAGGAAGCTGAACATCCGTCCATTCGGCGACGAAGTCTGCCAGAGTCTGAGACTTGATGGCTTTCCTCAGCGCGTAAGTGAGGGTCTCCCCCATCAGCTCCATTGACCATTTCGAGATCCTACCTAAGACTTCTTGGTTCTGAATGATCTCCCCCAGAGGGAAGGATGACACAACGGTGACCGGATGCACCTCGAAATAGTGTCGTAGCTTTCGTCGAGCCAGCACTATGGCGTAGATCAGCTTCTGGATGTGTGGGTACCTCGTCTTGGTCTCCGCCAGGACTTCGCTGATGTAGTATACTAGCCGCTGGACGAGCAGGGAGTGCCCTTCCTCCGTTCTCTCCACGACTATGATGGCGCTGACGATCCGGGTGGTTGCCGCAACATAGAGGAAGAGAGGTTCGCCCTCCTTTGGTGCAGTGAGGACTGGAGCGTTCGTTAATGCCATCTTGAGTCAGTCTAGGGCCTCCTGAGCCTCCTCGGTCCAGGTGAAGCACTCAGACTTCCTCAACAATCGGTACAGAGGTAGCCCCTTCTCCCCAAGACGCGATATGAAGCGGCTCAGGGACGCCAAGCACCCCATCACCTTCTGCACACCTTTTAGGTCTCGAATAGGATCCATTCGCTGGATGGCCTCGACCTTCTCGGGGTTGGGTTCAATGCCTCGCTCAGAGATAATAAAGCCCAACAGCATGCCTCGTGGCACGCCAAAAATGCATTTCTCAGGGTTGAGTTTTACCTCGTGCGCCCTGAGACAATCGAACACGACCCGGAGATCATGCACCAGGTCGTCCGCCTTCCTGGATTTTATTACGATGTCATTGACATATGCTTCTACGATACTGTTGACGCGCTTCTGGTCAACACACGAAAGCGCTAGATCGAGCGGTCGTCAAGATTCTCCTCGCCGGAGCTCCTGAGTGCAGCCGGTCAGACCGCCTGTAGGGGCCGGTCAGACCGCCTGTAGCAGAGGCGCCACGAAAGCATACAATCACAACCTCGGCAGGGACCCCGTCGGAGGCTGCCAACCTAGGGTTGTTCTAAGGTCGGCAAGGCCACTTAGAACGTTCTAAAACGACATAGAGACGAAGACGGAAAGCAAAGGGGTTGGAAAAGTTAGGGTTTGGAGATAAAAAGTAAGACAATGATTTGTATGATTGGGTAGATGTCCTTAATTGGCCACGGCCATTTATATTTATAGGGTGGGGAGGTCTTGCCCCGCAAGAAAGTCCTTGTACAAATCTAAAAACGTGAGAAACTTCTAATTCTACTCGGACTAGGGGACAGGCGGTCCGACCGCGTGGCACATTGCCAGATCGGCTACAGGACCCGGCCGGTCTAACCGCATGTACAGGCGGTCTAGACCAGCTGCCTCAACCTGATCGGCTTCAAGCCATTTTCAGTCATCAACATATGCCCCCCTGTTTTTTGGTAAAGCTTTGCTTACCACAAAATATTTAATCAGACTAAGGGCGACCCTCTACTATTAGCCATTTTTTCTCTAAGGGCGATATCTTATATCGTCCATATCCTTTCAAGCATGCTGCCAAACACTTGGATAATATCTCTTTAAGTACTTCCCATTAAGTGCTCTTGGTAACTGAAATCCTTGCAAAGTCTCCACCATATAGGAATTCCCAGAACAAATCTTCACAATACGATACGGTCCTTCCCAACTTGGTGACCATTAACCAAATTTGTTGTTCGTTGTTCCTATAGGTAAAATGGTCTTCCAAACCAAATCATCAACTTGAAAGGATTTAAATTTTACCTTCTTATTATACGCTCGAGCCACTCTTCTCTTATTTTTTTTATCTCCTCCAAGGCCTTCAAACACTTGTCGGTCACTTCATCAATATTATCCATCATCAAAGCATAATATGTGCCAATCTATAAGTAGCTAGATTTACCTCAACGGGCAAAACGGCCTCTTGACCATAGACAAGCTTAAATGGAGTAACCTTAGTAGCACCATGTCTAGAAATACGATGTGCCCATAAAGCCTCAGACAACACCTCATGCCACCGCCTAGGATGATCTTCAATCTTCTTCTTTATGAGCTTGATTAAAATTTATTGCTAGACTCGGCTTGACCATTAGCTTGAGCATAATATGGAGATAAATTGAGCAACTTAATACCATAGGATTCCACAAACTCACATACCTCCTTAGAAATAAACGATGTTCCTTGATCCGTCGTCAATGTTTGATGAATCCCAAATCCATGAATAATATGCTCAGTGATAAACTCAATCACCTCTCTATGTGTCATGTTCTTGAGGGGAATCGCTTCAGTCCACTTGGTAAAATAATCAGTAGCCACAATCACAAAACAATGACCCTTGGATGATGGAGGATGAATCTTACCAACAAAATCTAAACTCCATCACTCTAAAAGGCCACGGTTTAATGATTGGATGCATCAATGCAGCAGACACCAACTGAATATCCCCGAACTTTTGATACTCTTCACATCCTTTGTAGTAACAGAAACAATGGGCTTTCATTAAAGGCCAATAAAACAAGCCCATCTAAGAAGCCACTTCATCATTCGAGTCGATTGATGCGTACCACAAATCCTTTCATGAACCTCTACCATAGCCAATCTAGCTTGATCAGGATCTAAACATTTCAAAAGCAAACCATCTGCAGTCCGATGATATAGCTCACCATCAACCAAAGTAAACTTAAAAGCCCATCGTCGGATTTTCCGATCCACTGACCTGCTAGTACCCTGCAAATACTCCACCAGAGGCTTCCTCCAATCACCAACATCAGCCACCATAGATTGGGAATCATTAACAGCCGAATCAGTTTTTTCAGAGGAACAGGCGGTCAGACCACCTGCGCTGGCGGTTAGACCGGCCGTACCGGTCAGACTGGCTATAACAGGCTGTCGATCCGCCTGTTCCAGAGCAGAAACGTCAGCTTCACGAAACATCGGCCTCTTTTCATCAAAATTTCTTTTCTGAATATTATAGCCTAATGCTTGCTGTGCCAACACATTAGCCCTAGGATTCTCTTCTCTTGGTACATGATAAATGACAAATTTATCAAAGCAAGATATAATATCTAAACACCTATCAAGATAAGCATTCAAAAATTCATCTAAGCATTGACAAACCTTAGATACTTGCTGCACCACCAATAAAGAATCACCATATACTTCCACATGTTTTATGCCCATGTCATGTAAAATCTCCAACCTGAATAATAAAGCTTCATATTCGGATTTTTTGTTAGTGCATTTTTTATCTAATCGGTTAAGAGCTTCAAAAACAACACCATTTGGTGATATAAGAATAACACCAACTCCGCAACCACTTTTGCAAACCGATCCATCAAAATGCAATCTCGATGGGGTAAAAGTAATATAGCCGACATTTAAATCAATATGTTCATTAATCCTATGTTCAACAATAAAATCGGCAACGATTTGTCCTTTCATAGATATCAATGTCTCAAAGACTAAATCATATTCAATCAAAGCATAAGCCCATTTGCCGATTCTACCACTCAATATAGGTCTATGCAACACGTATTTAATTATGTCGGCTTGACTAGCAACTATGCAAGTATTCAATAATGAATAATGCCTCAACTTTGTACAAGCATTATATAGTGACAAACATAATTTTTCAATAAAAGTGTACCTTGTTTTGGCGTCTAATAATCTTCAACTTGCATATGCAATAATATATTCCTTCCTCTCGGTCTCTTGGATCAAAACAGCTCCAATAACACTTTCTTCGGTCGCAACATATAATTTGAAAGGAACCCCTCTCCTAGGTGCCGGAAGAACCGGAGGCGAAGACAAATAATGCTTGATCTCATCAAACGCCTCTTGCTGATTTGCCCCCCATGTGAATTCAGCATCATCTTTCAACCGAAGCAAAGGAGTAAAAGCATTCACCTTCCCCGACAAATTGCAAATAAATCTTCTCAAATAATTCACCTTACCCAAGAATTTCTGCAACTCTTTCTTAGAGCTAGGCGCCTGCAACTTGCCAATAGTGTCGGCCTTCTTTGGATCAATTTCTATGCCATTTTCATGAACTATGAAGCCTAAAAACTTCCCAGTCGACATACCAAAAGCACATTTGAGTGAATTCATCTTCAAACCATACCGACACATTCTTTCAAATGCAAGTCTCAAATTGGCCAAATAAGAACCACTTCCAACCGATTTAACAACAATATCATCAATATAAACTTCTAAGATAATACCAAGCAAATCATGAAAGATTAAATTCATAGCCCTTGATAAGTAGCACTGGCATTCTTCAAACCAAAAGTCATAACAATCCACTCAAATAAACCAACAAAGCCTGGACATACAAAAGTCGTTTTGGATATATCCTCTTCGGTCATAAATATTTTATTGTAACCAGCATTGCCATCAAGAAAGCTAATCATTCTATGTCCAGACGCAACATCAATAAGCATATCGGCTATTGGCATAGGATATTCATCTTTAGGAGTAGCACAATTAATATTTCTAAAATCAATGTAGACTCTAATCTTACCCATTCCTTTCTTCTCCACGGGCACAACATTAGAAATCCACTCAGAATATCGACAAGGTCTAATAAATTTTGCTTCTAATAACCGATTTATTTCTTCTTTGACTCGGTCATAAATTTCAGGATTAAAACGCCTAGTTGGTTGTTTATAAGACCTAAAACCAGATTTAATAGGCAACCGATGCTCAACAAGCTCTCGGCTTAAACTAGGCATTTCATGTTAATTCCAAGCAAAGCAATCAATATATTATTTTAACAACTTTATTAATTCAGATTTAAAAACATGATGTAAATTCTTATTCACAAACGTCGGCCTGGGCAAAGAACCATCACCAATGTCTACCTCCTCAAGAGGATCAGCCAACGTAAAACCACATCCTAGCTTGCTTATATCATCAAAGTCTTCAATGGCTTCACACATATCGTTCTGATGCGACCAATAGTGTTCAAGTCTCTGCTGCAACCACTCTCGATTATCCATTAAATCATATGAGATGATTTAGCCGATTGTTCATCGGCTTTATGACAACAGGGATGAAGTCATTCTTAGTACAGCTGATAAACTCAAATTCAGAAAGATCTAAGCCTGACAAACATCTAACATCATCATGAATGCCAATCAAAGAGCTATCAGCTAAAGCAACACAAGCAGAAGTATCACCATGCACAACCTCTACATTATCATCTACCCATTGAATTAAGCATTGATGCAAAGTAGAAGGAATGCATTGGTTGTATGAATCCAATCACGACCCAAGATTAAACTAAAGTTACCTTGAGTCTCAGCAATGAAGAAAGTAGTGGCCAAGGTCTTGCTCCCAATAGTAAGCTCCATAGAAATCACCCCTTTGGCACCAATAGGCTCTCCTCCTCCAATGCCGCTAAAGGTCATGTTGGTCTTGATCAGCTCTGAATCCGAACCACCAAGCTTCTTGTACCGAGAATAGGGTATTAAGTTCACAATAGCTCATCCATCGACCAACATCCGTGAGATTGGCTTCGCATTGATATGTCCCTTTAAATACAAAGCCTTTAAGTGATTGTCCTCAGCTTTAGGCTTCTGAAATATAGCTTCCTTGGGACCAAAATCAAGATGAGCAACATTCTCTTCCGAAAGCATGTCACCATTCATAGACATATGAAGCACATTCACATCAAGATTCATGCGCTCTGGAGAAGAACTGTAATCAACAAGCTCTTCATCGTCCTCAGCAGTGCGAACTGATGATAACTTGCCGTCACGTGACGAAGAACCAGAAGAAGAAACACCGGGCGCTTCTGCGTCACCCGGTCTGACCGCCTGTACGGGTGGTCTGACCGCCTGGGCTGCCAGTCCTGAATGACAGGCGGTCTAGACCGCCTGTACAGCCAGTTAGACCGCCTGTGGGTCTTCCTTTGGCTTCCACTCTTTCTTCTCGGGAATCACAGGCTTGATCTAGTTGAAGAATTCATCCCTCTGCTTCTCCAACTCTTGTTCCTGCTTTTCCCGAAAACGAAGTCTCTAAGGCTTCCTCTTTTGTGTGCGAGTCAAACCTTAAGACTCCACTTTGGAAGAAAGCACTGCTAAGTCTAACTAGCACTAGATCCCTGATCTTCCACCGTCTTTCCACTGAAAGTCGGCTTTGTAGCCAGACTTTTCTCAATAGGGACATCCAAAGTCCCAACTTGAATAATATCAAACTCAGTAGTCCTCTCTGAGTCCACCTCCATGTCTTGAACTTCCTCCTTCTTCTTGGGTCGATAAACCTGCTTCGGAGGAGCTTTTGGCAGTTGACCATGACGGGCGGTCTGACCGCCTGTAACAGGTGGTCTAACCACCTGTGACCAATGCCCTTGACCAGATTGACGAAAAGCCAATCGGTCATGTCTGGGATATACAATCCTGTCCTGTACGCGCCTTCTTGGACCTTCCTAGCCAAGATGAAACGAAGGCTGCACTATTGAATGATATGGCACCCACATCACTCCATTGTTATCCCACACCGGATCCAAGTTCATGCGGAGGCGAAGGAATCCTCTCATGCTGAATCGGTGACCTCATTCTTTTTTTTAATGGCGGATCGCTCGGAACGGCCTTTTGTTTGGTGTACTTGTCATAAAGCATATCAAACGTGACTTTGGGCTTCTGAACACCCTGCTCCTTTGCCACATTCATCTTCCAAGTACCAACTTCTGGACGCTTCAGAATTAGCATCTTTGGGCGTAGCCGGTCTGACCGCCTGTAGCAGACCAGACCTGGGCGCCCGCAATCCAGGAGTAGCGAACGAACCCTGCCCCCCTTGTCCAGAGGACTTCACAGTGACCATGAATGACTCTTTGCCATCAGCCGTCTTCTCATAAGTCACCTCTCTATCCAACTCTTTTGAAGACGATCTTTCTTCTCAAATCACCACGTTCTTCCCTTTGGTAGATTCGACTGATACGGCCGAATCAAGACCTTGGACTGCTGCAATTCCATGGTGTTGACCGGAAAATGGGTTTCATCAATTTGCATCTCATGGAACTTCAAACGGCCTTCATTAATAGTCGATTGAACCTGCCGACAAAAGACATTGCAATCGTTAGTAGCATGTGCGAAAGAATTATGAAACTTACAATAAGCACGCTTCTTCAATTCTTCCATAGGCGATATAGCATGAGAAACCTTGATGTAACCGAATCTTTGCAATTCATCAAATATGCGATCATACTTGGACACATCAAAAGTAAATATTTCTATCTTCTTGCCGATTCTTATGAATCGGCTTAAGTGATTGGCATGACACAGTTTTCTTATTAGCAGGCCACACAAATTCTGCTAAATAAACATCATTATCATCGTCGGTCGAATTATCGGATTCATAATCAACTAGATGGACATTAGACCGACGTGTCTTAAAACCCTCCTTCTCTTTATTAATTCGTCCTTCAGCCACCTCGGCTCTAATATGCACTTGCGCGACCGAATAATAATCACAATTGTCATTTTTTCTCTAATGGAGGATTTCATACCTCTAAAGCATAAGCCAGCAAGATCAACTTCAGAAATTGACAAATTAAAGAAATGGTATTTAACATCTTTAAATCTTCTCATGAATTGAGAGACGATCTCATCCCGACTCTGTCTAACCGATGCTAAATCTGCCAACTTCATCTCATGATTTCCATTATAAAAATGATCATGAAACTTACGTTCTAGTTGATCCTAACTCATAATAGAACCAGGGGTTAATGAAGAAAACCAAGCAAAAGCAGTACCAATAAGTGATAATGTAAACAAACGTACTCTAATTGCTCAAAAATTCCCAGCCTCCCCTAGTTGAGCAACATATTGACTAATGTGTTCCCAAGTGGTGCGCTCATCATCTCCACTAAATTTTATAAAATCAGGCAGGCGCCACCCATTGGGAAAAGGAACAGTATCAAAGCTAGCATGATAGCGTTTCTGATATATTCTAGTGTTACCAAAATCAACGCCTATCTTATTTCTCATTACATCAGACAATTCATTCCTGAATCTAGTGAATTCGGCCAATTGGGGGTTTTGTTGGGCCGAAGATTGCATAGCATTCATATAATTTAAGTGGGGTGCTTGTCTGTTCTGCATATTCCTATGTGCATAAAAAACATCATCGGGAACACCACCCGAATGCGCAGTATGCATAGCTATGGAATAAGTAGCACCTGCTATAGCCACTGGACCAGCACGGCTAGGAGAGACCGAGTTTGACACAGTGGATAATGGCAAAGGTTGCTCCCGCACGAATACCATAGCATTAGTAGAATTATTCTGACCACCAGAATCAGCGGTCTGACCTCCTATACACGCGGTCTGACCGCCTGTCGTGGTCTGACCGGTCGTGCTGGCGGTTTGACCGGGTGCAGACCCAACCGCTGCCGACCCATCTGCATTGACCGTTTTTGGTCTGAGCATATTGGGTGGTGGTGGAGTCTGTCCAGCAAAGTAATTCGGTGGCATACCATAAAAAATATTATGCTCAGGTATATCTAAAAATTTTCCCTCTAGTTTTTTGAGTTGTTCTAGTAATTGTTCAATTAATGCATCACGATCCTAAAAGCTTGGAGCTACAAGAGTAGATGTAGTAGGGTGAGGTGCAGAAGTGCTTACATCGTCGATTATCTCAATTTGTCCCTTACTCATCTTGAAAGAAGGCATCACGAAGTCTTGAACACTTTTTGCCGGACGATCACGATTCTTCTAGAAAGTCTTCAAAAATTCCGATTCAAGATGCCTCTGGAGCGCCATGAATCTCTCGATCTTCAGCACAAAGATCGTCAAGAGTTGGCATCACAATGTTGTCTTCTCCAATGTCGAAGCCCATAGTGCTAAGGATAGTAGATCGGTCTTCAAAAACAGATCGGAGTCACCAAAATATGTTGACACGCTTCTGCTCAACACACGAAACCGCTAGATCGCGCGGTCTTCAAGATTCTCCTCGTCGGAGCTCCTGAGTGTAGTCGGTTAGACCGCCTGTAGGGGCCGGTCAGACCACTTGTAGCAGAGGCACTGCGAAAGCCTACGATCACAACCTCGGGAGGGACCCCGTCGGAGGCTGCGAACCTTGGGTTGTTCTAAGGTCGGCGAGGCCACTTAGAACGTCCTAAAACGCCGTAGAGACGAAGAAGGAAAGCAAAGGGGTTGGAAAAGTTAGGGTTTGGAGATAAAAAGTAAGACAATATTTTATACGATTGGGTAGAGGTCCTTTATATTTATAGGGTGGGGAGGTCTTGCCCCGTAAGAAAGTCCTTGTACAGATCTAAAAACGTGAGAAACTTCTAATTCTACTCGGACTAGGGGACAGGCAGTCAGATCGCCTGACACATTGCCAGATCGGCTATAGGACCCAGCCGGTCTAACCCCAAGTACAGGTGGTCTAGACCGGCTGCCTCAGCCTGTTCGGCTTTAAGCCATTTTCTGTCATCAACAGATACGACCTATATGATCCCCGATAACGTGGAGCATACAACGTTGGTATGTGGCCCCGGCATTTCGGAGGCCGAAGGGTATCGTAGTGTAGCAGTACATGCCGAATGGCGTGATAAAAGAGGTCGCGAGCTGGTCGGATTCTTTCATCTTGATCTAATGGTAACCGGAGTACGCATCAAGGAAACATAAAAGTTCCACTATCTGATCTATGCGTGGTAAAGGAAAAGGAATCTTTGGACGTGCTTTGTTCAAGATAGTGTAATCAACACACATCCTCCATTTCCCATTCTTTTTCTTTACTAGTACAAGTTTGGCTAACCACTCGGGATGGAACACTTCCTTGATGGACCCGGCCTCCAAAAGCTTGTGCACCTCCACGCCGATCGTCCGCCACTTCACTTCATTGAAATGGAGGAGGCGTTGCTTGACTGGCTTGGAGTGGGGACAGATGTCAAGAGAGTGCTCGGCGACCTCCCTCGGGATGCCTGGCATGTCTTAGGGGCTCCACACAAAGATCTCGGCGTAGGCACGGAGGCAGTCGACGAGCACCACTTCCTATTTGCCGTCGAGGCTGGAACTGATCCTCAACACCTTGTTGTCGTCGTTGTCGGGGTTGAGGGGAATAGTCTTGGTGTCCTCAACGGGCACGAAGCTCCTGGCTTGACGGTCCTTGGTGTCGGGGGGCGCGTTGGCGATCGCCTCCAGATCTGCTACCAGTGATTCGTTGAGAGCAAGCGCCTCCGCCAGCTCGATGCTCTCCATGTCGCATTTGTAGGCGTGCTCGTCGGTCGGGCCGACGGTAATAATTCCGTTGGGCCTCGACATCTTCATATTGAGGTAGGTGTAGTTCGGGATGGCCATGAACTTAGCGTAGCATGGCCGTCCCAGGATGGCGTGGTAAGCTCCCTTGAACCCCACCACCTCGAAGGTGAGCACCTCCTTGCGGAAATTTGCCGGGGTGCCGAAACAGACGGGCAGGTTGATCTGCCCGAGTGAACGTGCTTTCCGGGCGCGACTCCATGGAATGATGACCTGTTGGGGCGTAGCTCGCTTGTGTTGATCCCCATGAGCTCTAAGGTTGGAGCGTACATGATGTTGAGGCTGCTGCCTCCGTCCATGAGCACCTTGGAGAAACGTGTGTTGCCGATGACGGGGTCGACAATGGGAGGGTACTGCCCGGGATTCGGGATATGGTCCGGGTGGTCCTCATGGCTGAACGAGATGGTCTCTGAGGACTAGTCCAGGTACGAGGGTGTAGCCGGTTGAACCAGGAGTATCTCCCGGCACTCTCGCCGTAGTTGTCGAGGGGTCATGTTGGCCGCGGGTCCCCCTAAGATGAAGAACACGTGCTCCACCTCGGGGTACCCTTCGTCATCCTTGTCGCTGGCATCCTTTCGTGGGCTGACCATCCTTTCAGGGGATACGGTTGTAGTACTTCCACAGCATCTCACACTGTTCGACGGTGTGAGCAACCGCAGTCTTGTGGTACGGACATGGCTTCTTGAAGAGGTCATCGAATACTCCCCCTCCTCGAGGAGGGCCTCGAGGGCCCTTGTGGCCTGTGTCCACTGCGAGGGCTTCATCATCGTTCTCGCGGAGGGCTCGAGGTTTCTTCCCCTTCTTGCCTTGCTTTTGCTTCTTCGAGGGGTTCCTTGGCTTACTGCCCTCGGTGGGCGCTTCTTCGGGGCGCTTTCCCTTTTTGAAGATGGCATTCGCTGCCTCTTCCCCCGAAGCGAACTTGGAGGCTACCTCGAATAGCCACTTGACGTTGGACGGAGGATTCCTCCCCAACTTGCGCACCAAGTCGTAGCTGGTGGTGCTCTCGAGGAAGGCATGGATGATCTTGTGCTCGCCAATGTTGAGGAGCTCGGTGCAGCACTTGGAAAAACGCCGAATGAAGTCCCTCGGGGACTCAACGGGCTTTTGGTGACACCCTCGAAGATCCCACGTGTTTCCGGGGTGCACATAGGTGCCCTGGAAGTTCCCCACGAAAGTGTTGACCAGATCTTCCCAATCGAAGATCTGGTTCAGGGGCAAGTGCTCGAGCCATGTCTGTGCGGAGTCCACCAGATGGAGCGGCAAGTTGCGGATGATCATGGCGTCGTCTGTCGCACCACCTAGCTGGCATGCGAGGAGGTAGTCATTTACCCATACCCTAGGGTCCGTCTCGCCACAGTACTTGGTGATGGTGGTAGGCTGTCAGAACCGAGGGGGATCGGAGTTGTGCGGATGCTGCGATTGAATACGCACATCCCTGCTGGTTCCGGCATTGGGTCCTGGTCCCGCTCGGCATCGTGCCGACCGTCGCGTCGTGGCTGGCGAGCCCTGGTCTCCTCCTGCTGCCACATCCGGTTCAAGATGTTCCGAGCGTCGCCATCGTCCATGGCGCCTTGGGTGTCCTAGAGACGTGATCGTACGGGAACCCTCGTGGCGGGCGCCTCCATCGCAGGCGTGCGTGGCTCGTTGGTGCGACGTCACGGGGTATCGAGGCGTCGATCGCCCTCAGATGGTGCCAGCGCCTAGTCATTATGACAGGGTGAATGCACCGAGGACTCCCTTCCTTGCTCCCCCCTCGAGACTAAGGAGGGAGGCCGAGCTCTCAGCCTATTGCCGCGCGGCGTTCTCGACCAACTTCTGCGCCTCAAGGTGTAAATTCCGTCCTTCGGGGGTAGCTGGCTCTGGCATGCCTCGGAGCAGAACTGTGGCGGACCACTCCGAAATTATTCCAAGTTAAGTACCCACGGACCACTAATCAAGTAGTCAGGCACTTAATCCGGAATAAGCTGGAGCGCCGTCGGATTATACCCGATTAACCACGTACTTTCTCGATCGAAACAACACGCGCGCCCACACGAAGGTGAGTTCTAGAAATTACAACATTCCACAAATTCAACTTACATAAATAGTCTCATCAAGTTATTACAAACCAAGTTTGAATTCAAATAAAGTACGAGAGTTCATTACAGCGGAAGTTAAAACTAACGACGATACATAGCAACACCATAATAAAGCCGGCCATGGTGCTACTCCTCCTGATCCTCGGCAGAGGACGGAACCCACTTGAGATGCCAGTCAGGTAGAACCTGGGCAGGCCAAGAGACGGAATTCACCGCCTCCTCCAAAGAAGTACCTGAAATAAATGCCACAAGCAAGGCTGAGTACACTAATACTCAGCAAGGCTTACCCGTCGGGTGGAAACTACACCACCGACTTCTAGACATGAGAGGCTTTTGGCTGCTGGGTTTGTTTGCCAGAAAGCATCTAAGAGTGGGTACTTACTTTCATGATTTTAGCAACAAATTCTAATAGTGTTAACCATTCTAGATTTGCATCCTTTCTAAGCATACATGTGGTGCAATACAATTTAGTACATACAACAAGTTCATCATCCTCAAAGTTCCACTTGTTACTCAATGCAGCACAACGGTCAAGCAGTCTCATTAACCGCGAGAAGCGAACAGTTCGAACCGAATTTTGCTGCCTGGCCAGGGGAAACCCAACACACACGGACAACGCTTGCTATAAAAGGCACAAACACTTCCCAACCTTTCCCATCAATCCACAATTCGGTGCCGGGTCCACTCCCTTAGGATAAAGGTTTACCGCTTCACTCACGGCATCACGCATATACCCACATGTGTACGGCAAGGGAAACAAAATATTTCCAAGGAGAGATGGCTATCGGTCCTAGCTGTTTCAATCTGGTACCGGGCTTACCGATTCCCATAGGTCGGCATGTATGTGGTACGTTCAAAAACTTGACACACAGAACCACATGTTATGACCTTAATCCAATTATCATACACGGACGGGAGATCTACACATACCATCCCGTCCGTCCATCCTTATGATTCCAACATAAGTAAAGACAAGCAACTCCTATATCTCACGAGTGATAGGAAATCACTCGACTTGTAACGGTCCTAAAGGCATTGCTCTAACGACCCTATCATACTAGTAGTTCAAGTCATGGTACTAGAATCATGCAATTAGGGTGTTCAAACAACTCCTTCAAACATAAATGCACAAGCATAAATCATTCATAATTGCACAATTGAAAACTAGGTTATGCTCCGGGGCTTGCCTTCTTGGGCTACGCCGGGGTCAGACTCCGGGTCAAGCACGATCACGTCGGCACCACCTTCGGGAGCTTCTTCTTCGTTGGCGGGGATGAGTTTGTAGGTTCCGTCAGCGAGAGCGCCTTCTACATAAGATGCATAAATTTTTAAGAGTTGCTGCTGGTTTTTAGTCTAAAGGTTAAGGCTCTTGAAGGCCATATTCACCTAGACATATATGTGGTTTATTCATTTCTTCACAAAATTAAGGGAAGTGTGTGTGTGGTGTGAATTTATGCTTTTATGAAGGTGATTGTGTACACATATAAAACAAGTCAAACCATTATTTTTATGCAAGTGCTTAGTTCTGGAATTTCACTTCACATGCACCACATTTGATTAATTGCCAATTTAACCTATATCTTTTTACTAAACTCAAATCACTCTAGTTCCTTCTCATTTTTGTTTCTCTGCTTCTGTTCAACCTTTTTATCCACAAACTTTATGACAGCTACTGCAGTATAAGAGCTAGGCTCACTCCAAAATTTAGCTAAAACCGAGCTACACAAAAATTATTAAAAATAGTGCAAGTTGCTGCTCAAAGATACAAGATTAATTCATATAAAATCAAAACTACATCCAAATCAAAAGATTTCTCTACCAGAGCTAGTCATGAGTAAAAGAAAGGCTCTGGCCAAGTGGTAGCTAAAAATAACACTTGGACAACCCTCAAAATTTCCTATCCGAAAACCAACATCTATTTATTTGATGGCCTAAACAGCATCGAAAATTAAGTTTAGCATTTTTCCAACATGTGCTAACTGCTAACGAGTTTCTAGGCCTCAGGTGAAAGTTGGTGATTTTTGACAGCATGAAATATTTTTAATAATTGCAGAACTGAGCTAGGACAGCAATCACTAATTAAATCATAACTGAAGTTACAGTTCATATTTTTAGGTCTCCTTTGGACACAAGTTTCTACAGACAACACAAACAACATATCCAAAGTTCAGCTCCAAAAGAGTTCAGGATTTGAAATGGTGCACAAAACTCTAAAATCATAGTTTAAATTTTAATTCAAAAACTATTCATCAAAAGTGTATATATGTCAACATGAGATTGGAGTTTACAATCTCACGAGTCTAGGGAGTATTTTTGTGCATTTTTCCGATTTTTCTACGATTTTTAATGGATTTTAGAAGATTTCGGGAATTTGAACTAGACCTTAAGAATCTTTTTACGCCGCGGCCCCTGGATCTTTTGAAAACTTCGCAAGCAGGCCCCTGGTTTCTTTCACTGGGAGCCCTGCGAAAAGGAAGAAGATGAAGATATGCCCTTGGGGTCGTCGGCGTCGTTGCACCGGCCAAACGGCGGTGGGTTGAGGTCGGAGAAGTGGGGGAAAAGGACGAGCAGCTCACCGCGAGTCGAATGGTGGTGGTTGGGAGGCCGGAGGAGGCTCGGAGGTGGCCGGCGACGGGAGCAGTGGCGGTGTGGCCGCCGCGGCTTCGACTCTGGCGAGGTCAGAGGCTTTTGCTGCGGTTGGAAAGGCTCATGAGCATCAGTGGGCCATGGCGAAGACGTTGGGATGCTCGGTTGGCGTCGTGGATAGCTCGAAGGTGCGGCTCGACGTGGAGGTGCTTCGGCGGCCGAAAAATGGGGATTTGGGGGAAATCCTGATTTCTCGTTGGATGGTCGATGGGAGCTCGAGAGAAGTGGGGGAAAACGAAGCTAAGGAAATGTATGAGCTCTGGGTACGGTGAATTTGGAAACCGTGGAGGGATGGGGGCGAATTTGCTCCGGTGCTCGAGCTCGGCTCTTGCGGCTAGAGGTTGAACACGAGGCTCGCGAGCGTGGGGGAGAGGAACTGGCTGTGGTGTGAGCGAAGGCAAGGGGCGGTGGTCACTTGGCGACGCAAATGAGCACGCTAGAGCCAGCTGGGGCTGCTAGGGACGCTCGCGTGCACGGCTTGGGCACGTAGGCCGCCATGAGTGCGCCTGCGAGCTCGGGCAGCGCGCGTGACGGGGTTGGGTGAGGGGGATCGTGGCGTGGGCGAGTGAAGATCCTCCACAGAGGTGCTTGGTGCGTAGCGGGCGGGAATCTAGCCGCGGGGGAGCGCTGCACGGCGCGCGCGGCCATGGCCAGTCGCCGAGCTCCGCTCGCCATCATGGCGCTCTACGCGGCGCGAGGCTGCCAGGGCGCTGTAGCGCGGGAAAAGACCAGATGGGGTGTCAGGCACCCGCGTGACGACAAACGAAACACGCCGTCGTGGCATGGCCAGCAAGGAGAGGCTGCCGCCACTCGCCGGCCACGTGGCGGCCAGTCTACGGCCAGGGCAGAGCGCGCCAGGGCGACTGTCGGGTGCCCGTGGAGCTCCCTGGTTCAAACGTGTATTTCTCCAAAAAATTTTATCTACACTTCAAAAAGTGCAAACACAAAAGTTCGAGTTTGAAATGTGGGACACAACTTTTTTTTTGGGGTAAACCTGAAATTTTGAATTTTTCAAGCTCAAACAAGCCATGTTTGAAAAGGTGTTCTGCGCGGTTTTTTCAAGTTTTTGAGGGGCTTAACTGCAAAATTTGGAAAAGTTCCCAACAGTGACTAGGCTTTATTTTTTATGCCAAACAACTTTTATTTTTGGAGATTTTACAGTTTAGTACAAAACATTTGAGATCTCAGCTAGGTGTCAAAAAGGCCTTATTTAAATTCAAATTCGAAATTTAGATCAAATTAAGTGTTCTTAAACCAAAGCTGTCCTTTAACCTTGTTTTTAGTGTATATTAAGGTTCTAAACATCAGGGATGTCACAAGTACAACCGCTGCGATGAGCTTCTGGCTTGTCCTGGGGACAGGGTCGTCGTTTTCTCCCTCGGCGTGGATGCGAGCACGAGCTACACGTCCTACCTGCCGCGTGCCCGTGTCGTGCCTGGCGTTTCCGTCAGGTGGGATACGGTCGGAACGCGCGGGTGGTTGGGCCCGGCCGTCCCCTAGGTCAAGCTCATGACCGTAGGTATCTTGCGCCGTTTGGTGTGGGTGCGGCTCGTCTCCTTGAGGCGAACGCTCCTGCAAGTCTGGTGGATGCGCGCCTACCGGGTCCACACCGTCGTCATCATCGTCGTTGTCGTCGGTGGTGTGCCCATCGCTGACTCGCTCGACGTCAATAACGAAGCACTCCCCGGCGGGGTCGTAGTCATCGTCGGAGTCATCGGAGCTGGTGAGGCAGTAGTCCGCCGTGGCCTGGAAGGCCGAGAAAGCACCTTGGTCCCAAAGACCAGAGTAGTCCCACTAAGGACGTTCCAGTCCAGAGGTGTAATCCTCCTCTGACTCCGGATAGGAGTCGTCGAGCATCGAAGTGATGAGGTTGTGAATTGAGACCAGATGATGGCCAGGCAGGTCATCATACGCACTCATGTTCGTGCTGACTGACGAGGCGTAGACAGCTGCGTTGTTGCGAAGTCCATAGGGATAGGACGACGCCGAAGCAGCACGCTGCTCGGGGAGTGCAGCTATTGCTGCATTCGTCAGGGACGAAGGAGCAACCTCCACCCTTGGGACGGAGGACCGTAGGACACCTCCGTCCCTCGCGGGAGGGGTGTTGTTGGCATCGGCGACATGCCTCGCGGCGCGCGCACGCCGTGGGCGTGGCCCTGTGTGTCTCCTCCGTCGAGGGGCCGCCGGTGGCGGCGGCGAAGCTTCTGGATGGCTGCCAGATCCTCTCGGGAGGATCAGCATGAGCTAGCCATTGCCGGTTGCCTAGAACTGGAGGCTCCCGAACCAAATCTCGTATCCCGCTGGGAACGGATCGCTTGATCCCATTGGGAATCATTTTCGGTTGAAATCCACCATCAGGAGTGAAGCGAAAATCACGCAACGCAGGCCCCTACCTGGCGCGCCAACTGTCGGTGTCTGATTTAGTCACACTGGCACCAACAAGTGATTGCATTACTAATCACTCGCTCCGATGGTGAGTTTCAGATCAAACTTGGGACACAGGGGACTTATCCTGGTTCCGGTCTTGCGGCCGTACGTCCAGCAGTGATGCGTAGCACCAAATTTCGTGTTGCTCGTAGTAGGGGTTGCAAGCAATATGGGAGAGGGAGGTGAGCTCCCAAGTGTGGCGGACCACTCCAAAATTATTCCAAGTTAAGTACCTAGGGACCACTAATCACGTAGTCAGGCACTTAATCCGGAATAAGCTGGAGCGCCGTCGGATTAAACCCGATTAAACCACGTACTTTTCTCGATCGAAACAACAGCACGCCCACACGAAGGTGAGTTCCAGAGATTACAACATTCCACAAATTAATTTACACACATAGATATCACAAGTTATTACAAACCAGGTTCAAATTTAAATCAGAGTACAAGTCTTGCAGCGGAAATAAAAGTTCATTACAGCGGAATTTAAAAAGTCATAACAACTGAATTTAGAGGTTCATTGCAGCGGAAGTAAAACAATCTAACGACGATACAAAATAACTCCGTGCTGAAGCCTGCCACGAAGCTACTCCTCTCGATCCTCGCCAGAGGACGGAACCCATTCGATGTGCCAGCCAGGTGGAACCTGGGCAGGCCAAGACAAAGCATCCACATCCAAAGGTATACCTGAAAAATATTGCCACAAGCAAGGCTGAGTATACTAATACTCAGCAAGGCTTACCCGTCTGGTGAAAACTACATCACCGACATCTAGACAATGAGAGGCTTTTGGCTGGTGGGTTTGTTTGCCAAAAAGCAACTAAAGGTAGATCCTTGCTTTCAAGTTTTAGCATCAGTTTCTAGTTTATTTAACCATTCTAGATTAGCATCCTCTCTAAGCATGTAAGTGGAGCAATACAAATTAATTCATAGAACAAATTCATAATCTCATAATTCCACTTATTACTCAATGTAGCAAGGCGGTCAAGCAGTCTCATTAACCGCGAGAAGCGGACAGTTCGAACCGAATTTGTGCTACCTGGCCAGGGAAAACCCAACACACACGGATACTCTGCCTGCTATAAAAGGTACAAGCATTTCCCAACCTTTCCCATCGATCCACAATTCGGAACCGGGTCCATTTCCTTAGGATAAAGGTTTACTGCTTCACTCACAGCATCACGCATATATCCACAAGTGTACGGCAGGGGAAACAAGTTTCCAAGGAGAGATGGCTATCGGCCCTAGCTGCTTCAATCTAGTACCGGGCTTACCGGCTCCCATATACCGGTATGCATGTGGTACGTTCAAAAACTTGACACACTCTACCACACATTTCGACCTTAACCAATTATCATACACGGACGGGAGATCTACATCTATCATCCCGCCCGTCAATCCTTATGATTCCAACATAAGTAAAGACAAGCAATCCCTATGTCTCGCGAGTGACAGGAAATCACTCGACTTGTAACGGACCTATAGCAATGCACTATCGATCCCTTTCAAACTAGTATTGCAAGTCATAGGTACTAGGAAATGTGCAGCTAAGGTATTCAATCAACTCCTTGAACGTAAATGCACAAACATAGAGAATTCAAAGTGCATAATTTGGTAAAGTTAGGTTATGCTCCGGGGCTTGCCTTCTTGCTTGAATTGAGAGTTAGCCTCCGGGTTGGTCACTTCTGTACCGGCACCGTGCTCCGGGACTCCTTCCTCGTCTGCGGGGATGAGGGTGTAGTCGCCGTCCGGGATAGCGCCGTCTACATGAGATGAATATTTTAAGGCGGCTGCCTACAGATGCTAAGATTAAGGCCTTGAAGGCCATATTCACCTAGACATGCTTAAGCATTTCTATTTTCTTCACAAAAACAAGTGTAGGTGTGGAAAAAGTTTTATCGATTTCGATGGTGATTGTGTACATATATAAGAGATTTCTTTTTATTTCTTCTCAAGGTTGGGTGCTGTTCTGGAATTTCAGATTCTATCCATTCTATATTAACCAATTAACCAAAAAGGTTTATTCTTTTATATAAATCAATTTCCATCTAGATTCCTTCTCATTTTTGTTCCTCCATTTCTGTTTATCAATTTTAGCTATAAACTTTATGACAGCTACTGGAGTATAAGAGTTAAGCTCACTCCAAAATTTAGCTAATTTTGAGCTACACATAATTTATAAAAATTATATCAAGTTGCTGCCAGCAGAATTGAAATTAATTCATATAAAATTGAAAATTCATCCATTTCAGGAGATTTTCCTACCAAAGCTAGGCATAAGCATGAGGAGGGCTCTGGCCAAGTGATGGCTCAAAATAACCCTTGGGTAGTCCTCAATAATTTTCCATCCAAAAACACATATTTAATTATTTACCATCCTAAACAGAGCAAAAATTAAGTTCCTCACTTTTCACAGGTGTGCTAACAAGTTTTTAGTCCTCTGGAGCAAAATGGCGACTTTCACTGCCCAGATTATTTTCAATGATTTCTGCACTGCAAAAAGACAGAAAACCTATTTTAATTCATAACAGGAGCTGTAGTTCATATTTTTAAGTCCCCTTTGGACACAAGCTGTCCAAAGTCACTAAAAACAACATATCCAAAGCTCAACCCTAGCGTAGCTCTGGATTTGAAATGGTGCACAACTTTAGATTTTCATAGTTTGAATTTTAATTCAAAAACAGTTCGTCAAAAGTATAAACATGTCTAATAGAGATTGTATTTTAGACTCTCATAAATCCAAAAAGTAGTTTTGTGCATTTTTCTGATTTTTGTATGATTTTTAACGGATTTTACAAGATTCGGGAAAAATCAAACCTAGACTTAAGAATCTTTTTACGCAGAGAACCCTAGATCTTTCAAAACTTCGCGAACCAGTCCTGCACTTTTGCACAGAGGCCCCTAAACAAAGGTAGACGATGAAGAAAGGTCCCTGGGACCTCGCCGGAGTTGCGCCGGGCAAACTACGGCGAACTAGGCACGGGGAAGTGGGGGGAAATGATCCTGGGCTCACCACGAGTCGTTTGAGGATGGTTTGGAGGCTGGGGGAGGTCGGAGTTGTGCCGGCGACGAGGAGGTGGCGGCGCGGCCGCCGCGGCTTCTACGCCGGCGAGCTCGGGGTCGTTGCGGAGGGGGGGGAGAGGTCCTTGAGCACCAGCAGAGCTTGGGGAAGCTAATGGCGTGCTCGAGGAAGCTCGGGGACGGCTCGGAGTAGGGTCTCGACGTGCGGGTGCTCCGGCGGCCGAAAATCGCGATTTGGGGGAATTCACGAATTCTCGCCGGAGAAGGGACAATAGCTTGGGGAAAATGGGGGAAAATGGAGCTGGAGTAGAGGGCTAGCTTTGTGCGGGACGAACTTGGGAATGGTGGAGTGTGGAGGGTGAATTTCTCGGAGAAGCTCGGCTCGGTTCGCGCGGCGCGAGGAAGAAGAAGACCGAGCGAGCGCGGGGAAGTGGAAATGGCCAAGTGAGTGAGTGAGAGGAGGGGTGTGAGTGCTTGGTGGAGTGATTGAGCACGCAAGGGAGGCACTGTGCGGCCTCGGGAGCGTGCGAGCGCGTGGGTGGCTGTCGCGGTCGCCATTGATGGCGCGCGAGCTCGAACAGAGCGCACACGCGCGGTTGGGCGTCAAAGATCATCGCGTGATGAAGTGGAGATCCTCAGCAGAGGCTTTGGCGCGACGCGAATGGACTCTACCGCCTGCAGTGCGCTCGGCGCGGCGCGAGCGCGCGTGCGGCCACGGCGGCGCGCGACCGTATGATGGCGCTCCGCGGCGCGAGGCGAGGCGAGGCGACAGCGGCGAAGTGATGGCTCGGGAGTGGCCGGACAAGAGCTAGGCGACAAGCGCCGGCGTCCGCCGCGGCTTGGCCAGCTCAGCGCCGCCTGCGCCGCTCGCCGGCCACGTGGCGGCCGAGCTCCGGCCAGCGCAGCGCGCGCCAGGGGCACTGTAGCATGCCCGTGGAGCTCCGATTTCCAAATTCGAATTTTCTCCAAAAATTCGAACTGAACTTCGAAACGGGTAAAATTAAAAGTTGGGGTCTGAGGTGTGGGACACAACTTTCGAGCTTGGACCAGGCACTTCGACCAGGCGCTACGGCGCTTCGAGCTTGAACCGCAAGCTCGAGCTTGCCGAGCCTCGAATGGTCGGAAACGCCACTCGAGGGTGAGTGCCCCCCTCGAGCTTGGCTGCGAAGCCTCGAGCGTGACGGAACGTCGCTCGAGGGTAAGTGCCCCCTCGAGCTTGGCTGCGGAGCCTCGAGCGTGACGGAACGTCGCTCGAGGGTAAGTGCTCGAGCTTGGCTGCGGAGCCTCGAGGGTGACGGAACGTCGCTCGAGGGTAAGTGCTCGAGCTTGGCTGCGGAGCCTCGAGGGTGACGGAACGTCGCTCGAGGGTAAGTGCCCCCTCGAGCTTGGCTGCGGAGCCTCGAGCGTGCCGGAACGTCGGGGCCTCGAGGGTCCTATCGTGCGGCCTCGAATCGTGACGGACATAGCTCGATCGTCACGGACATAGCTCGATCGTCACGGACAATACTGACTAGGCTCGATCGTCACGGACATCCCCGCTCGAGGGTTATCGAGCGGAACGAACGCCGTGGCGAGGTTGTCGCGAAGGGCTGTAGGTGATGACAACTACTCTTTTGGTCCGAGATTTTTAAGTTCAGCACCCAAGTCTTGAGATTTCAGTTGGGTCTCCAAACAACCCTTGTTTTTGAATTATAATTGAATTTTTGACGAATTTTTGAATTTCAACCCAATTCCCTGTTGCATTGATTTTAATTGCACTTTTTAATTCTTTTGACATCAGAGATGTCACACCAAGTCCCTGGATTGATTGAGTAGAGTGCCAACTACCAATATCGTGGACTATGGCTATATGTTCTTATGGTGGGTTGCTTGTCGTTCACCCCTTCTGCATGGAGCTTCCCTTCCCCTTTTATAGACCAAGGGTGAGGGAGTACTACATGTGGGAATGTGGCACTGACGTCGTGAGATGCACTATGTTGCCCACGCCATGCACTATTTGAGCAGGAATCGCGCCTCCCAACTCCGGCTGATGGCATGGACGTCGTTATCATTGACTTGGTTGTAGCCGACCGTTGCTTCGGGGGACGTCGCTTGGAGGCTGGGATGGCGTCGGGCCCTCCCAGCTGTTCTTTGGGGCTTCCTCTTCGAGGGTTGTGGCGTGTCTGGGACGGATAAAGTCGTGGGGTGGTTAGCACAGTGGCAACGCCTGACGCCAAACATGTCCGCACAGTGCTTGGCGCAAGGCCATAGTGCCAGGCGCAGACGAAATCGACCTATGTCCCCGTACGCGGCGTGGCGCTGCGGGGTGTGTGGTCATATCCTGCACTTAATGCCTTGCTGGCACGGGGGGGCTTCAAGCCTAGCCGACAGCCTCGAGCGCAGCAGGGCTTGAACGTGACGGAGATTCTCGTTCGGGGGTGAGCGGCACCCTCGAACGAGACGGAACTTCCCCCGATTGCGGGGGCGTCGCCGCGGTGGGCTTCTGTTGGGCCACAGAGCTGGGGGCCTTGTTTAGCTGTAGATGCGGCCTGCGATTTAAGTTGTCTTGTGCCACATTTGGGGGTACCCCTAGTTTTGGTACCCGACACAAACAATTATAAAATCATATGAACAACATTTTAAAAGATAAAGCTCATCGTTACGACGGAGATATGAAAAAAAATAGTAATTATTTTCAGATCTAAGGACTAAATATTAGTCCTTCGATCTTAAAACGATTACAATTTTTTTTAATATTCTATTAAAATTATTCTTGTGGTCATGCGTCCGTAATGATGGCATTTATTTTTTAAAATCATGGACATATTATTTTGTAATGGTTTGTTTTATTTTCTTATATTTTTGTTTTTAAACAATGACATACGAATAATATAAGAAATAGTTATAAAATATTATAAAAACATTTTAGAAGATAATTCTCACTGTTATGAACGAGTGACAGCATTCCATGCTGATTCGTTCGTACAACGGGTCTCTCGACCTTTCCTACCCGTAAAGCCGCCTAGAACACTGCCCCGTGCCATGCTGATTCGTTCATACAACGGGCGCGTGTGACGGTCGCCTGTGTTCCATACCTGCCATGCTCGGCTGGAGGCAAAGCGATGCCCACGGGAGAGGGGGGTGCTGACGCTCTTTACACGTGTCAATTACGAACCGCAAGCACACCGAACGATTGTATCTTTTTCCTTAGATTATCCCCCAAGATTTTATCAATCCGTAGAACAAGTGGATTCACTACGCTTAACTAAGCACTAATAATGTTGACTGAAAACTCTTTTAAGTGTTGATGATTATGCCTAAGAACTTAATCTAACCTAGTCAAAGTTAAAGAGAACAAAGTAAAGATCAATGTTATATATATATATACATATATATATAGGGCAACGCTAAATGGTATTGGTACCAAAATGGTACCTGGTACCAAATAGCTCTGAGCGTCCGGCGGCCCACTTCGGGTTTCCTTAGGTGCGCCCGCACCGAGCCTCCCCACCGGTTTTCCAGGCTCCTCGTACGGCCTTGTCTGTTCCCTTTTCTTTTTTATCTGGGCCTTATCTGGTTTTCGTGCGTAGCAGTTTTTCACGGCTCCTCTGCATTGTTTTACCTCGCATCGTCATCGATTTTCAGTCTGCCCACCTAGCTAAAATACATTTCTAATTATTTCGATGTTCAGGCTGGAGACACATGCTCAACCGTGCCTGACCAGACCGAACCTTGAGGGTCTTCCAATATTATAATGGAAAACTCTGAGATCAGTAACGAATTGGAAGATGGTAGACGAACACAATAAACAGCAAAAGTTATTCTTTCCCGATTTCTAGTGGTCATTTCGATGGTGCCAATTTTTTATGATTCAAATTTACAAAGGCTAGAAAAATTATGAACCATAAATTAATTAAAAGAACTATTTGAATAAAAAAGAAAAAGAGTATTGGCTTCCAGAAAATCTAAACAAAGTACACATCAAAGAATTCATATATCATATGGACTGTGATGTCTCGGAAATAATATTACAGGCATACAAAGGTAGACATTAACCCTATTGCAAACAAGAATATTCTACATTTCCCTTGAGATATTTCAGCTTTCCATCATCTGACATCTTGTTTGAATACCTTCCATAATGAAACAAATGCCAGCGTTGTTTGTTCAGACCAATTTGCTCTAATGTGATCTTACAGCTGCAGAGATTACTGGATGGTCTCACCTGCATGGTGTCCTAAGCAAAGTAAAAGTCAGGAACTATAAATCTGTAACAAAAGCATGTAAATAAGACCCATGACCCAATAGACAATAGTATTCATCAGCAGAACTGAAGATGTAAATTTGAAGTCAAACTATACAGGTCCAAAGGAATTTCCATGCAGCTGTCTTTTCTGAAAATTCCACAATATTTTGCAGTGGCAAGAACTGAGGCTATAATTTGCAACTCGTTTTAGGTGTCATCAAAACCTCATGTGTAGAGCTACCGCCATCCACCCAAACAATATCTTAAGCAGTAGCCATCATCATACACTAGCCATTTATAACTCGGTTTTATATGTTGAAATTTACTACCAAGACAATAAAGGACGGGATATATCAAGTAAACAGCATGATCATATAATCAGCACAAAGAAAAGCGCATTCTTCCTCCATTTGACAAGTAAAAATAATGAATTCTAAATGAGATTTACAAGAATATAATGACAGTCCTAGTGAAGATGTAGTCACAGCTGAGGAGGTTCCCAAGGAACACAGTAACCATCTGGTGTCCTGGACAGAAGTACTAAGGCCTTGTTTGGCATGGCTCCAGCTCTAGCTGAAACAGCTTCAGCTCTAGCTTCTTTGATGAAGCAGCTTTTTCTGGCTCCATCTTGTACAACAACAACAACAACATAGCCTTTAGTCCCAAGCGAGTTGGGGTAGGCTAGAGATGAAACCCAAGAAATAAAGCTCAAGGCTCAGGAACGTTGATAGCTAGTCTCCAAGCGCTCCTATCGAAAGCTACCTCCTTGGAAATATTCCACTCCTTAAGGTCTCTGTTTATCGCATCGTCCCAAGTCAATCTAGGTCTACCTCTACCTCTCTTTATACTATTGGCCCGCCCTAGGACCCCAATACGCACCGGCGCCTCCGAGGGCCTCCGTTGGACATGTCCAAACCATCTCAGCCGATCTTGGGTCAATTTCTCCTCAATGGGTGCCACCCCGACCTTCTCCCGAATGTCTTCATTCCGAACTCTATCCCTTCTTGTGTACCCGCAAGACCATCGCAACATCCGCATCTCTGCTACACTCAGTTGCTGGACATGTCGCCTTTTAGTAGGCCAACATTCCGCCCCGTACAACATCGCCGGTCGAACTGCCGTCCTATAGAACTTCCCCTTCAGCTTTTGTGGCACCCTCCGATCACAGAGGACGCCAGAGGCTTGACGCCACTTTATCCAGCCTGCTGCGATTCTATGCTTAACATCTTCATCAATGTCGCCATCCTGTTGCAACATCGATCCTAAATACCGAAAAGTAGCCTTTTGGGGGACCACCTGTCCGTCGAGGTTAACGTCTCCATCCTCGTGCCTAGTCCCACTAAAATTGCACATCATGTACTCAGTCTTGGTCCTGCTAAGTCTGAACCCCTTCGACTCTAATGTGCGTCTCCATAGCTCTAGCTTCTCATTAACACCTTCCCTACTCTCATCGACTAGCACCACATCATCAGCAAAGAGCTTCTCATTAACACCTTCCCTACTCTCATCGACTAGCACCACATCATCAGCAAAGAGCATGCACCAAGGGATATCCCCTTGTATATCTCTAGTGACCTCATCCATCACCAAAGCGAACAGATAAGGGCTCAATGCTGACCCTTGATGTAGGCCTATCCTAATAGAGAAGTCAGTGGTGTCGCCATCGCAAGTCCGGACACATGTCATAGCATCCTTGTACATATCCTTAATGAGGGTAATGTACTTCGTTGGGACTTTGTGCTTCTCTAAGGCCCACCACATGATATTTCTCGGTACTTTGTCATACGCCTTCTCGAGGTCAATAAAGACCATATGCAGGTCCTTCTTCTGCTCCCTATATCTCTCCATCAACTGTCGGACTAAGAAAATCGCCTCCATAGTTGATCTTCCAGGCATGAACCCAAACTGATTTTGGGTCACACTCGTCGCTCCTCTTAGACGGTGCTCAATAACCCTCTCCCAGAGCTTCATGGTATGGCTCATCAGCTTAATGCCACGGTAGTTAGTACAACTTTGAACATCTCCCTTGTTCTTAAAGATCGGTATTAATATACTTCTCCTCCATTCTGCAGGCATCTTGTTAGACCGAAAGATGAGGTTAAAAAGCTTAGTTAACCATATCGTCGCTCTATCACCTAGGCATCTCCACACCTCGATGGGGATGCCCATCGCTTTACCGCCCTTCATCCTCTTCAAAGCCTCTCCGATCTCTGCCTCCTGGATTCTTCTCACAAAGCATCTGTTAATATCATCGAATGAGTCATCTAGCTCAAGGGCAGGACCCTCAATCTCCCCATTAAACAACTTGTCAAAGTACTCTCGCCATCTGTCCTTGATCTCCTCATCCTTCACGAGAAGTTGATCTGTCTCATCCTTGATGCATTTGATTTGGTTGATATCCCTTGTCTTCCTCTCGCGAATCCTAGCCATCCTATAAATGTCCCTCTCTCCTTCCTTCGTGCCTAGCCGCTGATATAGGTCATCATAAGCCTTACCCTTTGCTACACTCACGGCTCGCTTTGCAGTCTTCTTCGCTACCTTATAGCCCTCGATGTTAGCTGCACTCCTATCAAGGTGGAGGCGCTTGAACCACTCCTTCTTCTCCTTAATAGCCCTCTGCACCTCCTCGTTCCACCACCAGGTGTCTTTCCCTTCCTGTTTGCCTCCCCTACTCACACCAAGGACTTCTGCGGCCACCTTCCGGACACATGTTGCCATCTTTAGCCACATGTCGTCTACATCTTCTCCTTCGTCCCAGGGCCCCTCCTCTACCATCCTCCCCTTAAAAGTTTGCGCCGCTTCTCTTCTAAGCTTACACCACTTCGTTCTTGCCATCTTGGCACGTTTGTCCTGATGGACACGTACCCGCAAACGGAAGTTCGCCACCACAAGCTTGTGTTGAGGGACAACACACTCCCCAGGTATCACCTTACAATCTAGGCAATCACGTCTATCGTCCCTCCTCGCAAGGATAAAGTCGATCTGGCTCGAGTGTTGTCCACTATGAAAGGTCACTAGGATGGGATTCCCTCTTTCTAAAAAAGGTATTCGCTATCAACAAGTCGTAGGCCAGCGCAAAATTCGAACATCCTCTCCCTCCTGGCTCCTGCAACCATACCCGAAGCCCCCGTGCACTCGCTCAAACCCTACGTTAGTTGCCCCCACATGTCCGTTGAGGTCTCCTCCTATGAAGAGCTTCTCGCTGATAGGCACGGTGCTAACCATACCATCCAGATCTTCCCAGAACTGCCTCTTCACACTCTCACTGAGGCCTACCTGAGGGGCATAGGCACTAATCACATTCAGAGTCGAGTCTCCAACTACCAACCGCACTAGGATAATCCGGTCGCCTCGCCTCCTAACCTCTACAACTCCGTCCTTAAAGCTTCTATCGATCATGATACCTACGCCGTTCCTACCCGATGTTGCCCCCGTGTACCAAAGCTGGAAGCCAGTGTCGTCCACCTCCTTCGCCTTCTCGCCCTTCCATTTAGTCTCCTGAACGCATAGAATATTTACACGCCTCCTAATAGCCGCATCAACTACCTCTCGTAGCTTACCCGTTAGGGACCCTACGTTCCAACTACCTATCCGAATCCTAGTTGGCTCGGCTAGCTTCCTTACCCTTCGCACCCGTCGAGGGAAGTGCGAAGACCCTTGCTCATTTTTCACTACACCCGGGCGTAGATGTAGCGCGCCACTAAGGTTGCGACGACCCGACCCTTGCTCACTTTTCATCGTACCCAGGTCACGATACGACGCACCATTGGAGGGATGGCGACCCGGCCCTTGCCCATTTAACACCACACCCGGGTTCCGATGTAGCGCGTCGCTAAGAGGGTTACGCCCCAACGAGTTTCTTATGGGTTTCAAATCCATCTTGTATGGTTGGAAAAATGTTTCGCAAAACAGCTTCTCAGGTGGTAAAAAACCCATAATACCCTTCTCTTTATTTTTTTCTTTTCTATTTTTTTCTTATCAAAATCACCCTTTCTCTTCGTTTTTGCCATTTCTTCACTACCAGGCAGCTCGGCCCAATATGTGCGCTAGCCCATCTTCCCTTCCCTTGCTCTATCTCTCCCTCTCACCGACGGGTGGGCCCCTCTCGTCATCCCCAACCTTGATTCAGATTCATAGCTGAACCAGGCTTCCATGCCTGCGCCGCTGCCCCCCTTCGCCCTGCCTGCACCGTCACTTTCCGGCCTGCTGAGCCGCCGCCTGCTGGCCCCGCACCTCCGTTCAGCATCTCCGTCGCTCGGCGCTACGCTCGGCGCTACGCTCGTCACCGCCCGTGGGGACCTCGAGGGCACCGGTGGAAGAGGAACAAAGGAGCCGCGGGGAGCTACTTTTTTCGGCTCCGTCTCCCAATTCTGACTCCTCTCGGCGTGTTTTCCGGGGCTCCGGAGGTGGAGCCGGAGCCACTCCATCCGTTTGGGAGGGCTTCGCCAGAAACCATGGCAGGAGCAGGAGCCGGAGCCCTCCCAAACGGCCCCTAAATTAGATTCAAACAATCTAGCACTGCGAAGGGCCAGTACCTAAAATTGATAAAATCAAAAGAAAGATATGCTGCCAGGGCGGTCAAATTTATGTGATATGATACACCGTAAAAGCCTATTACTTGTGAGTAATCAAGCCTATTACTTGTGAGAAATCAAACCAGCAGAAAAGCTCTAACAATGGATGTGCAGTGAAGCAACAAAGCTAATTCGAGGGGAGCCGGCAGCTAATCTAGAGGTATCTGCTACTAATGCAAATCGAATCAAATCGTTTGAATTAGCAACGTGGATTTTTTTTTCCCAGCTGCTCACCTCAGAGAGGCTCAGACCAATTGAAAAGCACTAAAAAACTGGATGAAGAACAATATAATCGATTGGGAATCAACTTCTAATCTGGAGGAAATCAGATGCTAATACAAAGAAATCAGATAAATGTTACATTAGTATGGCAGATTTGTCCTTGTGGACTTGTGGTTGCAGCCTCGTCTGCTGCTGGTGAAGGCAAGGCCCCCACGGCCGAGATGCGAGCAGCAGAGGAGCACCCCTCTGGCCGCCGGCTCGTGCGCTGCTGCTGGTGAAGGCAAGCAAGTCCAGGCGCACGGTACACAGGCAGGTATGGGCGACCTCGTCGGCATGGAACCGAGCGCGCCATCTGGATCTCGAGCCCCTTGCTGTAGCAGGCGATGGATTGGTCCATGAGGTCGAGAAAGGCGCGTGCGTGTCGTCGATCTGCATCCAATCCAGCCAGAGATCAGCGCTCGAGGGAGAGGAGAGGAAAAGGGTTGCGACGAGGTATTCACCGACTGCAGGGTCGAGGCGGGACAGCCGGACTTCCGAGACGGCGGTCGGCGTCCCTGTGCTCCAAGCGGCGGCGGCGCGCCGGCGATGTCGTCTGCAGCTCGCCAAGTCGGGGGAGGGGAGTCGGCACTTCGCAGGGTAGCAGCACGCCGGGGCGGCCGAGGGTCGGCAGTTCCGCATCGTCGACGTCGCAACCGGGCCGGCAGGAGACAGGAGACTGTGGGTGGAATTAAAAAGGGTTAATGGGATATATGCCATTGCAATTTTTACACTTTTGAAATATGCCATTATTATTAGTGATATTGTAAGCGTACCATTATAACTTCACGAGTCTTGGAGATATGCCATTATTTACCCTTTCGATGTGTTTGTAGAATTTTTTGGATCAAAATGCCCCCCTCCTCTTCTTCTTCCTCGTCCTATCTCATCTTGCATCCAGCTCTACCATTCCTCGGCCTCGCCGCGAGTGCCGTAGCCGGAGCCAGACCTGAGGACGAGGCAAAAAAACGCCGACATCTACGTGCTCACCATCTCACCCACGGCGCCGACTGGAGCACCAGCGACGTCTGCGTCGGGCGCTAGACAGGCGTCGGATGCTTCGCCGACGGCCTTCGCGTCACTCGCTTGCGCTCCCGTCGCTCGACCCACCGGAGGAGCTTAGCCATGTGAGCAATTCGTCAACGAAGGCCTCTAATCGGTGGCACAAGACCTTGAATCAAAGCGAGAAACAACGAATCGGCAGCACAACACCTTGAATCGTTGGTCACTTCCTTGCCTCTTTCCCCTCCGCTGACCGCTGCTACCTCCACCTCGGCCTGCCTGTGCGCTAAGCCTCGTCAACCTCGTTCGGCTCTACTCACACCTCACTCAGTCCAGAGCCCTCCTCGACGCCACGCACGCGATTAGGGAAGCACTTGAGCTCGCGCGCCGAGCGACGAGCATGGGCGTTCGGCCAGGAGATGGGGCTGCCCGGACGCTTGCGGCTGCGGGACTGGAGGATGGAGGTCGTGGGTGCTCGGGCAGGAGATGGGGTGCCCGAGCGGTCCCAGCAAGGCGCTAGCCGCGGCGACATCATGTGGAATGGCTGACCGGTTGAGGAACGGGCGAACGGCAGAGCTCGAGCAAGATGAGAGAGAGGGGAAGAGGAATAAGAAGAGGGGGGCATTTTGGTCCAAAAAATTCTACAAACACATCGAAAGGGTAAATAATGGCATATCTCCGAGACTCGCGAAGTTATAATGGTACGCTTACGATATCACGAATAGTAATGGCATATCTCCAAAGCGTGAAAATTGCAATGGCATATATCCAATTAACCCAATTAAAAACTACTCGACATATATATATATATATATATATATATATATATATATATATATATATATATATATATATATATATATATATATATATATAATAGTTATTCTGTGGCCGGTCATAGAGTAGTAGTGCTATATATATATATATAGCGCTCGACTATTGGGAGCCTATAGGCTCTGAATAGTTATCGTGAGCCTAGAGACAGAGCTGCCACTGGGACCTAATCTAGACACTAGCGTGCCACAGACACACCACATCTCACCTGCCACCTAACGCATGCATGCAGCCTGCACCATCCCACCTCCCACCTTTTCTCCAATTTTGCTTTTGGTTTTTTTTTTCTATGATTCTTTACTCGAAGATCCAATTTATAAACTATTTGCACCATTAGATTCATGACATTTTTATGCACGGTTTGAGATCCATTGCGGATATTTTTTTAAAAAAAATTGAATTCAAATTCATACGATCATGCAAACATACATAGATGATCATAGAAACTGATTCAAGTATAGAAACATATGTACATGAGCATATATAATGTATGACCACATCAGGAAGTATGTATGATTAAGCACACATGTATGTATGACTATGCACAAGCTTGTGTAAGATTGTATGCTCCATAGAAACCTGTTTCGAGCGTCATAGAAACATGTCCTTCTAGTCATAGAACTCCAGCTCACTGTCATAGAAAATCATCAATGTTTGTGCTTGAATGTTTCTTTGCTCGAACATACCTATAGCAGCTTATGTAACAAGATCCGTGAGATTTTTGTGCTTGATTTGAGATGCATTGTGAATGTACCTTATGATTTTTTCATACGTCCAAACATATAGACCCCCGCCTAGTTTCCATGCATAGAAACGCATGAGTCTAAGCATAGACCCCAACATATTCATAAAAACCTCTGTTTGTGGTCATAGAATCCTATTCAGTCAATCATAGAAACCGCCATATGAAAATCATATGTAGTGGTCGTGACATTCATATAACCGATTCAATTAAATTCAATAGCATAGAAACAACAGGAGGAAATCACAGAAGTGTATCTATGATACGCTTGCATGTACATATGATCGATGCCACTAACATTCGAAATTGTTGCAGGGAAAATCAAAACCAGACTAGAGCTGCACACACTGAGAAAGCCAGCTCCTAGATTCCTAGACACGCATGTGCAGCTCCTAGTTTCCACAAACACGCACAAGTAGTAGGCCAGCAGCCAACAAGTGCTTCATGTGCAGAGGCATTCCATTTATACGCATCTTGTGCTGAAGCTCCTGAAATCATGAGGACATACCAAGCCCCCTGTATTTCTGTGAACCAACATTATCGATGCAACTAACTTGGTCGGTACTGGTTAATACTAGTACATCCAAAACCATCTCACAAAACAAGCATAGAAACCATGAGGAAAGTCATAGAAATTATTAATGGTAAGCATCTTTACTGCAGACACATCACGAAGCATGAAAAAATTGTATACATAGCATTGGGTTTCTATGTCAGACAACTTTGATTTCTATACATGCATACAGACTAAACATATATGTAAATTTAAATCGACATCAACAAAGATCCTGTCATCTGCGGCCATCTCCCATTACAAGAACTTCATATCTGCAGAAAAAAAGAGAGAAATAAATAATCAAATTTTGGCAGTGTAGAAAATCTTTCAATATGAGCATATAAACTTGTAAGGACGAGCATGGAAGCATGCATCTAACATAAAAACAAGCAAAAACAAGGAATTCTCATTGATTCCTCATGTTTTAAAACAAGCAAAAATCATCAAAACAAATATATGATCGTGATCACATGTATCTATGCCAGCTATATGTATCACCTCTTCACAACAAAAGGCATAGAAACCAGCAAGGGCAATCATTTAAATCAGCAAACAAATACATGATTCCATGATTTGATAAACCTGTAGTATCTATGCTCTGACCCTAGCAAATATATGATCAACAACTAAGATACAAACAAAGGATAGTATCTATGCTCAAGCAAAATTCAAAATCCTCGCCCAGCATGCAATCTCTCAGTGAGGCAAGATTCCACGTTTTTTTCATTTAAAATCAATGACAAAGAAAAAAAAGATGAGATCATAGAAAAGTATCTACGATAGACCAGCATGCTTGATTGCTTTGTATGACCGATACAACTATGCAAGGCATCAATAGGTATAAAAGGTATTGAGCATAGAAACAACAACAGCGACACCTAGAACAAAAGCTTGGCGCGAAGGCCAGCACACATGAGCAACAACAAAAGCCCAACAGAAATAACCAAATCTTTCTAAATGGGCATAGAAACATGTGAAGCCAAGCATAGAAACATGGAAAGGGTCAATATTTTCCTGCAGTCAAAACATCCATACTCCCAACACAAAAGTACATAGGATCTTCCAGCAGGCTGACAATACGAAATGTTGAAATCAAGAAACCTGAACACGCTAACACAGATTAGGTCCTAGTTTCCTAAGACAACTTGATTTTTGAAACATAGAACCCTGCCTAAAGTGGCACAAAAAAATGTATTCGGCTAGAAAAAAGTTACAGCCAATGCTAAAGGTGGTGTTTTTATGCCATATACAACAGCTATTTGCGCAGAGGAATTTAATCGAACATGTTACCTACATGAATGATGCATGTCAGCTTCACCATCGATTCAGGCGACGAACCCGTGCATGTGACCGGCGACGACGTCACATTCGGAGGGAGCAAGGTGGTGGTGCCCCGAGGCTAGGCTCGGCACGCAGCAGAACGGGATGGGCCGCCGTCGCCGAAGCTTCCCCAAGCCGCCACTGCCGGAGCTTCTCCGCGCTGCCGCACCCTCTGCATGGGTCCTTGATCTGCACCCCGGCCTAGACGAGGTCCCGTGGACGTCGAAGCCATGGCTGCGCCGCACGGCCTCGCCGGGATCCGCGCTTCGCCGGACCGTGCAGGATCCGAGCAAAGTACGTGGCGCCGCTGAAGGAAGGAGTCGCGTCCGCCGCGCCGAGCCGAGCCGGGATCCGCGTGCGCCGGGTATGAGCTGTGTGTGAGGAAGGCGAGCAGGCTCGCTGAAGCCTCCCCTCGCCGCTGTTGCCGGAGCTCCACCGGTGGTTGTGAGGACGAGGATGGAGAAGGAGGAGAGGAGAAATTTTGAAACGAAGAGGGACTGGGTGGGCAACAGAGCGGTGAGTCAATGGATATCCAGTCCTAGCTAGTGGACCCACACATCAGGTGTACGTGTCCACAGACTGGTCCAATGTTGCCAGCAAAGCTGGTTGGGTTTCACCACGTGTGTTATTGGAAGCCTATAGCCTCCCAATATATATATTATATATATAGGACCAGATTTTCCTACTTCCAGGTGTAACTACTCCTATATGTGTATCTCACAAATCAGAAGGTATTATTTCATACTTGAGGTTTCTAAAAAAAGTATATACACATACTTGATTTTTAAAAGTGCTATATGAAAATAATTTTTTTATATATGAAGTATATGGACATACTTATTTTTCTATACAGGAAATGTAACATATTACAAGGTGCAAAAAAAAATATGAGTTCCACTCAGAAATTTTCAAGGTTATCATTTTGAAAAATCAAGTATGTATATATACTTTTTTTAGAAACCTTAAGTATGAAAAGATACTCTCTAATGTGTGAGATATAGACATGGGAGTAGCTACACTTGGGAGCAGAAAAGATTTTCCCATATATATATATAGGGCGCGTCTATTTGGCTCGCTGCTATTCAACGCGACAGCCAGAGTTGGCCCGAGCTCCGACGTGGTAATCTGGTACGAGTATTTACTATATTTTCCTCCGCAGCCGTAAAAATCAACGTGGATGCGCATCTCGGGGGAGTAAAAAGCTAGCAAGCGTCTGCATGCATGCAGTCAATAGAGGTAGTAAAATTCCGTTTCTGCCAAGGGCGGCGCTGCCCCGACGCATGGTGGTTTGCTGGACGATTCTCTTCCTGGATCTGGCCGCCGGTAGGGTCCAGACGTAGTTATTGCTGACTAACATGCGAGATATTTTCGGGAGGGATAGTATTTAGGGACCAAAGAAATACAACTGGCAAAATTACTCAACATTCTAATGTAAACACAACTCTAAATTACTGCATTTTCTAATGTAAACACAACCGGCAAAATTACTGCTTGTTCTAATATTACTCACTCTAATTTCGGCATTATTATTGAGAGTAATAATTTTCAAACATAAAGTAGTGTTCACAGTAGCCATAAAGAAGTAAATTAAAAGTTTAGAGTAGTATTTTGAAAATGACATTACGGTTATAATATTTTTAGCATAATAATTGTGGCACCTGAACATCATATACAAAACATACATGAAGATTAGCAATAGGAATTGTCGTCCACCCAAATCATGCTTGGGGTCCATCAAACCACCATTGCAGATCCAACGAATTAATTAGCCATATTTTCACATATGAAAAAGTGTGCGTTGGCTATCACAGTTGAGCTATTTCCAGTATAAAAAAAACATCATCCAACATAATGAGAGCGACACCATGAGGATCACAATCTGCAGCATATGCGACGAATTGAGATGGATCGTCCTATCCCTCGCGGCGCTCAAGCTCCTGGACTATTCCCAGCGGCATTCGCTGAATGGAAATACAGTTGCTAGTCACTCAGATGATCAGATTGGCTTGCTCTTTAGTGTGCATACGTAGATTGTTCTGCCACATATGGAATCCTTGGCTGCTATCACCGGTCTGCACCATCAACCTGCATCATCCCTCAACAACAACAACAACATAGCAAGTCCCAAGCGAGTTGGGGTAGGCTAGAGATGAAACCCAAGAAATAAAGCTCAAGGCTCAGGAACGTTGATAGCTAGTCTCCAAGCGCTCCTATCGAAAGCTACCTCCTTGGAAATATTCCACTCCTTAAGGTCTCTGTTTATCGCTTCGTCCCAAGTCAATCTAGGTCTACCTCTACCTATCTTTATACTATTGGCCCGCCCTAGGACCCCAATACGCACCGGCGCCTCCGAGGGCCTCCGTTGGACATGTCCAAACCATCTCAGCCGATGTTGGGTCAATTTCTCCTCAATGGGTGCCACCCCGACCTTCTCCCGAATGTCTTCATTCCGAACTCTATCCCTTCTTGTGTACCCGCAAGACCATCGCAACATCCGCATCTCTGCTACACTTAGTTGCTGGACATGTCGCCTTTTAGTAGGCCAACATTCCGCCCCGTACAACATCGCCGGTCGAACTGCCGTCCTATAGAACTTCCCCTTCAGCTTTTGTGGCACCCTCCGATCACAGAGGATGCCAGAGGCTTGACGCCACTTTATCCAGCCTGCTGCGATTCTATGCTTAACATCTTCATCAATGTCGCCATCCTGTTGCAACATCGATCCTAAATACCGAAAAGTAGCCTTTTGGGGGACCACCTGTCCGTCGAGGTTAACGTCTCCATCCTCGTGCCTAGTCCCACTAAAATTGCACATCATGTACTCAGTCTTGGTCCTGCTAAGTCTGAACCCCTTCGACTCTAATGTGCGTCTCCATAGCTCTAGCTTCTCATTAACACCTTCCCTACTCTCATCAACTAGCACCACATCATCAGCAAAGAGCATGCACCAAGGGATATCCCCTTGTATATCTCTAGTGACCTCATCCATCACCAAAGCGAACAGATAAGGGCTCAATGCTGACCCTTGATGTAGGCCTATCCTAATAGAGAAGTCAGTGGTGTCGCCATCGCAAGTCCGGACACATGTCATATCATAGCATCCTTGTACATATCCTTAATGAGGGTAATGTACTTCATTGGGACTTTGTGCTTCTCTAAGGCCCACCACATGATATTTCTCGGTACTTTGTCATACGCCTTCTCGAGGTCAATAAAGACCATATGTAGATCCTTCTTCTGCTCCCTATATCTCTCCATCAACTGTCGGACTAAGAAAATCGTCTCCATAGTTGATCTTCCAGGCATGAACCCAAACTGATTTTGGGTCACACTCGTCGCTCCTCTTAGACGGTGCTCAATAACCCTCTCCCAGAGCTTCATGGTATGGCTCATCAGCTTAATGCCACGGTAGTTAGTACAACTTTGAACATCTCCCTTGTTCTTAAAGATCGGTATTAATATACTTCTCCTCCATTCTGCAGGCATCTTGTTAGACCGAAAGATGAGGTTAAAAAGCTTAGTTAACCATATCGTCGCTCTATCACCTAGGCATCTCCACACCTCAATGGGGATGCCCATCGCTTTACCGCCCTTCATCCTCTTCAAAGCCTCTCCGATCTCTGCCTCCGGGATTCTTCTCACAAAGCATCTGTTAATATCATCAAATGAGTCATCAAGGAGAAGTATTTTCAATGAGCAAACAGAGCCTGCATCATCCCTCAATAGAGCAAAACACAGAAACGAAAAAGAAAAGATTTTACATGCAGGAGAAGTATTTTCAAACAGAGCCTATGACATTAAGTAGCTTTCAAAGAGGAAGTGGTAATATCTACAACATGGGAAATTGAACTGTAGTATGGAGTCAATTCGACGAAAAATTACTTATCTAATATTACTTTTACTTTTTCCAACATTTAAATTTACTCGTGGACCTGCTAAGATGCGAATTGCCCTGAAAGTTACTTCTCTAATATTCTTATACTCCTTCCTAGTTATAAAGAAGTAATTTCTGCTTGCATCATCTGATCGGCTTAATATGTAGAAAAAAATTCCACAGTTCAACAATCCATTAAATTAATTACCATCTTTTTACTACTCGAATATTCTTTTTACTTCACTAAACATTAAGAATTACATATAAAAACTCTAAGATGTGAATTGCCCCCTGAACATTAAAAATATTGTTGGCCATGCTATGGATGGAATAGTTGCGATTGGATTGAAAGTTACTACTAGGCATGGTACTCATGGACACACTAAGACATGAATTACTCCTAATAGAATTTAAAATTACCCATGTCTTGCATAACGATTTCCACTCTGATCAGCTTAATATGTAGAAAAAATATCCACAGTTCAACAATACATTAACAACTTAATTACCATCAATCCATCATGTGGTCAGTAGCAGACAGTGCATCAACTGCTCCTTTGGGTAAGTTCAGAAATCAGAACCAGCAATATGCACATTCAGTCTGAAAAGCAAACATCTCTCTGCATCATACAGAGAGCAGTAGTTTACAGCGACTCCCATTGGAAAGCAAACATCTCACTCTGCATCTTTCAAGAGAGTGACAGAAACAATGTGAATAAATCCCCACGATCTAGCGTAAAAAATCCCCACTGCCTCCGTAAAGCTATTTTAATAAAAAATTGATTTGAGCATATCCACATCCCCTAGCTCATCCTAAATCCTAAACGGGTGTGTGAGGATATTAGGAATGGGAAGGCAAAAAAGTACCGAATCAATAGATCCTTTGATGCGTGAAGGGATTGTCCTAGATTGGAAAGCCCTGAGATCCGAAGCAATGCATTTCTGAGCAACGGAAAGTTAACAGCCTGTTGATTGATGGCGGGAGGGCATTGCTTACTGCGGATTGGATCGCCGAGGATGCAATCGGCTGCCATCTGTGATGAAGCGGAAGAGAACAGGAAAGCAGCGCATGATTTGTCGCCTCGTCGGGTGGATCGAAGGGACGAGCTCCAAAAGGGCCCGACGCGGGGAGGACGGACGGTGGCTGTACAGCTGCGTCCGCAAAATCGCCCCGGCAGCCATGGGAAAGCAATCAGTTAGATAAGTTCCACTAACATCGGGGAAAAATAAATCAAATGGCCGTTGCGTGTGGATCTACTTGCCGCAAACACAGAAAGAATAGAAAGACTGATGCTAGGTTGGACTACTCACCAGTGAAGGTTGCAAGGGTGCCGACATCAGTCACATCACCAGCGAAATGCTGGCTGCAGGATGCCGCAAGGAGTGGATCGCTGGCAAGCGCGAGGCGTGGAGTAGACTCGTCGCTCACCGTGGGCGATGGGGGAGAGAATATGGATCTCAGCCATGGCCACCATGAGAGAGAAAAACAAATGGAGAGAACGGGCACGAGTTAATAGGAGTATTGATTAGAGGAGTAAATGCCAGCTTTCCTTTACGATTTTCATTCCAACATTTACGGACATATGCAACCGCCGAGAAAAGCACTAATCCAAACTCAACCATGTCCCTCCCTCGTACTGTCACTACATGAGGGTAGCCCGTGATCGATTAATAATAACACAAGAATTTTATAGCATAAAAATGTTTGGCGATCACAACTTATCGGATATAGAAATCTCGATACCCTAGGGTTTTCTATTTTTGTTAGGATTCCTACTTTGTAATCAACTAGGACACTTGATATGTAACCCTACCCCTTGGTATATATATAGAAGGGTGGGGGTCCCTAGATCGGAAGGCCCAAAAGGACTCGATGCAAAAGGCGGCGACAGGTCAAATCTACAAGGAATACAAGCTACACCTACATACACGACGTAGAGTTCCTCACCTCGAGGCCTGAACCTATCTAAATCGTGTCTCTCGTGTTTCTTGCCACCATGTTGGCCCTCCTTAGCTACACCTTTTAAGTGCCATTTAGGTAGAGGCTTTGGGCTAATTCTGATACAAACCCGCCACTTGGCACGTGAGATAACCCCGTTTTGGCATATGCACATATTTTTGGAGGATGTTGGTTTATGCAAGTTTTTGAGCTATAAATGAGCACTTTTGGACAAAGACCAAGAGCATGACCGACCACCAAGGATGTGCATGGACAAAGGCTTGAAGAAAACACTCGGATGACTTTGGGATCGGAGAAAATCCAGCAGACAAATCAAAGATCTAATTTTATCCCGAAGCAAACGACGTCAAAAGGGCCACATATGGGAAGGACATAAGTTACCAATTTAGAGAGGTGTTCGCACGCAAAAGCGGAGGCCGAGATGGGCCAAAAAGTGGCTAGGCCGGCCGGCCCAATAGGCCTCTAGCCGGTCGGCCAACCATGCTTTTGCGCCGCCTCAACCTCCCCTTCGAGCTAGTGTTCCCTCGGACTATTTAAACCTTATATTTTATTGAAATCAGAGGCAAATTCCCACCAGAGAGCCGCCGTATTGAGGAAACACACACCGAAGGAAGCCGACGGTCGCGGCAAGATTGGAGGACGGCGGAGTTCTTCACCGAGGACTTCAACACCATGAACTCCGTCGTCATGACTAGGTTTATGTGGTGAAGGCTTCGTTTGTGCATAGGGTTGTGAGGTGACCTTGGTTTGTAATTGTCGACATCCTTTACGAATACAATCTATCTTGTACTAGATTAGAATTGGTGTGTTAATTCGGTGATTACATATCCTAGCGATCGTCAAACCCTAGGGGCAAACGTTCTCTATATCTTGTGCTCTGGCTAACCTAACCTCATTTTTTAACCGTAGATCTAGTTAGAATAGACTTAGTAGATTAGATCTATTCATACACCAACCAAAACCCATTAAGATTAATAATCAACATAGTTAGTGCTTAGATCTTCTTATTCCAGGGATTGATAACCTTAGAGGAAACTCCAAGGGAAAAGCTACAACCAACCTGTGCGCTTGCGGTACGTAATTGACGCGGCTAAGCACCGTCAACAAGCTTTTCTGGCGCCGCTGCCGGTGAACAAGAAAGTTTTGCTACGTTTACCTTTGTATTAATTTTGTTGGTTTCTAACCCCTAATCTTTTTCTAGAATTTTTTCTTTTTCTTTTTGTTTTCTTTGTTTTTGTTTGACTAGATGGATCTTCTCGTTCACCCCCTGGAGCAGGAGAAATGATTAAGGGATTATGCGAGCCCAAGATCGGAGGACTTTGACATGCAAAGATTGGATTCAATACTCCAAGCCCTCAAGTATGAGTTCAAGCATCAAATCATCGAGATGGCATCCGCAACTCCGTTTAGAGGAGAGGAGGTGGACAATCCAAATAGCCACATCGAGCACTTCACGATGATATGCAATATGGTGCGGCAAGATGGAGTTCTGTTAGATTGGTTCAAATGGAATCGTTTCCTGTATTCACTTGCGGATAAAGCGAAAAGATTGTATACATTCGCTTCCTTTGATGCCAAAGGGAATTGGGATGAGTTGATGAGAAAGTTTTGTGGAGATTTCTTTCCGCAAGCAAGGTTCACCAACTCTGGAGAGAAGTGCCCACCTTTAAGCAAGGGGAGAATGAGGGGATTGATCAAGCTTGGGAGAGGTTCAACACGTTGACTACAAAAGGACCACGACTTGGGATCCCCGGTGATGTACTCCTACATGCCTTTTATTTTTCTCTAACCCCCGAATGCATGCAATTTGTTCAAATGTGCACGGGAGGACCTCATGGAGAAAACACTCAGGGAAGCCGTCCAAATACTACAGAGAATAAGCACGGGGGCGTCTGTGCAAAGATATTGGGAAAAACACCTTCTGGGAAAGATCAAGCATCAAACTCAAGTGGAAACACTTGCTGGAATTTCCGAAAAAGATACCTCGGAGTTGAAGGAAGAACAACCGAAGCATAAAAAAGATGTGAAAGTGGCTCTAGATGAAGATGTATTGGTGCAAGGTTCAACAAATGAAGACTCGGGAGGAGAAAGAAGAAGTTTGGCGAATGCAAGACCGCTAAAGGAGTTCGAGCAAATGGATGGTTACCGATTGATTTTGGAGATCTGTTTGATAAGAGAAGACCTCATCAAAATCAAAAGAGATCGGTGAGAGCCATAGAACCAGACTTCCCTTCAAATTCACACACGGGATATGAATTGGAAGATGAACCGGTCAGAGGGACCATTCAAAAACTTCTCAATGAAGAGGAAGGGATAGAGCCGAAGTCATCACCATTCACGCATCTAGGCCAAGTATACGCAATCGAAAACATCCACAACGAAGGTATGTCATTACCCACTCCACATATAAGCTGCAAAATAAATGGAGAAGTAATTGACAAGGCTTTATGTGATGGTAGAGCTCATGTTAGTATTATGACATTTGATATTTATGATGAGCTCATTGCTGAAATTTTTAAGCTTGCTCCTACAACCATCGAATTGACAATGGGAGATGGTAGAGCTACTTGGCCTATAGGAGTGATTTGAAATCTAGATGTTTCCATTGCGGGTAAAATTGTTTCAACCGATTTTTTCGTGCTCGATAATGGCGTGGATGACTATGATGATATAATTCTTGGAAAACCTTTTCTAAGTTGGTTAATGCAATTCTTTATGTGGAAAAGAGAATCTTAACTTTTGAGCTTGATGTATTAAACATAACTTCAATTTTCTTCCAAGTGCTTGTGGTGCTTCACCTCTACATCTTAATAACAAAGAGGTAGAGAGCGTTCGCTTTGTTGACTCTTTTAAGGACCCTCTCAAACAAGCTATGGAGAGTGGAACTTCTCATGATGATCAAGACAAAGGGCTAATGGACGTAACCAAAGAGGAAAAGGTGCAATATGGATGTTTGTAAAGGGAAAAATTTGAAGACATAGAAGATTTTCATCAACAAGAGAAGGAATTGCAACAAGATTGTGGAGAACCACCTCCGGTTGATGCTATCGAATTGCTCTCGACTCCGATGGATGAACCAAAAATCCCTCTTGTTGGAACAACACCAAGGCTAAGGTATGCATTGAACTCTCAAGATACTATTGGTTATGATGATAATATTTTGAAGTACTCATCTTCAACCCATGGTATGAATGATGATTCAAATTCTATGCCTTCAACCTATGATGATGATGATTATTATAGGGTAATTTCTTGAGAATGATAAAGAGGCAATATTTGTGCTTGAACCTATTGATTCTATTCCTAAAGAACCTTTTCCTAATAAAGAACTAATTGCTATGTGGGAAACATATGCTACATTCAATTACAACATGCTTTGATGCTACAATCTAATTGTGGTTGTGATTATAGATGCGTATGTTTACAATAAGTTTTGCAAGTCTCGATCTTGCTTTGCGCTTGGTCAAGCTCATAACCTTAGAAGAGCACATGTCGGTAGAAGTCCCGAATTTCACTAACCACGAAGGATAGGAAATTCAAATAATGAGGAGAGGAACCACGCTCAAAACTTTGAACACATTCATCAACATCTCCAAGTTTCAAGGATGAAAGTTGCTAGTCTAATAAATTTTGTGCACAAGGCCAGTGGGTTACAATGCAAGAAAGTTGAATATTCAAGACCTTCGTCAAGTCTCGGTTCCAACACATCCTTGATTGATGAAATTGAAGACCCATGGGAGGAGCTATGTCACAAACATCGGAGTTGCACGTGCTGAAATCAACACGGGACAGATTGCAGCGCCTGAGTAAAACGGGCATAACTCCCTCGTTTGGAATGCGTTTTGGGCGAATGAGGACTTGTTCGAAAGAAGATTTATGCACTTTGCATTGTATCAATTGGTTGGCACAATTTCCATTCTGGTCAGAGAGAAAAAAACGTGAAGATTAGGCAGTGACAAAGGACAATGAATCACGAGGTGGCGACGATGTGAGAGATGATTGGGCAAGTTTTCCACTGAGCAAGATTGATCAAGTCCAACATGGGAAGTGGAGTAAAAGCTGCTTGGGAAACCTTCACCTCTTGCATGAAGGACCATGACATCGATTTGAAGGTATGTGAGAAAGTCGAGCTCTATGACTTTAAATGAAGCGCTTTGCGGGAGGCAACCCGGTGTTTAGTTTGGAGCTTTTTTCTCTTTGTGTCTTTTAGAGAGAAATATGGATCATGACACTACCCCTTTGATTCTAAATTTGAGGCTAGTTGACTTAGGCAAACTCGTTTTGTTTTTGACCACCATCTTTTCATTTCACATCATTTTATTCAATCATATTTGTTCACCCACCTCATGTGCATTTTATTGTTCATATTGTTCTCCAGCTTGTGTTGCATTGCATATTGCATATTTATAACCCTTTTTGTGAAAAATACCCTTTACCTAAGCCTTCCTATCGAACCATAAACAAAAGGAAGAAAAAGAAACCCCCTACCTGTAGCCAACCTAAAACCATAGGTTTTGCTTTTCATCAAAAATCTAACATTTGTTTCTCTTTTTGTTTTCAAAACCTCCCTAGATAGAATTTCTATACCTAAACCTCTCTCTTTAAATTTTTTGTTTTGAGCCAAAACATAGGACACCCTTGAACCTATACATAAACTTTGTTAACACTTGTTTTTGCTAACTTTGCATTTGCATTTTTGCATCCACCTCATTGTCATTCCATTTTCATTCACACTTGCACAAACATACACTCGTTTGGCTTTTATTTGCTAAGTTAGCTATGCCACAAGTTGGGATCATAGGGATGATAGAGTGTGACATAAAATGTTTTGCAGGCATGATGGAATGACAACAAGAAGAAGTTGAAGGAAGATCAAGAACGCCACGAGATGCTCATATTTCTTCTTCCATGTTAAGCACAATGCTTAAGCATGGGAGAGGCCATGCTACACCTTAAGCATTGAATGGATGGTAACTCTTCCTCAACATTCTCTAGTTCATATTTCTATATGCTTGTATATATTATGCCTTCAACCATAGGATAGAAAACTTTGTATATCTTTCTTGTTAATAACATGGCTTTTACGAGGACAACCTAGTTTTGTGTTTGTTTTTGATGGTCACCATCACAATGTGCTCATCACGATGATAGCTTTTGCTTATGGAAAAATGATGAAAATTGCCGCCTTGTTTTCCCTATGCTATGTTGCATATGACTTGACTATTTGCTCTCTTTTAAATGGAATTAAATGGTTAAATATCGACTCTTTTATTTGTGGAGGTTAAATGACTAGATTCTAGACCCACATATTCATGCTGCTGTTTTATTTAAGCTTACCGATACCCTACACCTTGTGTTGTTTTATTGAAAATTAATTCCTACGCTATCTATATTTGTGAATCTCTTGCAAAGTTCTACCTACCAAAACCATATACATGCATGTTCTTTCATGATGAAACATTTAGATTAATTGCAAACTTGTATATCGATGAGTTCGTTTAAGATTGATTTCTATAGTACGAGACTAAAAAGTTGGTCATTCCTTTGTGTAACTTTTTAATGCTAGCCTATTTGTCCATGCATTGTGGGGTTTCACATTGGAAATTTCACAAACTTTGCTGGACATCCACCCGAAAACCCAATTATCTTTTTGTGATTACCTCCTTGACCATAACCCAATTTGAGTATAAAATAAATTCTAGATAGATTATAGAGTTTATACTTAACTTGGCGGTCATATTTTTCCCTCTCTTTTATGCTCGAGGACGAGCATCGTTCAAGCATGGGGGAGGAGTCTCATATCTTTGATTTCAGCCGAGTAAGTATCATGTTGTAAAAGTTGGAAGGAGCAAAAGAAAAGAGAAAAGAAACTAGAATAAAAGATGTATGCCGAAAGAAGGTATGCCACATGCTCACAAGGCGCGTCAAAATGCTCCTTAGTTCTTTTTGCTTCATTTAATTCCCAAGTGCCTTGAGGAGAAATCCATACTCAAATCTTCCAACCATGTGCAACCCGATAACGAGAACTTCATTTGTGTCTCAGGATTACTCATTTGTCTTTTGCACATGTCCACCTATCTAAAAAGTGTGAGTTCCATCTCTCTCCCTCTCCAACATTATTTTCCATGACCTTTTTGACTAGTCTGGATAATTCCAATAGATCTCTCTCTTCATTTGACAATGTTTCAAGTATAATACTCTACTAGGATTGTTTTTACCTACCAAGCTCCACATACGCCTCCCACTTTTATATATGAGTAGAATAGTTTGAAGATAATCTAGTATAGGCTTGAGGGATTTGATGAGTTGAGTGTTTCCATGAACTTTTGCAAGAGAACCTTACCTATGTTGGATATGTATCTTTTTGAAAACTCTTTGAACAAGGTAAAGGTTTGAAGTTCACTTAGGTTTGAGAGCATTGCATTTATTTGTTGTGGCTTGTTATTTATTACTAGTCTATCTTCCATAATGAAAAGTAGTAGGTCAGAACTTGAATTTTAAATATTAAATAATTGAGAGAGCAATGTGTCGTGTTATGTATGACTAAGTGTAGGGAAGACATTGAAGGGCAATGCTGATTTCCTTATTAAGAAAAGCTCTTGGACTTACTCGAGGACGAGCAAGGTTTAAGCATGGGGGGATTGTTGGCCCTCCTTAGCTACACCTTTTTAGTGCCATTTAGGTGGAGCTTTGGGCTAATTCTTATACTAACCCGCCACTTGCACGTGAAATACCCCCATTTTGGCATATGCACATATTTTTGGACGATGTTGGTTTATGCAGGTTTTTGAGCTATAAATGAGCACTTTTGGACAAAGATCAAGAGCATGACCGACCACCAAGGATGTGCATGGGCAAAGACTTGAAGAGCACACTCGGATGACTTCGGGATCGGAGGAAATCGAGTAGACAAATCAAAGATCCAATTTTATCCCAAGCAAATGATGTCAAAAGGGTCACATATGTGAAGGACATAAGTTACCAATTTAGAGAGGAGTTCGCACGTGAAAGCAGAGGCCGAGATAGGCCAAAAAGGGGCTAGGCCGTCTAACCCAATGGTCCCGTAGCTAGCCGGCCTACCATGTTTTTGCGCCGCCTCAACCTACTCTTCGAGCTAGGGTTCCCTCGGACTATTTAAAGCTTATGTATTATTGAAACATGAGGCGAATTCCCACCAGAGAGCCTTTGTATTAACGAAACACACACCGAAGGAAGCCAGCGGCTGCGGCAAGACTAGCTTTATGGGTTGAAGGCCTCGTTTGTCCATGGGGTTGTAAGGTGACCTGGGTTTGTAATTATTGATGGAAAAAAGGCTAAAAGCCGATCTGGCTTTGACAGACGGTCCGTGCCCTATAGCCGGTCTGGCAATGTGCTAGGCAATCGAACCGCCTATCACATGCGGTCGGACCGTCTGTCCCCGAGCCCGAGTAGAATTAGAGTTTTCTCACGTTTTAATCTGCAAAAGACTTCCTTGCGGGGCAAGACCTCCCCACCCTATAAATATAAAGGGTCGTGGCCAATTGAGACCTCTACCCAATCCTACAATCAATTTTCATTTACTTTTTCTTCCAAACCCTATCTTTTCCAACCCCTTTTCCTTCCTTCTTTGTCTCTACGGCGTTTTATGACATTCTAAGTGGCCTTGCCGACCTTAGAACAACCCTAGGTTCGCTGCCTCAGATGGGGTCCCTCCCGAGGCAGTGATTGTAGGATTTCACAGCGCCTCTGCAATAGGCGGTCTGACCGGCTACGTCCAGGAGCACCGGCGAGGAGATTTCGATGACCGCGTGATCTAGCGCATTTGGGTGTTGACCAGAACTGTGTAACATATTTTGGCGACTCCGCTGGGGAAAGAAATCTAGTTCTTGAAGACCGATCTACTCTCTCTAGCACTATGGGCTTCGACGTTGGACAAGACAACATCGTGGGGGCTACCATTGAAGATCTTAGCCCGGAAGACCATGAGAGATACTTAGCGCTCTAGCAGCATATTGAGTCCGATTTCTTGAAGATGTTCCGGAAGGGTCGAGATGATCGTCCGGCGAAGAGCGTACAAGATTTCGTGATGCCTTCCTTCAAGATGAGGAAGGACAAGTTTGAGGTAATAGACAATGTAAGCACTTCCTCACCTCAACCCACTTCCTCTACTTCTTTTGAAACTCCAGCTGTTTCATATCGTGATGATTCCGTTGTGCAATTCTTAGCCCGACTCGAAAAGTTAGAGGGAAAGTCTTTAGATACTCATGAATTGCCAAAGAATAGTATTTTGTATGGGATGCCACCAAATTATTATTCTGGACAGACCCCATCACCACCTAACATGCTCGAATCGAAAACGGTCAATGCAGATGGGTCGGTGGCGACTGGTACTGCAGCCGGTCTAACCGCCACGACAGCCGGCCCGACCACCGCAGGCGGTCCAACCGCGTGTACAGGCTGTCAGACCGCCTCTGCTGGTGGTCACATTAATTCCACTAATGCTATGGTGTTCGTGCCGGAGCAACCATTACCATTGTCTACTGTTCCAAATTTGGTCTCTTCTGGCCGTGCTGGTACAATAGCTACGCCATGTGCTACATATTCTACAACTATGCATTCTACACAATCGGGTAACATTATTCCCGATGAAGTTTTTGATGCACATAGGAACATGCGTAATAGACATGCAACTCACCTTAATTATATGAATTCTATGCAATCATCGGCTCAACAAAACCCCAACTGGGCCAAGTTCACTAGATTTAAGGAAGAATATTCTGATGTGATGAGGAACAAGCTTGGTGTAGACTTTGGTAATACTAGGATCTATCAAAAGCCCTACCATGCTAAATTTTACACTGCTTTTCCCAATTGGTGGCGAATGCCTGATTTTGTAAAATTTAGTGGGGATGATGACCGCACCACTTGGGAACACATTAGTCAATATGTTGCTCAACTAGGGGAAGCAGGAAATACACAAGCTATAAGAGTGCGTTTGTTTTCTTTATCACTTATTGGTACTGCTTTTGCTTGGTTTTTGTAACACCTTTGGTGTTTAAATATGTTTAGGACAATCAAGAGAGGGAATTTAAAATTATAAAGACTTAATGAATCTTGAAAAGAAATCATCACCAAAGAACTTTTCAAAGACCATAAGTACTTGACATACACTTGATATGAGCTGCAAGCTACTTGCACATGTTAATAGTCATGACAAAAGACACCATGTCAAAAACTTTTGTACATGTCAAACAATTTCACTTAAATGCTCCCAATCAATTTTTAAATGTTTAAACATGAGATGAAAAACACAAGGTCACATACCATTTTTAAACGAGCTCACCTTGGGCTATAAATAAAATAATATTTAGAGAGCTCCTAATGTTCTTTAGTAAAATAATTGTTAATGGTTTAATGTTAGGGTTAAACACTTGGACTAATAAAGCTTGCAATTCTAATCATGGCCTTCATGTGGCAATCTTCTGGTTTTAGAAATAAAATGAGATTTTGTTCAGAACATGAGCTTTCATACGATACAAAAGTTGTAGTTTTTTTTATTAGGATAAATCCATCAAGGGGACACCTCTGATTTTTTTTAAACTCACAAAAATAATGGAGGATTAAACTAATACCAAAAGAATCTTAGAAATCAAATTTATATCTAAGCTTGCAAATAATTAAAATACAAAGGATGTGAACTAATTAATATTTTAATATATGTCAAAGTTGTTAATGACATAATTAAAGTTGAGCACATAAAATAAATAAGATTTTAACCTCCATGTATGTGTCCATGCCTTAACTTTAAGTTAAAATAAGATTTCAAAATAAAAGGAGGTAGGACTTTAAATTGAAAACTCTCTTGAGTATCATACCTCGGATGTTTAGTGACACTAATGAAGGGTTTAAGAAAGGAAGGAGAGATTAAACAAAGTAATTAATAAAAGGAATTTGGAAGATAAGACCAAACAATGGAAAGGAAGTTATGATTTTACCAACCTATTGAAAAAGGGTGAAAACTTGGACTAACACTACAGAATGAGGAAGTTAATTAAAACTTGAGTTTTGGTCTTAGGAAGATGGATTAGTATGCAAAATAAAGCACCTTCCCTTTACCACCTTGTTCCAAAAAGGTTTGTAAGCATTTCAAATTGTGGAAATTGAAATTGGATTAAAATGATGACTTGTAAAGAAAGTCCAAATTTTCTAATATAACTTTGATGGGTAAAAATTTGATAAAAGACTAGGTCCAAAATGTTGAATTTACATCTTTTTCCCCATATTTTTGGAGTTGAATTGCTAGGGCTAAAAATTCATGCCAAATTCAAATTCAAGTCGTTTTGAATTTAAACTGCGTCGAAAACAAAACTATTTAACAACTTTTCAAACCTCCATTATAATACTGATGTTCTAATGTTTCTAAAATATATTTATTCATAATTTTTGGATCTTGGGAGCTATTTCTTTTAGAGCAAAACGTTTGAATTTGAATTTTCTCTTTTTTCTCTAACTTACATCCTGGCCCCACCTGTCAGCGCCCTTCTTCCACCTCTGGTCATTCTCTCTCTCGCTGGTTGGGCAGCGGTGGCCGGTGCTCTCCATGTCGCAGCCCATCACCGGACGTTGAGCCCTTGCCCATGCGAAATGCCCTTGGTGCCCTCGCCTCGCTTCCCCTATTTAATCCAAGCTCTGGCGCCCCCAAACCCTAGCCATTTTCCTCTCCAGGCCGCCACCACCATTGCTGCCCAAGCCGAGCTTGCCTCCCCCGCGTCCTGCTGCCCCACGGCCTCCACCACACCGCCCCACTCCTTCTCCTCCACCTCGCCATCGTACCCAGCCACCCAGGAGCCGCCCTGTCCGCCTACAGCGCTGCAGCCATGGTCACCAATGGCCGTCGCTGCTGCTGCTGGCCGCCGCCCCCTTCCCGGCCTCCAATCCCCCTGTCCAAGGTGGGGAATGGAAACCCCATATAGTGGTGATGCTCCCCGTGCCCTTGCCCCTCGCCAAGACCTCGTCGGCGGCGAGGATTTCGCCGTCAATGGCCGGCCAGGGGCCTCCTTTCGTCTTCTTCCTTTTTTAGGGTTCCCAACAAAAGATTCCAGGGGCTTAGATGCGAGGTTTTGAAAAGTTCTAGGGGCTAGATCGAAATATGGAACTTCAGATCTAGGGTAACAGCTGCGAACTTGTAAAATCCATTTGAAATCGTAGAAAACTCAGAAAATACAAACTAAAATTATTTTTACTCTTGGTGATGTCTATTTTATTCCATTCACAGCATGTATATGCTTTTGTTGCTTGGTTCAGTCTATAAAAATTAAACTTTGAAAATGAACTTTTGTGCATAACTCCTAAACTACAGCTGCTATGAATGTGATCTTTGGATATGTTGTTACTCTTGTTACAACTACTTTACAGTATCAAACTTGAACTGAGTTATGTTTTCTAGCTCCAGGTATAATTGGTTTAGTTTATCTCTGTTGACATCTTGTTCGAGATTTAATAATTAACTTATTGAGAAACAATATTTCAGCTTTGGATAGTAGTATATACATGTTACCAGATATCTTAGAAAAATGCTAGATCTCACTTTAATCTCTGGAAACATGCTCAAATTAATTGGATAAGGAAAATGATGTAGTATTTGTTTAGCTAGTTTTACAGCATAATCTGAGCTCAAAATTGGTAGATGATCTATTCTTGGTTTTGTAAAGCTCCAGTAAATAGATCATGTTGTTTTGTTCTGTAATTATTTTTCTAGGATTTAATTCCGTTTCCTAGTGGCTGAAATTGCACTAATACTAGAAATAAAATTTGCTGAATAAAATAATTTCTTTTTCTACAGAAAAATAAACTTGATAACCTGAATTAAAAAAAATCAGATTTCACCACAAAGTTGAATCATAATAATTGAGCTACAAATAGGAGGTTTAAATCTTGCTTAATGAAGAAAATGAAACACAATTCTTTATCACATGCACATGAATGTAAATATTGAGAAATATCTAAAAGTTATCCAAAAATAGTACTTGAGTTACTAGATGAAGCAATAAGATTTATAATTTTATATATGTACGCAATCACCATCGAAATAAAAACTGTTATGGCACCTTTCCAAGTGTGTTGTAAGGTAAAAGAAGAGAATTACTTTTCGTCTAGGAATGTGGCCTCAAATGCACTGTACTTTTTATTCGAACATTGAAATCAATTTAAATCTTATGCATGTGATTTAAATCTTATGCATGTGCATCTCGTATAGATCCCGGAACGTGCGTACTCATTCCGAATTCTGAAGGAGGACCGCAAGAAGGACAGAAGAACGTTGTTGAAGCAAGTCAAGCTAACCCCGCCTTAGCCCAAGCTATGAGCTGAGCAAGAAGGCAAGCCCCGGAGCATAACCTAACTTTAAAGTTTATGCAACTATGAATTATCTATGTTTGTGCATTTACGTTTCAAGGACTTGTTTGAATACCCTAGTTGCATAATTCTAGTACCTATGTCTTGCAATACTAGTATGGTAGGGTCGATAGTGCAATGCTTTAGGGCCGTTACAAGTCGAGTGATTTCCTGTCACTCGCGAGACATAGGAGTTGTTTGTCTTTACTTATGTTGGCATCATAAGGATGGACGGGCCGGATGGTATGTGCAGATCTCCCGTCCGTGTATGATAATTGGATTAAGGTTGGAACGTATGGTTCTGTGTGTGAAGTTTTTGAACGTACCATGCACATGCCAAAGTCTGGGCTCCGGTAAGCCTAGTACCCGATTGATACAGTTAGGACCGATAGCCATTTTTCTTTGGAAATGTTTTTCCCTTGCTGTACACAAGTTGTTACATGCGTGAGACCGGCAAGCGTGAGTCCGTGAGTATCCGATAACCCTGTATCCTAAGGGAATGGACCCAGCGCTAAACTGTGGATTGAAGGGAAAGGTTGGATAGTGTTTGTGCCTTTTATAGCAAGAATTATGCGTGTGTGTTGGGTTTCCCTGGCCATGTAGTAAAATTTGGTTCTAACTGTCCACTTCTCGCGGTTAATGAGACTGCTTGACCGCTGTGCCACATTGAGTAACAAGTGGAACTTTGAGGATGATGAACTTGTTGTTTGTACTAAATTGTATTGCACCACTTGTATGCTTAGAAATGTTGCTCATCTAGAATGGTTAAAACTACTAGAACCTGATGCTAAAATAATAAAAGTAAGGATCCACTCTTAGTCCCTTTTTGGCAAAACAAACCCACCGGCCAAAAGCCTCTCATGTCTAGGGTCGGTGATGTAGTTTTCACCCGACGGGTAAGCCTTGCTGAGTAGTAGTATACTCGGCCTTGCTTGTGGCTATTATTTCAGGTACTACTTTGGATGAGTCGGTGAATTCTGTCGCTTGGCCTGCCCAGGTTCCTCCTGGCTGGCACGTCAAGTGGGTTCCGTCCTCTTCCGAGGATCGAGAGGAGTAGCACCATGGACGGCTTCATTGTGGTGTTGCTATGTATCGTCGATTAGTTTATTTCCACTGCTTTGAACTCTCAACCTTTGTTTTAAATTTAGACTTGGTTTGTGATAACTTGATGAGACTATTACGTTAAGTTGAACTTGTGGAATGTTGTAATTTTTGGGACTCACCTTCGTGTGAGCACTCGTGTTGTTTCGATCGTACAATAACATGGTTAATCGGTTATAATCCGACGGCGCTCCATCTTATTCCAGATTAAGTGCCTGACTACTTGATTAGTGGTCCGTGGGTACTTAACTTGGAATAATTTCGGAGTGGTCCGCCACAGCTGGCATCAGAGCCGAAACATGCGCACCAGAGAGAGCAACAAACCCTAAACAAACATTTTTGAAATAAAACTTGCCAACCCACCGCGCACTTGCGATGGAATGCTATCCATAGCATCGCTAAGGATTAAGTATAGAGCGCGAAGCCTATTTGTGTTATGGGATCATGATATGATAGGTGGCTAATTATATATTATACTGACTTCCAGCTTATTTTCATTATGACATTTACTTTTCGCAATGATGGGCGCAAGGTACGACGATTGCTGTAACGTACCACAACACTATATGAAAATATAGTGGCGGCACATAGTCAATACGTTATTGGATTGCGTATGAAAGTAGAGTAGCATGGTGGGTGCAAGGTACAACAATTGTTGTAGCGTACCACAACATCATATGCGAATATGATGGTAGCACAAAGTCAATACCTATTTCATGAGCGTATAAAATTGTCAATATGTTGCTTTGGTAACATATGAAGCATTGCCCGTTCAATGTTGAACGTTCAGGTGCTACCACTATAGTGGGTGGTAATGAATGGGAACGCTTCCATGAGTGCTGGCACAGGAGGTTCATTGTAATTGTTTTGGAATGGAATTTTTCAGTAGGTACACTAATCACGATTCCGTAAGTTGAACGGTTAGAAAAATTCGGCTAGTTAATATAGGGAGAGACGAATATTGCCTAGCCACCGGCACTGACTCCGTACGCCAAAGTTTATTGGCACGTGTGTTTGGTGAGAACGAATAGGCCGCTAATGCATATATAATTTTCTGGAATTCCTTTTAATAATGTTGTATGCTCACTGAACTATTCGTCACGAAAAATTGAAACTTATCCAATGAAATGTGTTGAAACCTCGCTGAGACAGTTCTGATTGCAATCGTTAATTCGAGCCTGAAAACCCAGTCAAATGAAAAAGTGTTCAATATGAAAGTTGTCATTGCCTAGTTTATTCTGTAGAAGTTTCAACAAATTTGGTTCAGCCAATCAAGAGTTATGTTTAAAATGGTAACCCCCTATCTTCTGGAATTTTCTGGGAACAGCAAGATAGAAATTGAATTTTTACGCCCTCTTAACAGCAGTTTTTTTCCTGAGTGTTAAGAATGAAACTTGTTTGAAACTACCTAAAGCACATTCTGGCCAACTTTGGCAAATTTTGGGGTTATAGATTTTGAGTTATGACACTTTTCCTACACTGTCCAAAATCTGTTTTCTTTCCTTAAAACCATGTCGGTTCTCACCTTTGGACCTTTTGTCCAGATGGCAGCCGCCTCATTTGTACCTAGCTCTGCTGCAACATGTCTAACATTAAACACTTAACTAAGCTACAATTAAGTTAAGAAAGGCAAGACAAGACAAAAAAAATGGAGATGACACAAGAAATTCTTACACTAAGAAAAAGGGGAAATTGGGGTGAAAATACAAACTTTAAAAATCACTTTAAAACTTGAGATTTAGTCTTAATGAAAGTTGTAAGGTAAACCAAACCGTACACTTTTCCTCTTATAATCTTGGTCCAAAAATGAGTACAAGGCACTCACGTAAGGTGTGTCTAGAAGTTGGTCTTCTACTAAATAAATCAATTAAACTAAGGACCTGATGTCATCTAGGGAAAATTCCAGTAAGAATTTTGCTCTAAATTAATCTATCACTTGATGCTACACTTGAGCCCTGTTAATACTAATCTAATGTAAAATTATTAAATAGCAAACATGTTCATGTTGGAGTGTAATAAAACTTGGAAACTTTCATCCTCTTGGAATAAGCGAAACTGGAAATTTTGAGCATAGCTAGTACAAAACTCTAAGGTTTGACACCTATTGCAGTCACTTTTAGTTATTCCACATAATACCAACCTTATGAGAAACATGCAAAGAATATACTGGTCAGGATTGAGAATTTTTGTATTACTCATATTGAAATTAAGAAATCTGAAGTTGCAGTTACAAATTTCGGACTCATATTCTTCCTTTTCATAAACTACTAGTAGGATGTCTGTCAAATTAATTACCCCCTTGGTGATGATGTTTCTGGGCTGAATGATGGCAGGAAATTCACAAGTTTCAGCCCCAAAAGAATAAGGAAACTAGATTAATAGGTAAAGTTCTATGGACGGCCTGCTTTAAATCCCACAAAAACTGGGAGGTCTAAATGGGATCTTTCGACCTACTTAATCTCTGGATCAGACTTTGACATAAATAGAAAAGTTATAACTTACTAATTTCATACATCCTGACTGAAGATGAGTAGTTTGAGTGTTGGAGCTTAGAACTACGAATTTTCTTCTATAACACTTGTGCTGTCCAGAAATAGGTTCTAGCTCCAAAATCTTTCACACATGCCCTGCCCTCTTACAATTATTTCCAAGCAATGATGTATTGACAAACTTACTTCACTCTCTTTGGTCCAACCCTTTTTGTTCTCTTGTTCCTCTTATGTAATAGGAGGATATATGGACCTAAGTTTAGCTTGTGTATGCACTTTCGACATGAGCATTGACGTAATCTACTAGTATAATGATGTGATCCAAACCTCAAATGTAGAAAGGCTATGTGGTATTTATGTGATGACCGAAACCAACGATGGACATGTACAGATATCTAGAATGAACCGTGCCTCCTTACATTAAGGATGAGTTAACATTTAACCTTCTACCTCCTTTATTGTTGTTTTCGTGCACTCTAAATTCATACCTTGATTAAAGTGTTTTCACCAGCTCTCTCATGCCTATGCTATTTTGACCACTCAGCTTTCCTTGGCATTGATACCTTATACTGCATTACCTTGACTTGTCGATCCTTGGATCCCTTGCTCCCGTTCTTGCTCAAGAAAATATAAATAAATGAATTGAATACACAAAATTAGGTGAGTGTCACTTTTCTATGCATAATCAGTTATAGATACAATATGCATTTTATTCCTTTATAAGTAATTCATGTGCATGGGCATTGCATACCATTAACATGTCGTTTTGCACCATGATTACGTTTTAAGTGGCTATGGGAGTGCACATCATAATTCACCATTGCTTTCTGTCTCCCTCCTGGTGTCAATTGGGTTACCCTCTAAATTTTATTGTGGTGCTGTAATTCCTAACCTATGGTGTCGTGATGGAACCTAGGATCTCGTGTGTGCTGAAGCCACATGCTTGAGTCACTAGGAGCACACTGGTATCTTGGTATGTGGGAATATGACCCACAAAGACCTTTATTTGACAACCCAAATTGTGCTTCCTTACTCTCACTACTTGTTCCGCAATAATGAGTTTTAATTATGTGGTGTGAGGTACACTAACTTGCATCACGACATGTACATCATACTCTCATAAGCATATGCACCATACGCTCATGTGCATGTGTATCATATCATGTGCACCTCATCATGAACATGCCATGTATACCATGGTAAAGTGCATGAGATTGGCAATTCGACAATTAAGATAAAAATTTGAGCAAGAATTTTCCAAAATTTCCATACCACACCACCTTTTCTAGGTGTATTCCCTCATTGCCGTAAGCAAAACTTTTATTGCCCCATCCTTGTTGTTGCCATTAGCTCATCTTGGAATTTGGTCAGCAACCTCGTGTAACGTCATGCCATGATCGTTTAGTTTCATGTGGGATTGTTTTCAAAATCTAACGGGCACTCCTGTCTTCTCACCACCTCATTGTTGGTTAACCCTCCCTTTTCTCTTAGGAATATGCTAAAGAGTTTATTCCTTGTTCTTGCTGATACAAAAGTGGGTAGATCATCATTTAATTAAGACTTCCAGTTGGTTAAGCATCCTGCCGGTGACTGCCCACAGTCTCAAAGATCACCTTCGCCTCCTTTTCACCGCAGGGTCTCAATGGCCAGTTTGACCCCTCCGTATCCGTGCGTCACTGCATTGTCTAGTTTCATCGGCCCGCATCATTTTTCTCACAACTGCTGGTCGTCGTCCCCGCACCCACCATCGTACCGTTGTCCCGTCATCCAGGGAATCTCGCTGCCGGCCACTACCGTGCCACGCGCCACCATCAGTCCATCGCCCTGCTGGCCCCTACCTCCTGCTGTCGACACGCCACTATCGCTGCTCCACTCTGCCCGTCGATAAAAGGGAGCCTCTCCAACGGCTATCGCCATTCCAAGCCATTCCACTTAAGTCACACAACTCCGCCGCTCTCGTTTCCCTCCGGCGACCTCCATGGTACCCAAGTCGCCCATTCCCACCATGTGATCCATTCCTCGACAAGCAAGCTCCGCACCCACCTCTTCGTAAAGCCACAAGGAAGTGCCCCTCTCCACAACCCACCTTGTCGTTTCACCAAGATCCATGGCACCAACATCACCGAATAAGGAGTTCGAGCAGAAGTCACCTGAGGATTCCGCAAGATTTAAGTCGACGAGCAAGAGAGGATTCGACTTATCGACACCATCCATGGCTTGCCCTTTCTTTCCCCCGATTGGCCCTGGATTTAACTACACAATAGTGGTGTATTACTTTTGCCTTGTATGCCAAATCTTGATGCTCTTAGCTTTCCATATCTAAATTCATCGTCCGCTCCCACATGAGCGACATTGATGTTGTATCGGAGATCTGGTATCAGTTATCATCTCCGAGCTGTGAACCTTGTAGAACTTGGGTGCGTTGTATTTGCGTTTCTTTGACCAACACGTCTTTCTTCTAATAAAATGTTCCACCTTTCCTCCCTGTGCGGATCTCGGGACAAGATTCTTTTTAAGGAGGGTAGGCTGTAACACCTCCGATGTTTAAATATGTTTAGGACAATCAAGAGAGGGAATTTAAACTTAATTAAAGACTTAATGAATCTTGAAAAGAAATCATCACCAAAGAACTTTTCAAAGACCATAAGTACTTGACATACACTTGATATGAGCTGCCAGCTACTTGCACATGTTAATAGTCATGACAAAAGGCACCATGTCAAAAACTAATGTACATGTCAAACAATTTCACTTAAATGCTCCCAATCAATTTTTAAAGGTATAAACATGAGATGAAAAACACAAGGTCACATACCTTTTTTCAACGAGCTCACCTTGGGCTATAAATAAAATAATATTTAGAGTGCTCTTAATGTTCTTTAGTAAAATAATTGTTAATGGTTTAATGTTAGGGTTAAACACTTGGACTAATAAAGCTTGCAATTCTAATCATGGCCTTCATGTGGCAATCTTCTGGTTTTAGAAATAAAATGAGATTTTGTTCACAACATGAGCTTTCATACAATACAAAGGTTGTAGTTTTTTTATTAGGATAAATCCATCAAGGTGACATCTCTGATTTTTTTTAAACTCACAAAAATAATGGAGGATTAAACTAATGCCAAAAGAACCCTAGAAATCAAATTTATATCTAAGCTTGAAAATAATTAAAATACAAAGGATGTGATCTAATTAATATTTTAATATATGTCAAAGTTGTTAATGACATAATTAAAGTTGAGCACATAAAATAAATAAGCTTTTAACCTCCATGTATGTGTCCATGTCTTAATTTTAAGCTAAAATAAGATTTCTACTCCCAAAATAAAAGGAGGTAGGACCTTAAATTGAAAACTCTCTTGAGTATCATACCTCTGATGTTTAGTGACACTAATGAAGGGTTTAAGAAAGGAAGGAGAGGTTAAACAAAGTAATTAATAAAAGGAATTTGTAAGATAAGGCAAAACAATAGAAAGGAAATTATGATTTTACCAACCTATTGAAAAAGGGTGAAAACTTGGACTAACACTACAGAATGAGGAAGTTAATTAATACTTGAGTTTTGGTCTTACAAAGATGGATTAGTATGCAAAATAAAGCACCTGCCCTTTACCACCTTGTTCCAAAAAGCTTTGTAAGCAATTCAAATTGTGGAAATTGAGATTGCATTAAAATTATGACTTGTAAAGAAAGTCCAAATTTTCTAATATAACTTTGATGGGTAAAAATTTGATAAAAGACTAGGTCTCAAATGTTGAATTTACATCTTTTTCCCCATATTTTGGGAGTTGAATTGCTAGGGCTAAAAATTCATGCCAAATTCAAATTCAAGTCTTTTTGAATTTAAACTACGTCGAAACCAAAACTATTTTACAACTTTTCAAACCTCCATTATAATACCGATGTTCTAATGTTTCTAAAATATATTTATTCATAATTTTTGGACCTTGGGAACTATTTCTTTTAGAGCAAAACATTTGAATATGAATTTTCTCTTTTTCTCTCACTTACATACTGGCCCCACCTATCAGCGCCCTTCTTCCACCTCTCGTCATTCTCTCTCTCGCTGGTTGGGCAGCGGTGGCCGGTGCTCTCCACGTCGCAGCGCATCACCGGACGTCGATTCCTTGCCCACGCGAAATGCCCTCGCTGCCCTCGCCTCGCTTCCCCTATTTAATCCAAGCTCCGGCGCTCCCAAACCCTAGCCATTTTCCTCTCCAGGCCGCCACCACCATTGCTGCCCAAGCCGAGCTCGCCTCCCCCACGTCCTGCTGCCCCACGGCCTCCACCACGCCGCCCCACTCCTTCTCCTCCACCTCGGCATCGCACCCAGCCACCCAGCAGCCACCCTGTCCGCCTGCAGCGCTGCAGCCATGGTCACCAATGGCCGTCGCCGCCGCCCCCTTCTCGGCCTCCAATCCCCCTGTCCAAGGTGGGGAATGGAAAGCCCATGTCGCGGTGATGCTCCCCGTGCCCTTGCCCCTTGCCAAGACCTCGCCGGCGGCGAGGATTTCGCCGTCAATGGCCGGCCAAGGGCCTCCTTTCATCTTCTTCCTTTTTCAGGGTTCCCAACGAAAGATTCCAGGGGCTTAGATGCGAGGTTTTGAAAAGTTCCAGGGGCTCGAAATATGGAACTTCAGATCTAGGGTAACAGCTGCGAACTTGTAAAATCCATTTGAAATCGTAGAAAACTCAGAAAATACAAACCAAAATTATTTGTACTCCTGGTGATGTCTATTTTATTCCCTTCACAGCATGTATATGCTTTTGTTGCTTGGTTCAGTCTATAAAAAATTAACTTTGAAAATGAACTTTTGTGCATAACTCCTAAACTACAGCTGCTATGAATGTGATCTTTGGATATGTTGTTACTCTTGTTACAACTACTTTACAGTATCAATCTTGCACTGAGTAATGTTTTCTAGCTCCAGGTATAATTGGTTTAGTTTATCTCTGCTAACATCTTGTTCGAATTTTAATAATTAATTTATTCAGAAACAATATTTCAGCTTTGGATAGTAGTGTATACATGTTACCAGATATCTTAGAAAAATGCTAGATCTCACTTTAATCTCTGGAAACATGTTCAAATTAATTGGAAGGAAAATGATGTAATATTTCTTTAGCTAGTTTTACAGCATAATCTGAGCTCAAAATTGGTAGATGATCTATTCTTGGTTTTGTAAAGCTCCAGTAAATAGATCTTGTTGTTTTGTTCTGTAATTATTTTTCTAGGCTTTAATTCCGTTTCCTAGTGGCTGAAATTGCACTAATACTAGAAATAAAATTTGCTGAATAAAATAATTTCTTTTTCTACAGAAAAATAAACTTGATAACCTGAGTTAAAAAAATCAGATTTCGCCACAAAGTCGAATCATAATAATTGAGCTACAAATAGGAGGTCTAAATCTTGCTTAATGAAGAAAATGAAACACAATTCTTTATCACATGCACATGAATGTAAATATTGAGGAATATCTAAAAGTTATCCAAAAATAGTACCTGAGTTACTAGATGAAGTAATAAGATTTATAATTTTATATATGTACAATCACCATCGAAATAAAAATTGTTATGGCACCTTTCCAAGTGTGTTGTAAGGTAAAAGAAGGGAATTAGTTTTCGTCTAGAAATGTGGCCTCAAATGCACTGTACTTTTTATTCAAACATTGAAATCAATTTAAATCTTATGCATGTGCATCTCGTATAGATCCCGGAACGCGCGTACTCATTCCGAATTCTGAAGGAGGACCGCAAGAAGGACGGAACAATGCTATTGAAGCAAGTCAAGCTAACCCCACCTTAGCCCAAGCTATGAGCTGAGCAAGAAGGCAAGCCCCGGAGCATAACCTAACTTTAAAGGTTATGCAACTATGAATTATCTATGTTTGTGCTTTTACATTTCAAGGAGTTGTTTGAATACCCTAGTTGCATAATTCTAGTACCTATGTTTTGCAATTCTAGTATGGTAGGCTCGATAGTGCAATGCTTTAGGGCCGTTACAAGTCGAGTGATTTCCTGTCACTCGCGAGACATAGGAGTTGCTTGTCTTTACTTATGTTGGAATCATAAGGATGGACGGGTGGGATGGTATGTGTAGATCTCCCGTCCATGTATGATAATTGGATTAAGGTTGGAACGTGTGGTTCTGTGTGTCAAGTTTTTGAACGTACCACGCACATGCCAAAGTCTGGGCTCCGGTAAGCCCGGTACCCGATTGATACAGCTAGGACCGATAGCCATTTTTCCCTGAAATGTTTTTCCCTTGCTGTACACAAGTGGTTACATGCGTGAGATCGGCCGGCGTGAGTCCGCGAGTATCCGATAACCTTGTATCCTAAGGGAATGGACCCGGCGCCGAACTGTGGATTGAACAGAACGGTTGGATAGTGTTTGTGCCTTTTATAGCGAGCATTATTCGTGTGTGTTGGGTTTCCCTGGCCAGGTAGTGAATTTCGGTTCGAACTGTCCACTTCTCGCGGTTAATGAGACTGCTTGACCGCTGTGCTACATTGAGGAACAAGTGGAACTATGAGGATGATGAACTTGTTCTTTGTACTAAATTGTATTGCACCACTTGTATGCTTAGAAATGTTGCTCATCTAGAATGGTTAAAACTACTAGAACCCGATGCTAAAATAATGAAGGTAAGGATCCACTCTTAGTCCTTTTTTGGCAAAACAAACCCACTAGCCAAAAGCTTCTCATGTCTAGGAGTCGGTGATGTAGTTTTCACCCGACGGGTAAGCCTTGCTAAGTATTAGTATACTCAGCCTTGCTTGTGGCTATTATTCCAGGTACTACTTTGGATGAGTAAGTAAATTCTATCGCTTGGCGTGCCCAAGTTCCTCCTGGCTGGCACGTCGAGTGGGTTCCGTCCTCTTCCGAGGATCGGGAGGAGTAGCAGCATGGACGACTTCATTGTGGTGTTGCTATGTATCGTCGATTAGTTTATTTCCACTGCTTTGAACTCTCAACTTTTATTTTAAATTTTGACTTGGTTTGTGATAACTTGATGAGACTATTTATGTTAAGTTGAACTTGTGGAATGTTGTAATTTCTAGGACTCACGTTTGTGTGGCTACGCGTGTTGTTTTGATCGTGAAAGAACGTGGTTAATCGGTTACAATCCAACGGCGCTCCATCTTATTCCAGATTAAGTGCCTGACTACTTGATTAGTGGTCCATGGGTACTTAACTTGGAATAATTTTGGACTGGTCCGCTGTGGCGGACCACTCCGAAATTATTCCAAGTTAAGTACCCATGGACCACTAATCAAGTAGTCAGGCACTTAATCCGGAATAAGCTGGAGCGCCGTCGGATTATACCCGATTAACCACGTACTTTCTCGATCGAAACAACACGCGCGCCCACACGAAGGTGAGTTCCAGAAATTACAACATTCCACAAATTCAACTTACATAAATAGTCTTATCAAGTTATTACAAACCAAGTTTGAATTCAAATAAAGTACGAGAGTTCATTGCAGCGGAAATTAAAACTAACGACGATACATAGCAACACCATAATGAAGCCAGCCATGGTGCTACTCCTCCCGATCCTCGGCAGAGGACGGAACCCACTCGACATGCCAGCCAGGTGGAACCTGGGCAGGCCAAGAGACGGAATTCACCGCCTCCTCCAAAGAAGTACCTGTAATAAATGCCACAAGCAAGGCTGAGTATACTAATACTCAGCAAGGCTTACCCGTCGGGTGGAAACTATACCACCGACTTCTAGACATGAGAGGCTTTTGGCTGGGGGGGTTATTTGCCAGAAAGCATCTAAGAGTGGGTCCTTACTTTCATGATTTTAGCAACAAATTCTAATAGTGTTGACCATTCTAGATTTGCATCCTTTCTAAGCATACATGTGGTGCAATACAATTTAGTACATACAACAAGTTCATCATCCTCAAAGTTCCACTTGTTACTCAATGCAGCACAGCGGTCAAGCGGTCTCATTAACCGCGAGAAGCGGACAGTTCGAACCGAATTTTGCTGCCTGACCAGGGGAAACCCAACACACACGGACAATGCTTGCTAAAAAAAGGCACAAACACTTCCCAACCTTTCCCATCAATCCACAATTCGGCGCCGGGTACACTCTCTTAGGATAAAGGTTTACCGCTTCACTCACGGCATCACGCATATACCCACATGTGTACGGCAAGGGAAACAAAATATTTCCAAAGAGAGATGGCTATCGGTCCTAGCTGTTTCAATCTGGTACCGGGCTTACCGATTCCCACAGGTCGGCATCTATGTGGTACGTTCAAAAACTTGACACACAGAACCACACGTTTCGACCTTAATCCAATTATCATACACGGACGGGAGATCTACACATACCATCCCGCCCGTCCATCCTTATGATTGCAACATATGTAAAGACAAGCAACTCCTATATCTCGCGAGTGACAGGAAATCACTCGACTTGTAACTTTCCTAAAGGCATTGCTCTAACGACCCTATCATACTAGTATTTCAAGTCATGGTACTAGAATCATGCAACTAGGGTGTTCAAACAACTCCTTGAAATGTAAATGCACAAGCATAAATCATTCATAGTTGCACAATTTAAAACTAGGTTATGCTCTGGGGCTTGCCTTCTTGGGCTACGCCGGGGTCAGTCTCCGGGTCGATCACGATCACGTCGGCACCACCTTCGGGAGCCTCCTCTTCGGTGGCGGGGACGAGGTTGTAGGTTCCGTCAGTGAAAGCGCCTTCTACATGAGATGCATAAACTTTTTAAGAGTTGTCGCAGGTTTTTAGTCTAAAAGTTAAGGCTCTTGAAGGCCATATTCACCTAGACATGTAAATGGTTTATTCTTTTCTTCACAAATAAGGGAAGTGTGTGTGGTGTGAATTTTATGTTTTTATGATGGCGTTTGTGTACACATATAAAACCATCCAAGCCTTTATTTCTAATCCAGTGCTTTAGTTCAGAAATTTTAAGACTCCTCATGCTTTATTTATATAATTATCAAAAGTGACTTACTTCTTTTTATTAAACTCATCTACTCTAGTTTCTTCTCATTTTTGTTTCTCTGCTTCTATTCATCCTTTTTACCCACAAACTTTATGACAGCTACTGGAGTATAAGAGCTAGGCTCACTCCAAAATTTAGCTAAAACCGAGCTATACGTAATTTATTAAAAATAGTTCAAGTTGCTGCTCAAAGAAACAAGATTAATTCATATAAAATCAAAACTACTTCCAAATCAGAAGATTTTTCTACCAGAGCTAGTCATGAGTAAAAGAAAGGCTCTGGCCAAGTGGTGGCTAAAAATAACACTTGAACAACCCTAAAAAATTTTCCATCCGAAAACCAACATCTATTTATTTAATGACCCTAACAGAGTCTAGAATTAAGTTTAGCATTTTTCTAACATGTGCCAACATGTTTATGACCTCTGGTGATAGATGGTGATTTTTGGCTGCTTGGACTATTTTTAGTAAATGCAGAACCGAAATAGAGCAGGAATCACAAAATAAATCATAACTGGAGTTTCAGGCCACATTTTTAGGTCTCCGTAGGACACAAAGCTTCTACTGTCCATACAAGCAACATATCCCAAGCTCAGCTACAGAGGAATTCAGGATTTGAAATGGTGCACAAAACTCTAAAATCACAGTTTGAATTTTAATTCAGAAACCATTCCTCCAAAGCATATACATGCAAAAAGGAGATTGGAGTTTACAATCTCACGAGTCCAGGGAGTTTTTTTTTGTATTTTTCTGATTTTTCTACAATTTATAGTGGATTTTATAAGATCTCAGCAAAATAGATCTAGGTTTAAGAATCTTTTTACGCCGGGGGCCCTAGATCTTTTGAAACCTTCACAAACAAGTCCCTAAAATTTGCGCAGAGGACCCTAGAACTAAAAAGGGGAACGCCAAAGGGTCCCTGGGCTCACCGGCGACCGGACTCCGGCGAGGAAACGGCGAACCAGTGTGGGGGAAGTGGGGGAAAACGACGAGGGGCTCACCACGAGTCGGTTGGGGTAGGTCTCGTAGTCGGAGGTTGTGGGTGTAGAGTCCTGACGGACTAAACAACCCTGGCGGCCCATCCTATGGGCCGGCCCACGTACAAGACTTGACGTACAAGACAAGGATTAGTCCTAGTTGGTTTGGATAGACTGTATTTGGGAATTAGAGATAAACTTGTAAAAGTCTCCTAGTCCTATACGGTTCCCATGTAACCCTGCCCTCCGGACTATATAAGGGGAGGCAGGGACCCCCTCAAAACAATCTCATCAATACAAGATACATCATACAGGACGTAGGGTATTGCGCTCCGGCGACCCGAACCTGTCTAAACCGTCTCTTGTCACCTTCGGCTCTAGATTCTCGACGACTTCTCCCTAAACCCTTCTCTCGGGGCACCCCCTCGAGAACCTAGTCAGCATAAATCGCCGACACTTTGGCACCGTCCGTGGGATCTACTCATCGAGTCTTCATTAAAGAGTCGATGGCCTCCTTCAGCGCCTCCATCGTCACCAAGTTCGAGTCAGGCGCCTCCTTTGTCTTCGGCTCCTGGCTTTGCATCGCAAACCAGGAAGGCGAACTCCATCACCAACTGCGCGACGAGGTGGCTGCACCAGCTTCGCCACGCGCGCAAACCACTCCGCGAGGATCTCGGAAAATCTCGAATTCCGACACGATCCCTGGATCGTATCCTACTCGGAGGAGTACATGGCGCCCGAAGCAGATTCAAGCCCGGGCCGACCACGTCAACTCGACCCCTGTCAAGGGGCAGGATCAAGCCACGTGTCCACGACTCCCCGGCGGACTCCGGATCACTTCCGAGTCTCGCCAGGGTTCAATGATCAGGACCGTGACAGCAACCCCGCGGGTACCCAGGAACTCTGGCTCCAGCCCCCGCGGGACGAAGACTTCACCATGTGAATCGCGCGCACCTCAGTTTCCCTTCGGGTTAACAAACTCAGCCGCGATCCACTAGAAGCACCTGAAGAAGAAGGTTCTCCAACCCCGTCGAGCAACCTCGGATCTTGTCATGACCTCAACTCCCTCGGGGGTTATCGTTCATTGGCCTGACATGGATCCCGAGGTGGCTCTCCTCGAAGCAAACGTACCCTCCACGGTACGGGATATTCTACCTCTGCTTCCCTTCCAAGAAGGCAGAGAACTCCCTGTTGCCATGAGTAACAGAAGAACCGGGCCTAGCAACACCGGTCGCCAGTCCTGCGTGATCCTCAACGATCACAGCGACGAAGAAGTTGTCTTCGACGACGCTCCAACAGAGGAAGGAGAAACCGATGCGGACCGAGAACTCCGCGTCGAGCGCAACCGCAACCGTGCCCTCCGACGTCGCTTCATTCAGAGGAAAAACCTCAACTCTGAGTTCGACAAGGAAGGCATCTTCAACTCCCCTGTGGCCAACATCTTGTTCGGGGTCAGCGTCTTCGAGGGCTTCCAAACTACCCCTGAGATCAACCTCGCCAAAGCCCGCCTAGAAGCCGCAGCGGTAATGATTGATCGCCTGGACGGAGGCCGCTCCGCCTCCAAAAGCAAGAGTTCTTCGCGCCACCAAGCACCGTCAGCCAGGCGTCAGAGCAGCCACTACGGCAGCTCCGCAGGACAAACAAAGGACAAGAACAGGCCTCGCGAAGAACCCCGCCGTCCCCGCGATGAACCCCTAGGTCCCAGCGTCGCGAAGAACCCCGCCCAGCTCGCTCTCACATTACACCAAACGATGCCCGCAACGACATCATCCGGATCCGAGAGGGGAGAGCTACCTCCCACGTTGCGGATTCTGCAGGAAGATGCGACGCCCCCAACCCTGATGCTCTGCCATGCTACACACGAGCCATCCGCATCAGCTCCTTCCCGCGAAAGTTCAAACCGCCAGGCATCGCCAACTTCGACGGGAAGCAAGACCCAAACATCTGGCTGCGCAGATACTCTTCTGCAATTGAAGCATCAGGGGGCGACGACATCTCCAAGATGCTTTACTTCCCAGTTGTGATGGAGCAAGGTCCTCTCACCTGGCTCGAGTCCCTTCATCCAGACTCCATCGACAGCTGGCACGCGCTGAAGAAGGCTTTCGTCTCCAACTACCAGGGTTCTTTTGAGCGCCCTGACAGCAAATATGAACTCCGCGCGTGCAAACAGAAGCCAGACGAGTCCTTGCGCGACTACAACAGGCGATTCTTCGCCATCAAGGCATCCGGCGTTCCCATCCCTGACTCAAAAGTCATCGACTACTTTCAAGAAGGGATGACCGATCGTAGCCGCTTCCGTGATTTCAGTCACAACCGCCCTCGTGACCTCGAGGAATTCCGCACACTGGTGTCTAACTGGATGGACACCAATGATCAAGAACGGGAGCGCTACGGCAAACGACCCAACAACCCTGGTCGCAAGAATCAGGAAGACAACAGGGATCAGCCGCGCGACTCCTTCCAGCGTAACGGCAACAACCCACGGAAGCGACCAAACAACACGGTCGCAACCGTCCAGACCGTCCGCGCCGCCAAATCTCCGCAGCAGCGAAGGGAAGAATTCAACAAACTTCTCAAGAAGCGCTGCCCCTACCACCCCGACAGCAAGCACACCATGGGCGAGTGCACGCTCCTTCGGGAGACGTTCAACACGCCCAACAAGAAGCAGAAGTCGGATGGAGACGGAGACGACAGGCACGACAAGGGAGACAGCGGTTTCCCAGACATCACCAACACTGTCAACGTCATCTTCGGAGGCATGGCAGTCAGCGACACCTCGCGCAATCGCAAGAATGCGCGGCGCGAGGCCTACGCAGCAGAACCAGTGGTGGTTACACCACTACGGTGGTCGGACACCACCATCACCTGGTCCCGAGAAGATCAATGGACGGAGATCACCTCTCCTGGACGATATCCTCTCGTCCTCGAGACCGTGGTAGCAAATAGCAGGCTCACCAAGGTCCTGATCGATGGAGGCAGTGGGCTCAACCTCATCTTCGCCAAGACGCTGAAGTTCATGGGCCTCGACACAAGCACGCTGCAGCCGGCAGATACTCCCTTTTACGGCATCGTGCCTGGGAAGGCTGCCATTCCCCTAGGGCAAATTACCTTGCCCGTCACGTACGGTACTGCATCCAACTACCGTACAGAGTTCATCAAGTTCGAAGTCGCAGACTTCGAAACGTCCTACCACGCCATCCTCGGGCGACCAGCATTGGCCAAGTTCATGGCCATCCCTCACTACACCTACCTGGTGTTGAAGATGCCAGGGCCTCATGGCGTTCTCTCCCTTCGCGGTGATATCAAGCGCTCCTACCTCTGCGACAAAGAGGCAGTGGAGTACGCCGTCAGAGCTGCGTCCACCATAGATCGCCAAGAGCTCCAACCCTTGGCCGCCGCCATCGTCGACGAGGACGATGACGCCCCGACGCAGAAGAAGACACGGGCCATCAAGCCTGTAGAGAAGGTCGCAACGAAGACAATTGACCTCCAAACAGGAGATCCATCGAAGACAGCAGTGATTGGCTCCACCCTCACTCCTGCATAGGAAAGCGCGCTCGTCGACTTCCTGCGAGCCTAGGCCGACATCTTTGCTACAAAGCCTTTTGACATGCCTGGAGTCCCCAGAGAGTTGATCGAGCACAAGCTAGACCTCAACGAGAGCGCAAAACCCAAAAAGCAGCGCCTCAGAAGATTCGCCACAGAGCGTCGGGAAGCCATCAAGAAAGAGCTAGCTAAGTTATTAGCAGCCGGCTTCATCAAAGAAGTCTTCTATCCGTATTGGTTAGCCAATCCGGTTCTTGTAAGGAAAAAGAATTCGAATGAATGGAGAATGTGCGTTGATTATACTGATCTCAACAAACATTGCAAGAAGGATCCCTTCGGGCTCCCTTGCATCGATCAAGTCATCGACAGCACCGCCGGGTGCACCCTACTCTGTTTCCTCGATTGTTACTCAGGATATCACCAGATATCGCTGAAAGAAGAGGATCAGATTAAAACTTCATTCATCACGCCATATGGCGCATATTGTTATACAACCATGCCTTTTGGCTTGAAAAATGCAGGTGCCACATATCAGCGGGCGATACAGGGTTGTCTTCAAGAACAACTTCACCGAAATGTTGAAGCCTACGTCGATGATATGGTAGTCAAGACAAGAAATCCCGAGGATCTCATCGCTGATCTCACCGAGACGTTCGATAACTTACGCAAATGGCGATGGAAGCTCAATCCTGCCAAGTGTGTTTTCGGCGTTCCATCTGGAAAGCTCCTTGGGTTCATCATCAGCGAACGCGGCATTGAGGCTAATCCAGAGAAGATAGCAACTATCATGAACATGGAGCCGCCGCGCACCGTCAAGGATGTCATGAAGCTTACGGGCTGCATGGCTGCACTCAACCGCTTTATCTCCAAACTGGGGGAACGCGGGACTGAGTTCTTCAAACTACTCAAGAAGCAAGACAGATTCCAGTGGTCTCAGGAAGCTCAAGTCGCCATCGACAAGCTCAAGCTGTTCCTGACAACACCACCTGTGCTCACTGCACCGCTCCCGGGCGAAGATCTCTTGCTCTATATTTCAGCAACCACTAATGTCGTCAGCGCCGCCATTGTTGTTGAACGCGATGAGGAGGGTCATCTTCAGAAGATTCAACGACCTGTGTACTTTGTGAGCGAAGTCCTCTCGGACTCCAAATCCAGGTACCCTCAAGTTCAAAAAATTCTATATGCTGTCTTAATGACATCCAGAAAATTGCGGTATTACTTCGACACCTACAAGATCATCGTGGTTACCGGTTATCCTATTGGCGAAATTCTCCATAATCAAGACGCTACAGGGCGTATCGCCAAGTGGGCTGTTGAGCTCGGAACATATAGCATCGAGTTCCGTTCTCGCACGGCCATGAAGTCTCAAGTCCTTACTGATTTCATATCGGAATGGACCGAGCACAATCTTCCAGTCGTCACCACTAAGCCCGAGCATTGGATCATGTATTTCGACGGGTCACTAAAGTTGGAAGGCGGAGGCGCTGGAGTTCTGTTGATCTCACCTCGAGGAGATCAACTCAAGTATGTCCTGCAGATTCAGTTCGCTGTTACCAACAATGCTGCAGAATACGAAGCAGTTCTTCACGGAATGAAGATGGCCATCACCCTCAGTATCAAGCGTCTGCTGGTGTATGGGGACTCAATGTTGGTCATCAAACAAGTCAATAAGGACTGGAATCAAAACCATGAAGACATGGATGCGTACTGTGAAGAAGTTCGGAAGTTGGAAAAACACTTTCTCGGCATTGAATTTCATCATGTCGAGCGAGACTATAATGTTGCTGCAGACGTCCTATCAAAGCTGGGTTCTTCCAGAGCAGAGGTGCCTAGCGGGGTGTTCGTCAATGAACTCTCCAAGCCATCAATCTCTGCAGCGGTAAATTCTGATGATACAACTTCAGCTCCTGAGGTTATGCTCATTGACGCCACTTGGAGCGCTCCGATTATAGACTACATCTTGCACGACAAACTTCCTGCCGAGAAGGCAGAAGCTCAGCAAATTGCCCGTCGTAGCAAGTCCTATGTTATAATCGGCGAAACACTGTACCGACGTGGTGCACGCTCCAGCGCATTGATGGAGTGTGTCACACAGCAAGAAGGAGTTAACATCCTGGAGGAAATTCACGCAGGAGAATGTGGCAATCATGCAGCCTCCCGCACTATCGTAGGCAAAGCCTTCCGTGCCGGGTTCTACTGGCCTACAGCTCTACACGACGCTGAGGAAATTGTTCGTCACTGCAAGGGTTGTCAATATTTCGCTCATCATTCACATCAGCCTGCTCACAAGATCAAATTGATACCTCCGTCATGGCCATTTGCATGCTGGGGGCTTGATATGATTGGGAAACTACCCAGGGCGCCTGGTGGATTCGAATATTGTTTCGTCGCCATTGACAAATTTACAAAGTGGATAGAAGTCTTCCCGGTTGTTAAACCAACCTCTGAGAAGGCAGTCCAATTTCTACAAGAGTTGATTCTTCGCTTTGGGATACCACACCAAATTATCACAGATTTGGGTGCCACCTTCACAGGCAACAAGTTCTGGGACTACTGTGAAGATCGCAGCATCGAGGTATCTTATGCCTCTGTCGCTCATCCTCGTGCCAAAGGACAAGTCGAAAGAGCCAATGGCATGCTCCTCGATGGACTTAAGGCTCGCATGGAACGAACCCTGAAGAAAGCAGAAGGCCCGTGGATGAAAGAACTCTTTCCAGTTGTCTGGGGCCTACGATCTCAACCCAGCAAAGCTACAGGGCAATCTCCCTTCTTCCTGGTGTATGGATCAGAGGCTGTTCTACCTGTTGACGTCATGCACGGTGCTCCTCGCGTTGAGGAATTCCAAGAAGCCATGGCAGACGAACAACGGATGTTGGAGGTGGATACGGCTGAAGAAGTACGACTGGCAGCTTTGTTACACAACGCTGCGTATCTTCAAGGACTCCGCAGATTCCATGACAAAAATGTGAAGACAAGATCATTCCAGATAGGAGATTTGTTGTTACGACGAATCCAGAATACAGTCGGCCATTCCAAGCTTACTTCACCTTGGGATGGTCCATTTATTGTTTCCAAGGTCCTCAAACCAGGCACCTACAGACTTCAAACAGAAGACGGTGTGGAATTACCAAATCCTTGAAATATAGAACATCTACGCAAATTCTACGCGTAGCTCCATCATTGCAACAATGCTCCGGCATCGCAAGAACCAATTGCTTTGGCATCCAGAGTTCTTCTGTAAACATTGCTCCGGCAATATATGAACTAATTGCTTCGGCATTACATGTTCTTTTGTACCGTTGTTCCGGCAACGAGATATATTTTAATAAAACTCCCTTTACTGAGTTGTTTATTTGTCCTCGTGACATCATTCAAAACTTCCGTGTTCTTTCTAGACTTGGACAGTTTCTGCTACATGCATTCGGAGCCCATAAATGAGGTCTATCCGGGTTCTTTCGGGGCCAAGAACGGATCTGTTCCTCCTATTGCACTATTCTGTGATAATTTCCAGCTTAACGCTGCCGCTCCGTGGGTCTTACTGGGTTCTTGCTTCGGCAAACCATATACAGTTAGTTCCCAAGTACCCTCCTGGGGTACATTCTACTAGATAGCATATGCTATAAGAAATCTCCCTGGGTTCCTTCGGGTCCTTTACAGGACTGCTTTTCACAAGTTAAAATCTACGCAACGTACATTTTGACTAAGTCCTGGTCAGCGACACAGAGACAACCCGGGAATTCATAAAAATTCTTGGTTTTTCTTCATAACATGGTAATAATATATTACATTGCATAATACTTATATTACAATAACATTTGTTCAAAATTACAGCCTAAGGCTCTGAGCAATTGCTTCTGCAACTGGCTCGGCCTCTTGCTTCAGGTCCCTGAAGGCGGATTCGGTACAGTTCGGCTCTGCGCCTTCTACTAGTTTGCCTATGTCTACCTCCGGGTACCTGGACTTAACTACAGCAAGGACATGGACCAGACAAGCTTTGGATGATCTTTTGATATATGCCTTCAGTTGTCTTGGCATGGCCTTCAGGCGCTCCAGGAATGATAGCGGTGCTGCAGGGTCTTCTGGGACCAAGGCTTTCACCACCGGGTTCGCTGCTTTCTCTAGCAGTGAGATCCGGTTTAAGGCTTCGGCCAGGTCGTCGTCAGACTTCTTCATCAGCCGCAAGGTCTCTTCCAGCTCTGACATTCTCCTGGTGGCCTATTCAAGCTTCTCGTCCAGCACCTTCTTGTCTGCAAGATGCTTCTGTGCTTGGACGAGATCCCTGGATAGCTGATTCTTCTCTTCGCGAGCATCCTCCAGGTCCTTGGCAAGCTTCTGTTGCTGCTCGAGGACTTGAATTAGCTGCGCGTCAGCATCCTTGCGTTGTTTGACCGCTACTCTGAGTTCTTCTTTGATGCCTTCATGCTCGGCAGAGAGGGTCTTCAACGCTTCTTCGTGACGGTTGGCCAAGTTGGACCAATCCGTCATCTTGCTCTGGGCTGTTGTGAGCTGTTGTTGCACCCCTGCTCACACAAGACAATGACAGAGTTGTTATTCAACAAAGGCAATGGAAAATTCGTTACAAGGTTTTGGTGCGACAGAGTACCTTTGAGCTCTGCTTTCGCCGTTGCAAGCTTCTTCTTCATGTCCTCCTTCTCCGCGGCCAATTCCTTGGTTCGCAGGTGCAAGGTGCGGATCATGTCGGCGTCTTCCGCCTCCTGGAGCTTGCGGTCTTCGCGTTCACGCTCCAGTTCCTTCTGGAGACGGTCCGCCTTGGCGTGCATCAAGGAAATGTTGTGGAGATACTCGGTTTTCTTCCTTGATGCCTCGCCAACAGCCTACAAAACAGTTATTATGAGATATGCTCCAACAACACTACAAGAACAGGGTTGTTTCACTAACCTTGAAGTAGGCTACTGCCCTCTCGGCGTGGTATAGTCCCCTGTCAATATGTTGCTCATCCTCCTCCGCGTCCAATATGTATTCGAAGCCTTGCGGATTTGGATTGAGCATTGGGTCGTAGCTCCCGATGCGGAAGCTACCAACCTCTTCTTCAGCTCCAGTACCCCTGGGTACTTTGGGGATCTCTTCAATCCTCTGCTCTTGGGTTGTTGCTTCAGTTTGTTTCCCCCTTGAGCACTCTGCTTCCGCCCCGGCCTGGGTTGTTTCCGTAACGCTCGGGGGCTCCGCAGAGGACTGGTCACGGCGTTCCAGTTCTGATTCTTCAATCACCGCCTGAGTGACCAGTTTTTCAATGTCCGCCAGCACCTCAGCAACTGTTTCTTCGACTTGTGCTCCTTCTGGTGCTGGCGGGTCTGCTGGCATAGCTGTTTGAACCTCCGGCAGGGTTGTTTCTGGTAAAACCCTGGGTTCTTCGGGCACTGCGGCCTCTGGTTCTACAGCTGCATGATCAACCGAGGGTTCTTCCCTGGTTATCGCTGGCGCTTCTTCAACTCTGGAACAATAAAGTTCGTTAGTCACAGCAGTATATTACGACGGTACATTATGTATTGCTCGACAAAATACTTACATGGTGGAGGGCCGCATGGGGATCTCTGGCTCCCCCAAGGTGAACTCTTCTTCTACTTCCTGCTCCGGCGCCGATGGTCCTGCTGGACAGGGTTCTTCAACCACTGGCGTCGTCATTACGAATGGCGCGGAGACAGGGTTGAAGATGTTGTGCAGGATTTCTTCATCAGATAGTGGTTGCCGAGCAGAACTGCCTTGCCGCGGCAAACTGGTTCCAATTTCCCCAATAGATATCCCCGTTGAAGCTGATGTCTTGGGTTGTGGGGATACTTTTGCCCTCTCCTCTGGGATGGTCCTGGCTCGGGGCTTGGGCAGTGTTCGCACTCTCTTGGGCACAGGCGCTGCTGGCTCTGTTGGTGCTGGTCTCTTGGACCTTTCTGCTCCCCTGGAGGTTGCTCCTGATTTGGCTTGGGGTTCTTCAGGGACCTGTGGTTCAAGTTTTACCATTGGCTCATTAGGGTCTTCAATTGCAGTTTGTATGTGTACTTGATCTCTTACCCCCGGATCCACACAGCGTGCCAGCAACGCTGCTTCTTCAGTGTTGGTTGGGTCCAGGGGCGGCAGACTCACATACAGTGCGCGCCTGGCTTCATACTGTGATGATCAAGACATTAGTTTACATTCTATTTTCAACAATAAGGCGATATATTGCTTTCAGACAAGGGTTTTACCTCAGGTGTCATGGTAATTGCAGAAACTTCCATTATCTCTGGAAGTTGTTCATCGTTGACCACCAGAAACTTCTTCAAGAGTTGATTCACTCTCTTCTCTGACATATCTCCGGTGGCATTCCTTGAGGGGTCTGTTTCCCCAGAGTACAAGTACCCTGGGTTACAGCGTTGTCTGCACGGTTGGATCCTCCTCAGCAGGAATGACCGATATACCATGGCTCCTGTCAGCTCTTGTGCCTTCAGATCTCTAATCATATTGAGCAGCTCAGGGATTTGCATTGCTTGATTCACTCCCACTGTTTCGCTCCAGAATGGTTTCACTACTGGAGGATTTCCTGAGCGGCTCTGAAGCTGTGGCTGGTGGTTCCATGCGTAGAACCATTCCTTCTGCCAGTCCTTGAGGCTTTACTTGGTTGTATAATCCAAATAAACTGGCCTTATGCCCTGGCGGAACTGGATGACTACTTTCCCCACCACTTGCAGTGGTCCGCTGGAGGTCTTCACCCTAAACAGATGGCGGAACAGTGCAAAATGGGGGTCTATCCCAAGGAATGCTTCACACAGATGGATGTAGATGGATAAATTCAAGATGGAGTTGGGATTCAGATGACACAGTTCTATCCCATAAAATTGCAGCACACGGCGGAAAAAATCACAGGTTGGCATACCAAAACCAACTTCATAAAATGCCTTCCATACCGTGATTTCCTCGGTATCTTCGGTGGGGTATTCATGCCCGTGTGCGCTTCTCCACCGACTGATTTCTTGGGCTGCCAAGAATCCATCTGCCTCCAGGGCCTTGATATGCTTCTCCTTCAGATTACTGGTTGGCCAGTCACTGATTGGATCTTCGATGATCGGCATGTCTCCCGCCGACGCTGCCTTCTCGGTCGTAATGACCTCTTTCATGGCTTCCGCCTTTCTCTTCGAGCCTTTGCCTCGGCTGGATCCTTCACCACCGGCCATTGGGATCTTTTGCGATTTGGTGTGGATTGGATCTAGGTTGGGGGATGCTGTGGATGCTTCTGCGCGGTCTCTGGATTGCGAGAACAGCAACTGTCGCAAACCCTAGATCTGTTTTGCGAAAGGCGTACGGATACAAAGGGTCGCGGACGGTTTATATGGGCTTTTCGAAGCGTTACTTCGGTAATTTTCAATTTTTGTCCTTTCTTGATCCTATATTTGAATTCGTTCAAATTTAGGCTCGGGGGCTGTGGACATATTTTCAGGAAATATTTTTCTGTGAATTTTCGGTTTCAATTGATAAATTTATGAGGAATTCTAAAAGAATTCGGGTTTCTTCGGAAATTGATTCTCTTTTGGTTCGGACTTCGAAAGAGCCTCGAATTTCTTCTTCAAAGATAAACGAGGCTCGGGGGCTGCCCAATTGGGCGCACCTAATCGGTGCGCACCAATCCGAACTTCGAGAAGACTTATGAGCACATCATTACCTATCGAACAGCATGGTTGCAACTTCCAAGATCAAAGAACCCAGGCGGATTCCAAAAGAACTCTGGAGGACCTCAAAGAACTCTGTACTTTCAACAAGGCTGTTGTTCAGGAGATAAGGTGCTCGGGGGCTTGTGGGTGTAGAGTCCTGACGGACTAAACAACCCTGGCGGCCCATCCTATGGGCCGGCCCACGTACAAGACTTGACGTACAAGACAAGGATTAGTCCTAGTTGTTTTGGATAGACTGTATTTGGGAATTAGAGATAAACATGTAAAAGTCTCCTAGTCCTATACGGTTCCCATGTAACCCTGCCCTCCGGACTATATAAGGGGAGGCAGGGACCCCCTCAAAACAATCTCATCAATACAAGATACATCATACAGGACGTAGGGTATTGCGCTCCGGCGACCCGAACCTGTCTAAACCGTCTCTTGTCACCTTCGGCTCTAGATTCTCGACGACTTCTCCCTAAACCCTTCTCTCGGGGCACCCCCTCGAGAACCTAGTCAGCATAAATCGCCGACAGAGGTGAAGCGGCGCGGCTCGTCGACGGTGAGCGGCAGAGCGGCTTGCTCCGGCGACATCGGTAGCCGGTTACGGTGGTTGAGGCGAGGCGCGGAGAGGCGTGTGAGCTTCACCGGACGATGGCGGAGCTCGTCGTGGGGCTTGGCTGAGTCGGGGATGGCCGGAGTATAGGGCTCGATGTGGAGGTGGTGTTCACGGCGGAAATGGCCGAGCGGCGGGGGAAACTTTGATTTCCCGGCGTGTGCGGCTCGATTCGAGCTGGGGAGGGTTCGAGCGGCTAGCTAAGTGAATGAGCGAGCTTCACGTGCGGGGGATTGGGAAATCATGGAGGGGTTTGCGGTGGATTTTGGTTCGCGGCAAGAGAGCTCAAGCTCGGCTCACAGCGGCCGGAGGTTGAAGAAGCGGTGCGCGAGCGTGAGGAGGACGAGAATGGCTGTGTGCAGGCTGAGAGAGGGTGTGAGGCTGCTCGGTGGAGTGTTTGGGCAGGCTAGAGGGGGCCGAGCTGCCTCGGGAGCGTGCGCAGGGTGGATGGACGGCTCAGCAGCGCCATTGATGGCCTGCAAGCTCGGACAGTGCGCGCGACGGGGCTGGGCGAGGGGGATCGTGGCGTGGAGGAGTGAAGATACGCCGTAGAGCCCCTTGGCGCGTAGCGGGAAGGAATCCAGCCGCGGCGGCCTCTGCACGACGAGTGCGCCGGCTGCCAATGGTCGTGCCCGGCTTGCCATGATGGCGCGGCCGCTCGCCGCATCAAGGCGACTCGCACAGTGCGTGAGCTGACCCGACGTGGACGCTGGCGTGTGCGTGGGGAGGAGAGACGCGGCTGCCAAGGCCTTGGCCGACCTGTCCCGGTCGCCGCCGCTCGCCGGCCACGTGGCGGCCACTGCCGGCCTCGGGCAAAGCTGGCCGAGCTGCCAGCCGGAGCACCCGTGGAGCTCCTCTGTTCAATCATGCAAAACTCTGGAAATTCGAACTGAACTTCAAAAAGTGCAAACACAAAAGTTGGAGTTTGAAAAGTGGGACACAACATTCTTTTTGGGGTGAACCTGAAATTCCGAATATTTCACGCTCAAACAACCTATATTTGCAAAGGTGTTCTGCGGGGTTTTTTAGAGTTTTTGAGGGGCTTAACTGCAAAATTTGGAAAAGTTCCCAACAATGACTATGCTTTATTTGTGATGACAAATAACTTTTATTTTTGGAGATTTTCAAGTTTAGTACAAAATTTTTGAGATCTCAGCTACGGGTCAATTTGGCCTATTGAAAATTCAATTTCGAAACTTTTGATCTATTTACGTGTGCTACAACCAAAGCTGCCCCCTTAACCCTGTTTTTAATGTATTTTTAAGGTCTTAAACATCTGGGATGTTACTGCCTACCCCCCTTAAAAGGAATCTCGCTCCGAGATTTGGTTGTGATAAGCGACACGATAGAGAAGGTACCTTAGTCTTAGGAAGGATGTCGGGGAAGTTCTTTTTAAGGTAGTCCTTGGTTTCCCACGTGGCTTCATCCTCGGAGTGATGGCTCTATTGAATTTTGTACATTTTAACTTCTCTACTCCGTGTCTTTCTCTCCTTCTCATCGAGGATCGTGATAGGATGCTCTTCATAAGAAAGATCCGGCTCAACCGAGAGTTCTTCTTGCTCAACAACCTCGGTCGGAACACGAAGACATTTCTTGAGCTGGGAGACATGGAAGACGTTGTGCACGGCGGAGAGCTTCTCGGGAAGTCTCACACGATATGCAACCGGTCCACATTGTTGAGTGATTTCATATGGACCAACATAGCGAGGTGCAAGTTTCCCTTTCAACCCAAACCTTTGCACACCCTTGATCGGGGAGACCTTGAGATACACATGATCGCCGACTTCGAATTGAAGGGGCTTCCTTCTCTGGTTGAAATAACTCTTTTGTTGAGATTCGTGTATCTCTCGCATGCCTGAGACCAACACAACGGTGTCCGACATCTCCTACCTTACAAAGCTTCGAAAGGTGCCATTTTAAGACTTGCTTGGTAGCTGTTGTTATATGAGAATTCAGCCAGAGATAAACATTTCTCCCAATTTTTCCCATAATGGATAACACAAGCTCGGAGCATATCTTCTAGGATTTGATTTACCCTTTCCGTCTGCCCATCGGTTTGAGGGTGGTATGCTGAACTACGGATCAGTTTTGTGCCTAGGGATAGTTGCAAATGTTTCCAAAAGCGTGCCACAAATTGGGTACCACGATATGAAATTATCGTCTTGGCTACGCCATGTAAGCAAACGATCCGATCCAAATAGATTTCAGCATACTTCATAGCGGTATAGGCGGTATTGACGGGAATAAAATGTGCGGTCTTTGTGAGGCGGTCCACAATTACCCAAATGGAGTCATGCCCCTGAGGGGTCCTGGGAAGTCCAACAATGAAATCCATACTTATATCTTCCCACTTCCATGAGGGGATAGGTAGAGGTTGAAGAGTGCCTGCTACCTTCAAGTGGCTAGCCTCTACCCACTGACACGTGTCACATTCCAACACATACGTGGCAATCTCCCGCTTCATCCTAGTCCACCAGAAGTTTTGTTTAAGGTCTTGGTACATTTTGGTGCTACCGGGATGGATGGAAAATTTGGAAAGATGAGCTTCATCCATGATTTTCTTTCGGAGTTCGGCGTTCTTGGGCACCACTATCCGATGTCCAAACCACATCACTACCTGCCCATCTAACCAGAAGCATTTATATTTTTCCATGACTTTTTCCTTTGCAAATATTCTTTTGAGGATTTTAATCTTTGCATCATTTAATTGGGCCACAACAATCTGATCGTGCAAGGTTGGTTCAACAGAGATGTGGTTGAAATACCCGTGAGGAACAATATCCAAGTTGAGCTTTGCCATTTCATGGCACAAGGTGTCGGCATAGGACTCCACGGAAAGGCAGTGACAACGAGCCTTGCGGCTTAGTGCATCCGCAGCCACATTAGCCTTCCCAGGGTGATAATGCACACTAAGATCATAGTCTTTCGCCAATTCCAACCATCTTCGCTGCCTCATATTCAAATGTGCTTGAGTGAAGACATATTTGAGACTCTTGTGATTGGTGTATATATTGCACGGAACACCCATCAGGTAGTGTCTCCAAATCTTGAGAGCATGAATAACCGCTGCCAACTCAAGATCATGTGTAGGGTAATTTTGCTCATGTGGCCGGAGTGCTCGGGAAGCATAAGCAATGACCCGGTTCTCTTGCATAAGGACACAACCGAGTCCGGTGCCTGAAGCATCACAATAAACATCATAGGGCTTGGTGCTGTCGGGTTGAGCTAAGACTGGGGCTGAAGTTAAATGTTTTCTCAAGGTGTGGAAAGCTTCTACATTTGTCACTCCACTCAAATTTGACTCCCTTCTTTAAGAGTTCGGTCATGGGTTTAGCAATTCGAGAGAAATCCGAAATAAAGCGGCGATAATAACCAGCTAGACCCAGAAAACTCCGAATCTCATGGACAGAGGTAGGTGGCTGCCAATCCATCACCTCTTGCACCTTTGTCGGATCCACGGATATACCATCCTTGGAAACTGTATGACCCAAGAATTTCACACTTTCTAGCCAAAATTCACATTTGGAGAACTTGGCATAGAGTTGATGGTCTCTCAACCTTCGAAGAACAATGCGAAGGTGCTTGACATGCTCTTCCTCATTCTTGGAATATATGAGGATGTCATCAATAAAGACCACAACAAACTTGTCAAGCTCGGACATGAAAACCGAATTCATGAGATGCATGAAGTAGGCTGGGGCATTCGTGAGCCCAAATGACATGACCAAGTATTCATAAAGTCCGTAGCGGGTTGAGAAGGCAGTCTTGGGAATGTCACAAGGACGAATCTTTATTTGGTGATAGCCAGAGCGAAGATCAATCTTAGAGAATACTCTGGCGCCAGCTAGTTGGTCAAAAAGGACATCAATGCAGGGAAGTGGATACTTGTTTTTAATGGTCACCGCATTGAGAGGCCGGTAGTCAATACACAACCTCAAAGAATGATCCTTCTTCTTCACAAAGATGGCCGGACAGCCCCATGGTGACACACTAGGACGGATGAAACCTTTGTCTAGCAATTCTTGGAGTTGAATTTTTAATTCAGCCAATTCATTGGGCGGCATTCTATAGGGTTTCTTTGATATAGGTGCTGTGCCAGGTTGAAGTTCAATTACAAATTCAATATCCCTGTCCGGCGGCATCCCTGGTAAGTCATCCGGAAAAACATCGGCATACTCACATACCATTTTGCATTAAACCTTGTGCTTATAAAACTATGTGTTGCCCCGGAATCAAACAATATCACAGCAGGTTGATTGCGGATAGGGAAGGTACCAGTCATATCCGGTGCTCCCTCAGGTAGGTCAGCCAGGGTGGTATAGTTGAGCCTTCCCTGCCTGACTTGGACTCGCTGCTGCTTGCCCTTGTTTTGCTGATTCCCCGGACGCTAGTTCTGAGGCATGTTCTGCGGGCAGTCCTTGATGAAATGGCTGTTGCTGCCACACTTGAAGCATTGGTAGCCACCTCCAGGACAAAGTGGCTGATGCACGTTTTGCCTTGGCGCCTGAGGCTGCGGCGGCGGCGGAGGGAAGCGAGGCGCACCCTGCTGTGGTGACCTGGCAACCCAACGTCCTCCCTGGGGCGCCCTTGGCTGCCCCTGTGGTGCATCCGGGAGACCCAAGCGGAACCTTTGAGGTTGCCCACCCGAAGGTCCAGCGGGAGCCTTTCTTTTCTTTTCGGCCTTGTGGACCATGTTGGCATCTTCTTGGGCGATGGCAATGTTCACGAGTTCACCATAAGTGGCAACCTGTGTGGTGGTCAGCTGGTCTATGAGCTTGGTGTTGAGGCCACGGCGGAACCTCTCCTTTTTCTTGTCATCAGAGTCAGCATGATGACCCGCATAAGGACACAGACCATTGAAGGCTTGCGTGTACTGAAGCACAGTGCGGGTTTCCTGAGTGAGAGCCAGGAACTCGTTCAACTTCCTTTCCACCAATCCAGCAGGGATATGGTGGGCTTTGAAGGCGGTTTTGAATTCCTCCCATTCGATGACATGGTTCTCCTCCTGGAGAGCCAGATAACTCTCCCACCACAGGAGAGCGGTGCCGCGGAGCTGCTGTGCCGCGAAGGCCACCTTGCGGTTTGGAGTGCAAGGCGTAGCCAGCATGGAGAACTTGGATTCAATGGCCCGAATCCATGCATCAGCTTCCATGGGCTCCTCGGCTCTGCAGAATACCGGAGGGTGGGTGGCCAGGAAGTCCTCGTACCGTGCCACTTGAGGTGGAGGGGCACGATGACCGCCTTGCTGCTGCTGCATCTGCTGCTGCATCATTTGTTGCTGATGCTGCAGGTTACGGAGGATCTCCGTTTGGGTGGCATACAGCTGCTGCCATGTTGGGGGTTGTTGCAGTGGCGGAGGTGGTGGTGGTTGTTGCCCTTCCGGCCCATGCTGGTTAGCGTTGGATCCGCTAGCATCGTGACCGCTGCGAGTGATAACCATCTGCAGTAGGTACTTGTATTAACCACAATCCATAAGCTTGCATAATTGAATGACAAGATAGAACATGGCAATGTAAAGAAGTTTACTGCATAAGGATAACATATCAGCAAGCAGTTCTGGAAGAAAATTCATATCCTCCAGTAGAAGTCGGGTTAGACACTCCAATTCGGTCAGTAGCTGGAAAATTTCGTACTCTATAACTTTCGTTTTTTGGCTCAGAACCAAATTTGGGCTAGAACTAGGCCGAAAAATTCGAATTCCAGTTCTCTGTTTTTGCTGGTTTTCAGAAGGCCGAGCTCTAGTGTTTTGGTTGCCATTTTTATTTCGCTTAACGGATGGAGTTGAAATTTTGTGAGCGTTTTGTTTGACAAATTTCAGACAACTTTGTCGTTCAAGTCATAGCCCAGAAATGAAAGGAACACACGTCAATAATTAAAACAAGAGTGGCTGCGGATAGTTTTCAACACAACATTACAACCAATTTCAAGTCTTGAGACACACACATCCCATGCCAAATGGATTAGAAGTTCAAAAGCTTAAATGAAAATCAACTCCAACTAGCCTATTACATCATGAAACCAAAATTTAGGCTACGCGAAGGAGTAACTTGCGACCGAAGCTTCTAGAAGTCATCTAGGTTGTTAGCGGTAGCCTCGCTGCCCATGGGAGACGGCGGAGCGGGGAGGGGTGGCATGTCATCCTCGGTGTCCATGTCTGAATCAGGGGCTTCTCCTTCATTCTCTCCCACCTCATTGAGAAGGTGCTGAGCATCATGTGCAGCTAGCATAGCATTAGCATGCTCCAAGTCGGCCTGCACATTCTCTAGCTCATCCCTCACTTGAGCCAGCTCATTGTTGGCATTATTATGCACTAAGTGGAGGTCAGTCATCATAGCATCCCTAGTGCTCACCTCTATGGACAAAGAGGTTCTCTCTATCCCCAGGTCACGGGCACGAGCAGACATGTCAACGGCAAGGTTAAGTGCTTCATTTTGTGCCCGCCCAGAAGTGCCTGTAGCCGGTGATAAGCCCTGATCCACCTCATCAAGAGTGCGACTGCAGCAACGGGGTTCTCTGCCACCCTCAAGGGCGAGCTGAGATAGCGCCTCAACCAATGAGCGTCGTCAGGCTGGGCCGGTGGGAACAGTCCAAGGAGCTGGTGCTCCACCAGGTCCTGGTTCTGGGCACAGAAAGAGCTGATCCCATTGAGAGCAGCCAACTCACAAGTGGTCTCCATATGGAGTCCATAGACTTCCACACTCCATGTGGGCGAGCTTGGACACGGTGGGTGACGGTACACCACCAGACGTACTCTGGATCGTGTCACACCACGGTCACGGAGGACGGTTCTCTCATACTGTGGCGGGTTGGGGTAGTCAAGTGCCTGCAACACGGACCACAAGATGCTAGGGAAACCCTCCCATCCTAGGCAGTCCGAGAAGGATACGTCATTGGGGTAGCTAGCAAGGTCAGCATGGCCGTCTATCTGAACAAAAGGTCAAGTGTGAGAACCCGTTAGCGCCAAGAATTAAAAGCAGATTCTGGACAGTGTAGTAAAAATTGTAAAACTCAAAATCTAGCAACCCAAAATTCCCAAACTTGGCCAGAACGTTGTTTAAGTAGTTTTGAACAAGTTTCATGTTGAAGGTTTGAGCAGAAATAGTCGTTAAGAAGGTGCAAAAATTTAATTTCTAACGCACTGCTCCCATGAAATTCCAGCAGACAGGGGGTTATCATTTTAAGCATAACTCTTAATTTACTGACCCAAAATTGTTGAAATTTCTACAGCATAAACTAGACAACATTTGTGACAACTTTAATATTGGGAACTTTTTCGTTTGATGGGGTTTTCAGGCTCGAATCGACGGTGCAAGCAGATCTGTGTTCAGTAGAGTTTCAGCACAATTTCCGGTTACCATTCAATTTTGTAACGGGTAGTTCGAGGGTCGTTCAATAAGATTTAATAGGGTTTCAGTGAATTGCAATGCATGAGCGACCTATTCGTTCACACCAACACACGTGCCAATAACTTTGGCTTACGAAGTCAGTGCCGGTGGCTAGGCAGTATTCGTCTCTCCTTATATTAACTAGCCGAACTTTTCTAACCGTTCAACTTACGAAATCGTGGTTAGCGTACCTGCAGAAAATTCCATTCCAGAGCAATTATAATGAACCTCCCGTGCCAGCACTCACGGAAGCGTTCCCATTCATTACCACCCACTATAGTGGTGGCACCCGAACGTTCAACATTGAACGGGCAATGCTTCATATGTCACCAAGGCAACATATTGACAATTTCATACGCTCATAAAATAGCCTATTGACTTTGTGCCGCCATCATATTTGCATATGATGCCGTGGTACGCTACAGCAATCGCCGTACCTTGCGCCCACCATGCTATTCTAGTTTCATACGCCATCACAGCGTATTTTCATATAGTGCCGTGGTACGTTACAACAATCGTCGTACCTTGCTCCCACCATTACGAAAAGTAAAGGACAGAATGAAATGTGTTGGGAGTCAGTATAATATAATTAGCCACCTATCATATCGTGATCCCTTAACCCACATAGGCTTCACGTTCTATACATAATCCTTAGCGGTCCTAAGAATAGCATTCCATCACAAGTGCGCGGTGGAAGCAAGAGTTGGCAAGTTTTATTCAAAAACTATTTATTTAAGGTCTGTTGCTCTCTCTGGTGCACATGTTTCCGCTCTGATGCTAGCTGTGGCGGACCACTCCGAAATTATTCCAAGTTAAGTACCCACGGACCACTAATCAAGTAGTCAGACACTTAATCCGGAATAAGCTGGAGCGCCGTCAGATTATACCCGATTAACCACGTACTTTCACGATCGAAAGAACACGTGCGCCCACACGAAGGTGGGTTCCAGAAATTACAACATTCCACAAATTCAACTTACATAAATAGTCTCATCAAGTTATTACAAACCAAGTTTGATTCAAATAAAGTACGAGAGTTCATTGCAGCGGAAATTAAAACTAACGACGATACATAGCAACACCATAATGAAGCCGGCCATGGTGCTACTCCTCTCGATCCTCGGTAGAGGACGGAACCCACTCGACATGCCAGCCAGGTGGAACCTGGGCAGGCCAAGAGACGGAATTCACCACCTCCTCCAAAGAAGTACTTAAAATAAATGCCACAAGCAAGGCTGAGTATACTAATACTCAGCAAGGCTTACCCGTCGGGTGGAAACTACACCACCGACTTCTAGACATGAGAGGCTTTTGGCTGGGGGGGTTTATTTGCCAGAAAGCATCTAAGAGTGGGTCCTTACTTTCATGATTTTAGCAACAAATTCTAATAGTGTTGACCATTCTAGATTTGCATCCTTTCTAAGCAACATGTGGTGCAATACAATTTAGTACATACAACAAGTTCATCATCCTCAAAGTTCCACTTGTTACTCAATGCAGCAAAGCGGTCAAGCGGTCTCATTAACCACGAGAAGCGGACAGTTCGAACTGAATTTTGCTGCCTGGCCAGGGGAAACCCAACACACACGGACAATGCTTGCTAAAAAAAGGCACAAACACTTCCCAACCTTTCCCATCAATCCACAATTCGGCACCGGGTGCACTCCCTTAGGATAAAGGTTTACCGCTTCACTCACGGCATCACGCATATACCCACATGTGTACGGCAAGGGAAACAAAATATTTCCAAAGAGAGATGGCTATCGGCCCTAGCTGTTTCAATCTGGTACCGGGCTTACCGATTCCCATAGGTCGGCATCTATGTGGTACGTTCAAAAACTTGACACACAGAACCACATGTTTCGACCTTAATCCAATTATCATACACGGACGGGAGATCTACACATACCATCCCGCCCGTCCATCCTTATGATTGCAACATATGTAAAGACAAGCAACTCCTATATCTCGCGAGTGACAGGAAATCACTCGACTTGTAACTTTCCTAAAGGCATTGCTCTAACGACCCTATCATACTAGTATTTCAAGTCATGGTACTAGAATCATGCAACTAGGGTGTTCAAACAACTCCTTGAAACGTAAATGCACAAGCACAAATCATTCATAGTTGCACAATTTAAAACTAGGTTATGCTCCGGGGCTTGCCTTCTTGGGCTACGCCGGGGTCAGTCTCCGGGTCGATCACGATCACGTCGGCACCACCTTCGGGAGCCTCCTCTTCGGTGGCGGGGACGAGGTTGTAGGTTCCGTCAGTGAAAGCGCCTTCTACATGAGATGCATAAACTTTTTAAGAGTTGTCGCAGGTTTTTAGTCTAAAGGTTAAGGCTCTTGAAGGCCATATTCACCTAGACATGTAAATGGTTTATTCTTTTCTTCACAAATAAGGGAAGTGTGTGTGGTGTGAATTTTATGTTTTTATGATGGCGTTTGTGTACACATATAAAACCATCCAAGCCTTTATTTCTAATCCAGTGCTTTAGTTCAGAAATTTTAAGACTCCTCATGCTTTATTTATATAATTATCAAAAGTGACTTACTTCTTTTTATTAAACTCATCTACTCTAGTTTCTTCTCATTTTTGTTTCTCTGCTTCTATTCATCCTTTTTACCCACAAACTTTATGACAGCTACTGGAGTATAAGAGCTAGGCTCACTCCAAAATTTAGCTAAAACCGAGCTATACGTAATTTATTAAAAATAGTTCAAGTTGCTGCTCAAAGAAACAAGATTAATTCATATAAAATCAAAACTACTTCCAAATCAGAAGATTTCTCTACCAGAGCTAGTCATGAGTAAAAGAAAGGCTCTGGCCAAGTGGTGGCTAAAAATAACACTTGAACAGCCCTAAAAAATTTTCCATCCGAAAACCAACATCTATTTATTTAATGACCCTAACAGAGTCTAGAATTAAGTTTAGCATTTTTTTAACATGTGCCAACATGTTTCTGACCTCTGGTGATAGATGGTGATTTTTGGCTGCTTGGATTATTTTTAGTAAATGCAGAACCAAAATAGAGCAGGAATCACAAAACTCTTTTTACGCCGGGGGCCCTAGATCTTTTGAAACCTTCGCAAACAAGTCCCTGAAATTTGCGCAGAGGACCCTAGAACTAAAAAGGAGAACGCGAATGGGTCCCTGGGCTCTCCGGCGACCGGACTCCGGCGAGGAAACGGCGAACTAGTGCGGGGGAACTAGGGGAAAACAACGAGGGGCTCACCGCGAGTCGGTTGGGGTAGGTGTCGTGGTCGGAGGTGAAGCGGCACGGCTCGTCGACGGTGAGTGGCAGAGCGGCTTGCTCCGGCGATGTCGGTAGCCAGCTGTAGTGGTCGAGGCGAGGCGCGGAGAGGCGTGTGAGCTTCACCGGATGATGGCGGAGCTCGTCGTGGGGCTTGGCGGAGTCGGGGATGGCCGGAGTATAGGGCTCGACGTGGAGGTGGTGTTCACGGTGGAAATGGCCGAGCGGCGGGGGGAAACTTCGATTTCCCGACGTGTGTGGCTCGATTCGAGCTGGGGAGGGTTCGAGCGGCTAGCTAAGTGAATGAGCGAGCTTCACGTGCGGGGGATTGCGAAATCATGGAGGGGTTTGCGGTGGATTTTGGTTCGCGGCGAGAGAGCTCAAGCTCGGCTCACAGCGGCCGGTGGTTCAAGAAGCGGTGCGCGAGCGCGAGGAGGACGAGAATGGCTGAGTGCTGGCTGAGAGAGGGTGTGAGGCTGCTCGGTGGAGTGTTTGGGCAGGCTAGAGGGGGCCGAGCTGCCTCGGGAGCATGCGCGGGGTGGATGGACGGCTGAGCAGCGCCATTGATGGCCTGCATGCTTGGACAATGCGCGCGACAGGGTTGGGCGAGGGGGATCGTGGCGTGGAGGAGTGAAGATACGCCGCAGAGCCCCTTGGCGCGTAGCAGGAAGGAATCCAGCCGCAGCGGCCTCTGCACGACGAGTGCGTCGGCTGCCAATGGCCGTGCCCGGCTTGCCATTATGGCGCGGCCGCTCGTCGCGTCAAGGCGACTCGCACAGTGCGTGAGCTGACCCGACGTGGACGCTGGCGTGCGCGTGGGGAGGACAGACGCGGCTGCCAAGGCCTTGGCCGACCTGTCCCGGTCGCCGCCGCTCGCCGGCCATGTGGCGGCCACTGCCGGCCTTGGGCAGAGCTGGCCGAGCTGCCAGCCGGAGCGCCCGTGGAGCTCCTCTGTTCAGTCATGCAAAACTCCGGAAATTCGAACTGAACTTCAAAAAGTGCAAACACAAAAGTTGGAGTTTGAAAAGTGGGACACAACTTTATTTTTGGGGTGAACCTGAAATTCCGAATATTTCAAGCTCAAACAACCCATATTTGCAAAGGTGTTCTGCGGGGTTTTTTAGAGTTTTTGAGGGGCTTAACTGCAAAATTTGGAAAAGTTCCCAACAGTGACTAGGCTTTATTTGTGATGAAAAATAACTTTTATTTTTGAAGATTTTCAAGTTTAGTACAAAATTTGTGAGATCACAGCTAGGGGTCAATTTGGCCTATTGAAAATTCAATTTCGAAATTTTTGATCTATTTACGTGTGCTACAACCAAAGCTGCCCCGTTAACCCTGTTTTTAATGTATTTTTAAGGTCTTAAACATCTGGGATGTTACATCTGCCACAGTTTTCTTCATTAGCCCCTGGTTCTATTATGAATTGGGAACAATTAGAGTGCAATTTCATGATCATTTTTATAGTGGAAATCATGAAATGAAATTGACAGATTTGACATTGGTAGAAAGGGTCGGGATGAAACCGTGTCTCAGTATATGAAAAGATTTAAAGAGATTAAAAACCGTTGCTTCAATTTGTCAATTTCCGATGTTGATCTTGCTGGGTTATGCTTTAGGGGTTTAAAATCCTCTATTAGAGAAAAAATCGATAATTGTTCTCAGGTTCATATTAGAACTGAATTGACTCAGGGTTGAATGAATAAAGAGAAACAAAGTTTTAAGTCACGTCGGTCTAATATGCACATGGCATATTATGATTCTGATAATTCGAACAATGGTGATAATGATGTATATGTGGCTGAATTTGTATGGCCATCTAATAAGAAAACTGTGTCATGCTCATCCCTTAGGCCAACTCATAAGAGTTGGCAAGAAAACTTGATGCCATATTCTTTGTTTAAGAAGCTTGGTGGTTTAGATTCGGAGCTGATCAAGACTAACATGACCGTCAGTGGCATTGGAGGAGGAGAGCCTATTGGTGCCAAGGGTGTTATTTCTATGGAGCTTACTATTGGGAGCAAGACCTTGGCTATTGCTTTCTTGGTCACTGAGACTCAAGGTAGGGATGGGAATGGGCCGGCTCGGACCTGGCCTTGGACCTGGCCCTTATGGCCTCAGGGCTGATTTTTTGTCCACGGGTCGACCCAAATTAGCATTTGGATGTGGCCTCAATGACCCAATGGGTATCATGGGTCGGCCCAGCCTTGTACACTAATATTTCAGTTATAGACATTAGGAACACATAAATAATATTCAACTCTGCCATTAGTGCTGTTGACGCAAAATCCGGCCAACACACAGCAAGCGCTAAATAGTACGGTCATCGGAATGAACTCATGACGAACTCCAGTACAAAACCGGTGGGTAAAACCGGTAGGCCTGGTTTTGTCGGGGTTCGCCAGAAAACCTAAAAACACCACCCCGGGAGGGACCCAGTCAGGGATGGTGCGTCTAGGGTTGCTTTGAGGTCGGCAGGGCACTCAGAACGTCTTCGGTTGCTGTAGAGACGAAGGAAAAAAAAGCAAATAAGGGGTTAGAAAAGATTTAGGGTTTGGAGATAAAGTAAATAATGTATTTGATCGATTGTGTTGTGTTTTTTCTCAATCGGCCGCAACCCTTTATATTTATAGGGTGGAGAGGTCTTACCCTGTAAGGAAATCCTTTGAAAATCTATCAAATTATCTAATTCTTCTCGGACTCCGAGCAAAACCGGTAGTTCCGGTTTTGGGTAAAACCGATAGGCCCAGTTTTCCCTCTGCAAGATTCTCTGAATCGGCCACATGCCAATTTTGGCAATCAACAAGTAGATTAGTACGCCACAATTAAGAGTGCATCCACAATTCAGTACATCAATAAACAAATAACAGTTAACTCAGTTCTTTCTCGATGGCCCAATGACTTGTGTGGATGTTACTTAAACTCTTTTGGATGTTACTGAACCGAAGATGCAGATGTTACTGGACGAAGCATCTCTCTTTTGGATGTTATTGAACCGAAGACATGGATGTTACTGGACGAAGCAACTCTCTTTTGGATGTTATTGAACCGAAGACATGGATGTTACTGGACGAAGCAACTCTCTTTTGGATGTTATTGAACCGAAGACATGGATGTTACTGGACGAAGCAACTCCTCATGCCTGAACAGCCTCCTCGTCACCTGCATGTTCATTAGTTTACCATATTAGTAAAAAAACAATTGGCTCAACAATAAACTGTAACCTATGTGAATTTAATAGTCTCTAGTTTGGATAGTATCTTTGTGATGCATCGACTACCTATACTAACTAGCAAGAGAGGCGCGCTTCGCTGCGCCCGCTCCTGCTTTGCACTGCTGACGCATTTGAACATTCACTGCTTTCGCACGTTGATTTGACACTCTTGCACAAATTTCAGTATTCAAAAACCGGTTGAATGCATATTTTTTTGAATATTGATGTAGACAAAATCACCCAAAAGGTTCATGCGAACACTGGCTTCTTGAATTAATTGATTTAAAACCATAATTCAAAAATCAATATATGTTGAAACAAACTTAAAAAAAAAACCGCTACATACCTTCACACGTAGTAGTCAATAATAAGTTACATATAGATTTACACGGCTGACAGGGCTACCAACCTACCATTCCTCTTTGAAGGGAAACTGAAAGCTAGAAGCAAAATGAAGTATGCAATAGATGCATTAACATTGGTGTATCATAAACAAAGAGATAAAAAAGAATGAGGAAAAGAGAGTGCGTTGAAATAACATGTTGTCCCTCACATCCACGGTCATCAATGTTGATGAGGACACCAACTACGCCACACGTACACCTATGTCGTCTCCACTCCATGCGCCAGAAGTTCAGGCATCCGAAACTCAGGCGCCATCACCACCTACACCACCCTCTGGGCCAGTTACATAGGCCCATGCACGGGAATTGAACTACATCATACTATTGAAGAATGAAGGCCCAGAAAACAAGATGCTGGCCCACTAGGGTGGCCCATTAGGGTCGGGCACCACCACGGCATGCGCCCCCCTCTGGCGTCCTAGGGTCGTGCGCCCTCCTGGCCGCCAGGGGCATGCGCCCCCCTCTATTTAGATAGACCTCTCTTTCGTTTTTAGACTTGCGTTTTGTTTGCATCTAGCTTTAGCTACTCTCGAACATGTACAAATACGTGTTGTCCTCGTGATTCAGAACCCCACCTTCGAGTGATTTATAGATTGCTCGCCTCTCGTTCTTGTTCGTTTTTCGATTGCGTACAGGAATTGATCTTCGTGATCAGGGTGATTTTGTTTCCGCAGGATCGGTAACCACAGGGAGTTGGTTCAGCGATTGTATTGGCACTTCGAGTGCGCTCGTCGTAGTCGGATCGTGAGGGTCTACTTCTACCAAATCGAAGTTATCTTCACTCACCAAAAGATCGGGCACTCCGGCTCTATCAAGTGGTATCAGGATTATAGGTTGATTGGTGAGTTTATCGAGTGTTTTTCCCTTCCTACAGTTCACAAAACCAAAACAAAAATATATTTTTCCGGTTAGATCCTTGTCCCAGCATCTTTTGAGCCTTGCACTTTTTTTCAGTAATTTGCATTGTTGAATTTATGTGCTTACACATTGACTTGTGAGATGGTTACTTTGTATTCTATCATTTTTTTCTTCCGCCGCAATCTCCTGCGCAGATCCCACCAGGCGTCGTACCCCACTCTGTGGTTCACGCGCCCCTCTGCCCCCTGTTTTGTTTTCTGTTTTGGAAAACAATCACACAAAAGTAAAAAAAGGAAACCCAACCCCCTGCTAACCGCCACCACCACGCGCCGAGCCTCACCACGCGCCGAGCCTCCCTGAGATCGCGCCTCCCACCCCCCTGATCCGATCCACCCCCACCCCTCTTTCTGCCTTTTTGGCAAGTCCACAAGAAAGAAAAGAAAAAAAACGTACACAAACGCGCACGCGTCTGGACCGCGTGAATCACGGGCACGCGTCAGCAGCGCCCTTGATCCGCCCTATTTTTCTGGCAAGTCCTAAGTGAAATAGAAAAAAAAGGAAAGAAAAAAAGGAAAGAAAAGGAAAAAACAATAGAGAAAGGACACTGTGCCTGGAATCGTGCGCCCCTGGTTCGTACGCGTCTCGGGATCGCGCGGATCCCACTCCGATCGCACCCGGGCGCGGTTCCTGGATCGCACGCCTTCCTTTTCCTTTGTGTGGAAAAAAAGTCATCAAACAAAAAAAGAAGAAGAGAGAGACCGAACAAAAGGGTTGCGTCTCACGCAGGGGCTCCTGGGTGGGCGTGCGCCTACTGCCATCGTTTCCTTGTCCTTTTTTTCCTCCCTCTCGTTCTTGTTTCTCCTATTGCACTTTGTCTCCAGCAGATCTTGTTGCGTGTCTTTGCACTATAATTCAACCTTTATAATTCAACCTTGCATTATTGTTTGATTGTGCTAACCCTTGAACTAAGTGCAGCCTACCCAGAACTACACATATTTCTCTGACGAGCAGACCTTGTTTCTCCAGGCAATCGCTCCTTCAATCTCTCGCCGGTACGACTTGTGGTTGCACTTCACCCCTGTGCGTTTGGTAAGAACGTACAAGAATTTGATAACAGCATTTTAGTGAGTGCCTTGTGAGCGTTACACCCTCTGTTATCGTCGTTTTTGTTTGGTGTTTCCGCTAACCATGGCAGGAGACGACGACAAGACGGATGTATAGCTGCAGGACCTGCGGGCACAAGTGGATGGCCTTGCCGCGGACATGCAGACTATGCATAAACGACTTGATTCGACGATCACTTCGGCAAACGAGCGATTCGACCAGATCGACCTGGCGCAGACGGCAACCAGGAACACGCTCGACACCCTCATGGCACGACTCGATGCTATGAACACTGCGATCACAGAGTTGCAGAAGGATTATGGCGGTGACACCGAGCAGGACGATGGAGATGCTGGTAACCGCTGCGGCCGTCCTCGCTGTGTGGTATGTCCTCCCACTAATGATTCATTTTCTAAGATTAAATTTAAAATCCCAACCTTTGATGGCAAATATGACCCTGGTGCTTATCTTGATTGACAATTGGAGGTAGACCAGAAATTTGCATGCCATGATATTCCTGCTAATTCTCAAGTTAAAGCTGCTATTAGTGAATTTACTGATTGTGCTTTAATTTGGTGGCGTGAATATAAACAAAAACATCCTGCTAACAGTCCCACCAATTGGATGCAATTAAAAACTGCTATGCGCCATAGATTTGTGCCTTCCTATTATGCTCGAGATTTGCTTAATAAAATGCAGTGTTTTCAGCAAGGTCAACAATCTGTTGAGACATATTATCAGGAACTCCAAAAGGGTATGATTCGTTGTGGTTTAATTGAGACGGATGACGCTGCTATGGCACGTTGGATGACGCTGCTATGGCACGCTTTATCGGTGGTTTGAGCCGTGATATTCAGGATATACTTGATTATAAAGATTATGCTGATATAACCACCTTATTTGCATTTGCTTGCAAAGCTAAACATGAAGTGCAGGGCTACGCCACCATACACTGAGCGAGCACCCACACGTTGGTCATTCGCGACGATGGTGAGTATTCTTCCGCTAGTGATTCTGAGGAAACTCTGCACGCTATGCTTGCCACTGACCATGCAGCTACGGAGGAGGTTCATGTCAATCCAGGCGACGCTGATCGGTACGAGAGTCTTGTTGTACAATGTGTTCTTAGTACGTAGGTCGCCGCAGCCGAGAAGAATCAGCGCCACACCCTGTTCCATACAAAGGTTGTTGTACAGGAGCGTTCCATTCGTATCATCATCGACAGTGGCAGCTGCAACAATTTGGCAAGCACCGTGTTGGTCGAGAAGTTATCGTTACCCACTCGTAAGCATCCGAACCCATGTCACATTCAGTGGCTTAATGATGGTGGTAAGATCAAAACCACACGATCGGTGCGTGTTCCCTTTTCCATAGGTACGCATTCTGATTTTGTGGATAGTGATGTTATACCCATGGAAGCATGTTCTTTGTTACTAGGTAGACCTTGGCAATATGATACTGATAGCTTGCATCATGGTCGTTCCAATCATTATTCTCTCATGTTTAAGGGTCAGAAAATAATCATTCATCCTATGACTCCTGAACAAATTGTAAAAGATGATCTTGCTCGCGCCGCTAGAACTAAACAACAACCTATATTTACACCATCATCTTCTGCTACTGCTGAAATCAAGTTGAATGCGCCTGTTTTGCTTGCTACACGTTCTGATTTTGATGATCTACATGCTTCTCAGTTACCGTGCTATGCCCTCATACGTTAGTTTGCTTGTTTCACTTGATGATGCACCACCTTTGGATATTCCTCCCGTGGTTTCTAACCTTTTGCAGGAGTACACGGATGTTTTTCCAAAGGATTTGCCACCGGGCCTTCCGCCACTGCTGGCATTGAGCACCAGATTGATCTCATCCCTGGCGCACAGCTTCCGAACCGCGCACCCTACCGTACAAATCCGGATGGGACAAAGGAGATTTAGCGCCAAGTACAGGGATTGCTTGACAAGGGCTACATTCGTGAGTCTCTCAGCCCTTGCTCTGTTCCTGTGTTACTTGTTCCAAAGAAAGATGGCTCATGGCGCATGTGTGTAGATTGTCGTGCTATTAATAACATCACCATTCATTATCGCTATCCTATACCACGTCTTGATGATATGCTAGATGCAACTAGGTGATGAGTGGAAAACGGCTTTTAAAACAAAATTTGGCTTATATGAATGGTTGGTTATGCCGTTTGGATTGACTAATGCTCCCAGCACTTTTATGCGTTTAATGAATGAAGTGATGAGGCCTTTCATAGGATTGTTTGTTGTTGTCTATTTTGATGATATTCTCATATTCGACAAGTCTATAGAAGAGCATTTAGGACATTTGTGTGTTGTTTTTGATGTGTTGCGGGCTGCTAAATTGTTTGCTAACATGGAAAAATGCATCTTTTGCACACAACGCGTCTCGTTTCTTGGCTATGTTGTTACTCCACAGGGCATTGAGGTGGACAGCAGCAAGATCGATGCCATTCGGGAATGGCCTCCACCGACGACGGTTACATAGATTCAAAGTATTCTTGGACTTGCAGGTTTCTACCGTCGGTTCGTGCGTGATTTTAGCTCCATTCTAGCGCCTCAACATGAGCTTACAAAGAAGGGTGTGCCATTTGCTTGGAGCGACTCGCAGGAGGTCGCGTTCAATACTTTGAAAGATAAGTTAACACATGCTCCCCTCTTGCAACTGCCTGATTTTAATAAAGTGTTTGAACTTGAATGTGATGCTAGCGGAATTGGACTAGGTGCTGTTTTGTTGCAAGAAGGAAAACCAGTTGCTTACATTAGTGAAAAATTAAGCGGTCCTAGCCTGAGATATTCTACTTATGATAAGGAGTTGTATGCTTTGGTTCGCACTTTGCAAACATGGCAACACTATCTTTGGCATCGTGAGCTCATCATTCATTATGATCATGAGGCTTTGAAACATATTCGAATCCAAACAAATCTGAATCGTTGTCATGCTAATTGGGTAGAATTCATTGAGTCTTTCCCATACATTATTAAACACAAGAATGGGAAGGAAAATGTCATTGCTGATGCTTTGTCTCGTCGATATATTATGTTGTCTCAGTTAGATTTTAAAATCTTTGGGTTGCAAACTATGAAAGATCAATATGTCGACGATGCTGATTTTACAGATGCCTTTGTACATTGTATGACGAGAAAACCATGGGGCAAATTTCATATGCAGGATGAGTTGCTGTTTCGCGCTAACAAGCTGTGTGTTCCACAAAGCTTGGTTCGTCTTTTGTTGTTACAGGAAGCGCATGGAGGCGGTCTCATGGGACACTTTGGCGTTTACAAGACGCACGGGGTGCTGACTGCTCACTTCATTTGGCCCCGGATGCACCGTGATGTCGAGCGCCTTGTTGCACGCTGTGCTACATATCAGAAAGCTAAGTCCCGATCGAATAACCATGGTTTCTATATGCCTTTGCTTGTCCCTTCTTCTCCTTGGCTTGATATTTCTATGGACTTTCTTTTGGGATTGCCTAGAACTAAGAAGGGGAGGGATAGCATTTTTGTGGTTGTTGATCGATTCTCCAAAATGGCTCATTTCATACCTTATCATAAGACTGATGATGCTAGCAATGTTGCTGAATTGTTCTTTCGAGAGATGCATGGTATTCCGAATACAATAGTCTCTGATCGTGATGCTAAGTTTCTCACTCATTTTTAGAGATCGCTTTCGAATAAATTGGGAACTAAATTGTTGTTTAGCACAACTTGTCACCCTCAGACTGATGGGCAAACTGAGGTGGTTAATCGAACCTTGTCTACCATGCTTAGGGCCGTTTTAGACAAGAACTTAAAACTTTGGGAGGATTGCTTGCCTCATGTTGAGTTTGCTTACAATCATGCAACACATTCTTCTACAAAGATGTGTCCTTTTCAGATTGTATACGGTTACATTCCGCGAGCACCTATTGATTTATTTTCTCTTGATGCTGTGGATGCTCTAGATCTAGATGTTGTTGCACATGTTGACCAAATGATTACTTTGCATGAACAAACTCAACAAAATATTGCTGCTGCTAATGCTAAATATCGGGTTGCGGGTAGTAAAGGTCGAAAATTTGTTACTTTTGCAACTGGTGACATGGTTTGGTTGCACTTGCGCAAGGATCATTTTCCAACTTTGCTCCGCTCTAAATTAATGCCTTGTGCTGCTGGTCCTTTTCAAGTGCTAACTAAGATTAATGATAATGCTTATATTCTTGACCTGCCTGCGGAGTTTGGTGTTTCCACTAGTTTTAATGTTGCAGATTTGACACCATATGCGGGCGAGGATGAGGAGTTACCGTCGAGGACGACTTCGCTTTAAGAAGGGGAGGATGATGAGGACACCAACTACGCCACGCGTACACCTACGTCGTCTCCACTCTAGGCGCCAGAAGATCAGGCGCCAGAAATTCAGGCATCGAAACTCAGGCGCCATCACCACCTACACCACCCTCTAGGCCAGTTACGCGGGCCCGTGCGCGGGAATTGAACTACATCATGCTATTGAAGAATGAAGGCCCAAAAGACAAGATGCTGGCCCACTAGGGTGCCCATTAGGGTCGGGCGCCACCAGGGCATGCGCCCCCCTCTGGGCGTCCTAGGGGCGCAGGGGCATGGCCCCCCTCTATTTAGATAGACCTCTCTTTTGTTTTTAGACTTGAGTTTTGTTTTACATCTAGCTTTAGCTACTCTCGAACACGCACAAATACGTGTTGTCCTCGTGATTCAGAACCCCACCTTCGAGTGATTTATAGATTGCTCGCCTCTCGTTCTTGTTCGTTTTTTGATTGCGTACGGGAATTGATCTTCGTGATCAGGCTGATTTTGTTTCCGCAGGATCGGTAACCACAGTGAGTTGGTTCAGCGATTGCATTGGTGCTTCGGGTTCGCTCGTTGTAGTTAGACCGTGAAGGTCTATTTACATCAAATCGAAGTGATCTTCACTCACCGAAAGATCGGACACTCCGGCTCTATCAAACGTGACATAAAAGCAAAATTGCAATCCTCAGGAGTCTGGAGTTACAGAAAACAAAGCGGATTTCATTATTGCTCCATCCCATAAATAATGCCAGTTCTGAACGGAACCAGAGAAATGGATTGTTACTATAATATTAAAAGAAAATATAATAACAAATCATATGTATCTTATTGATAAGCACTGGACGAAGCATCACATAGCCATGAATAAATGTATTGTTTATTAGTGCATAGCCTGTTTGTTAAGTAATTGGCTATTAGTAATTTTTTAACCTAGTCAATTTAAATCGGTAACCTGTGATAAACACAAAAGAAGTTGTAATGCCAAGTTTGAAGAAATGCAGTTTGATCTTTGCATTAATCATTAAAAATAATATAGAAGCTACCATGTCAATATGAACATGATTACATTCGAACAATCAAACAAGATAATGCTGACAGAATCAAACACTAGGGGAAAAGATTTTTAATAGTGCAGAAAAAGGTGTTAATAACAGGATGACTAAAGCGTAGGAAAATGTTTAGATCACTAATGTGGAAAAGCATTATTTGTGTCTTTTATTTGGGACAGGGAAATGTCTAGGTCACTAAGGTTCAAAAATATTTGTTTGAGTAGCCAATGCACTGACATCATTACAGCCAAAAGAAACATATCCAGAACATCTAGATATCACCCTCAGAAGCTCTTTGTATGTTGAAAGACCTTAATTACAGATTTAATTATATGCTTCATATGGAAAGACAGGACACTGCAGAACACAATACCATGTGCAACTATTAGATATCTGACTCCGTAAGGAAAATGCCTAAGCAGATCCGCTAACTACATACAAATACTAATTAGCATAAGTTATATATAAATATATCTCCATTCCAGTTGGTATTAAAAAAGACTACAAATTTACTTGATTCTGTGCTGGGCCTGGTGTCAAATAGCAACAATCTTATGGCTATAGGTAGTAACAAAAATAATTAGGATATATTTTTTAGACTTTTACAATTTGTCCCTAGCAAGCAAGCTATGGGTTCGACATGCATTTATGGCAGTTGCCTTGATTTTTCCCCCATAAACAGCAACTGGAACCTGCATACAACCACATGGAAAGCGTATAGACCATGTCATCTTTCACTTAAATTAGCAGGTAAAGTTATTTCTCCACTTTCTTAACATCTACATACAAACCACGAATTTGTGAGGTGGCCAACAATATATTTAAGTGGACTTTGGAAATGTTTGAAAAAATTTACAATTGATTCACGATTGCAATGACTATATTTCTCAGATAAGGATTAAAGACACATAGCTTATATATAGAGAGAGAAAGAAGCCGACATGGGTATAATAGAGGAATCAATATTTGTGTTTCATATTCTCACAAAGGCAACATGATACATCAGAGAAAAATCCACAGCACATAAGGACTCTGTTTGTTGTTTACAGCAAAGCATATAAGCAAATATGAGACATCATGTGTGACTAAAAGGCTCATTCATTGACGGGAAGATATATTTTAATTGAACAAAGTAAAAAAAATCCTATGATATAAAACCCACATTACTTTCCATTTGGCTGCATCAAAATCAAATTGGTATGTGACTAATCTTTGGTCTGAGAGGGAGGAAATAATCTAGAGCATTGCCAAAAAAAAAGATAAAAAACACCTCATCTCTGATCTTCCTTTGCAGGGGAATGGTGTATGCATTGATGTTAAGCAAGCACTAACCACTCTTCCTTGTTTCTCTGATTTTCACTTCGGGAAACCACACAAAGAAGCAATTTCATTCAGAAAATAACTAAATTGGATGGAAATAAGGAAAATAGTCAAAGAAAGGAGAAGAAAGACACGCCTGTGTACCTGAGTACAGTCTGAAGAGGACAGCAAAGCTCGAATGCGCATCTTGCAGGCACGGCTCCTGGACAGCGACGGTAAAGTGTGGGGGAAGAAAGATGACAATGGCGGAGTCCGGCGAGACCACCGTACCGCGCGGGTGCTCCAGTGCTCCTGTGCCTCTCTCCTCCGCCTGAAGTGGCACCACGCCATACCGCTTGGCAAGAAACTTGCTAGAACTATGGTTCAAGCTGGACACAGAAGCAATTGGGCGGAGCCACGGAGGAGGCGAGATAGGTCACTGTGGGGACTGTGTGGAAGACGACTACATGCTATTGCTCAATGGATTGCCACCGCCGCCTCCTACCTCGGACCGTGGCCGCCACTGCTAAACTCATTCTCAGGCGTCGATTTTTGTTGGCGGATTTGACAGCATAGGAGCCCGTACTGGAAATGGTGGGTCTAGGCAAAGGAAAGGGCGAGCAGGACAGTGCCGGCAAGCTCGTTGATACAGCTGGAGTGCCCGATCTTTCGGTGAGTGTAGATAAATTCGATTTGTGGAAGTAGACCCTCACGATCTGACTACGACGAGCGAACCCGAAGCGCCAATGCAACCGCTGAACCAACTCCCGATGGTTACCGACCTTTCTGGTGCAAGATCAGTCTGATCACGAAGATCATTTCCTGTACGCAATCGAAGAATGAATAAGAAAATAATGCGAGCAATCACAATATCACTCAAAGGTGGGGTTCTGAATCACGAGGACAGCGCGTATTTGTGCGTGTTCGAGAGTAGCTAAAGCTAGATGGAAAACAAAACTCATGTTTCAAATGAAGCGGAGCCTCTATCTAAATAGAGCGAGACAGGTGGGGGCGCATGCCCCCTGGGGGCCAGGACTGGTGGCACCCAACCCTAGTTACACCAGCATCTTGTCTTATGGGCCTCTGTCTGGTCTTCTGGGCCTCCATCTTGGTGACTCGAAACGAATTATCCTCGGGCCTCCATATGGATTTAGACAATCTTGTTGGACTCCTTCTTCACTAATGCATGACCCAAACATGGAGGTATGCATGTGTGTCATGTCCTCATCATCCTCCCTTTCTTGAGAAAAAACCGTCCTCGGCGTCAATTGTACTTGAACCGATTACGCACAACACAAGGGAGAACGTGGTTTCGAAAACGAAGGAAATCAAAATTATTGTGAGGAGGAATGTCACCATGTTTCAAATTGGCGAATGTGTCATCTCGCATAGAAAATTTAGCAAACAGGTAGGCTTCTTGATCGGATGACACACAATGTTTGGCAACACTATCCTGCAAAATATTAGTACCAACAAAAGACAAAGCAGGGATAGGTAACGACAAGCAATGCTCCCCTTCTTGGGAGGAAACTTATGTCACCAAAACTGAGCTTGAGGAAGGTGAATCAATATGTGTAGGATGGCTGCCCTCTAGTGGATCAAAATTGGGCACAACAACAGGATAACTCATATTTTCACAAATATACACTCGATGTATCATATATTCTCTTTTGTTGTTATATTTGCCAATAGCATGATATGTGTGTCTAGAAAACCATGACAAATCACTATATTTAGAAATGTTTTCTTCCAAACAATCTAGATTACACAAAAGATCAAATTCAATGTAACCCAAAGTATGTAAAGAAGACAACATCGCAAGCTCATCGGTCGTGTTTGAATTTGAGTGGCATGTTTAATTTCAGCACAAGTGTGTGGTTTTAATGCATGTACAACAGAAGTATTGTCACACAAATCAAGAACAGGATCCACTAAAAAGTGATCTAAGATATCATGAGTTGTGGAAAAATTCAGCACATCAGAAAAAGTCTCACGAGCCATGAGTGGAGCACCTGGAGCAAGACCGTTGCTCTCAATGTCAATAAGAGAAATTGTTGCATTGTCAAGTGATGGTTCTGAATTTGCACATGAGGTTGTGGAAGGAGCACCGCCTGTGGTCGTGGGTGCTGCATGTGTGGTTGTCCTCTCGCGCGGTGTAGTGCTAGTCATGGATGACGCAGGGAGAGTAGAAACTACGCTGGATGACGGGTTGCGTCTTGCAACAGAGTTAGGATATGTCTTCGAGCGGCGTCCCTACACTGCACGTTCAGCTTTGCAAGCATATTCAAACAATGTGGTCATATCAACATAATCGTTACAATCAAATATGTCCTGAATTTCACGGTTCAAACCACTACGAAAACGTGCCATAGCAGTGTCGTCCGTCTCACATAAACCACAACGTATCATACCCTTTTGTAGTTCCTGGTAATATGCCTTAACGGATTGTTGACCTTGCTGAAGACTCTTTAGTTTATTAAGCAATTCTCGGGCGTAATAGGAAGGAACAAATCTGAGTCACATAGTTGCTTTTAATTGAGACCAAGTGGTGGGAGTGGCAGTGGGGGGTTTTCCTTTGACTTTCCAAAAGGAACACGCCACACAAGGCAGGGAGACCGCAATCCAGGGAGGACGGTTGGCGTTGGCGTGCAGTTTCTTTCTTTTTTTCCGTTTTTTTTGTTTCTTTGCCAAAAGAAGGAAACAGAAGGCAGGGGGATCGGATCAGGGCAGGGAGGTGCGATCTCCAAAGAGGCTCAGCTCGTGGTGGTGGGTGGTTAGCAGGGGTCGGTTGGCAGGTAGGAAAACAGAAGCGCTAATCACAGTGGAAAGCGATCAGGGATCATGCGTGATCCAGAAACGCTACCAAGGAAGCGGTCGGCACGTGTGTGATGGGTGGCAGTGGCAAGGTATGGGAAAAAACGGTGATACACACAATGTAACCAGCAATAATTGAAAGCGTAAGCACACAAAGTCAACAATGCAAATCATTGAAATAAAGTGCAATGCAAAAAGGGTGCTGGGACAAGGATCGAACCTTAAAATATATAATTGTTTTGGTTTTTGTGGACTATAGGTAATGGAAAAACACTCGATAAAACTCACCGATCAACCTGGAATCCTGATACCACTTGATAGAGCTGGAGTGCCCGATCTTTTGGTGAGTGGAGATAAATTCGATTTGTGGAAGTAGACCCTCACGATCCGACTACGACGAGCAAACCCGAAGCGCCAATGCAATCGTTGAACCAACTCTCGATGGTTACCGACCTTACTGGTGCAAAATCAGCCTGATCACGAAGATCGTTTCCTGTACGCAATCGAAGAACGAACAACAAAATTATGCGAGCAATCACAATATCACTCGAAGGTGGGGTTCTGAATCACGAGGACAACACATATTTGTGCGTGTTCGAGAGTAGCTAAAGTTAGATGTAAAACAAAACTCAAGTCTCAAATCATGTGGAGCATCTATCTAAATAGAGGGAGACAGGTGGGGGCGCATGCCCCCTGGCGGCCAGGAGGGGGCCACATGCCCCTGGGCGGCCAGGGGGGCGCATGCCCCTGGTGGCACCCAACCCTAGTTGGGCCATCATTTTGTCTTCTGGGCCTCTGTCGGGTCTTCTGGGCCTCCGTCTTGGTGACTCGAAACGAATTAGCCTCGGGCCTCCATCTGGATTTGGACAATCTTGTTGGACTCCTTCTTCACTAATGCATGACCCAAACATGGTCGTATGCATGTGTGTCATGTCCTCATCATTTGTGCCTCGACCAAGGAAGAGGATAGGTGTAGAGAAAACCGAGGAGGCAAGGATTGGGGGGAAGAGCACAGGAGGCGTCGTGGGTCATGGTCAACATAGGTGGAGGAGGATGACTGCAGGGTTGACTTGCAGCTGGCGCGGCGAGCCAACAACGGGCAAGGAGCAGCGGCGAGGAAAGCCTCAGCGGCTTTTCCGTTGCAGTTTAACTGAAGGAGGAGACCTGCAGGTTGAGGCTGAGCTTCGTCTCAGTGGAGGCCAGTGAAGGTGTGGGGGCTAGAGATTGGGGGAGGTGACGGTGACAAAGGAAGGCCAGATGACAGGCGGCAGGGAAGGCAAGAGAAACCAGCTGCTACTAATTCCTCCGCAGAGAGTGGGGTGGCAACAGATGCCGATATGGGTGGCGGCGGCCGGCGGTGTGCTGACGATTTCATCGGCGGAGAAGAATGAGCCGTCCACGGAAATCAACGCCTTGATGTGGGCCCCACCACAACGCCGTGTACGACCCACGCAGCCTATGGATTGCCGCCGGTGCGATGTGGGGGCCACGCGGCGAGGGCTCACGCGACGTGCCACCAATGGACACCAAAATCCTCATCACCATAGCGAGGATTATATTAAGCTCCAAGAATTCGTAAAATCTCAAGGGTCAGCCGTCCAAATACAAAATATGTTTAATATACTGCGATTAAAAATGTAGACGGTTTGGAACAGAGTGGCATAGCACTTGAGAATCATATATCTTCTATTTTGCTTTTTAATGCTAGAAGCTGAATCCTATTGCAGTGCACAAATCCTAATGATATAACCATGAACCAGGTTTCAGATGCATTTGGAGCCAGGAAAAAACACACATAGCAAGGACAATTGTAGAGCTTGAAATGCTATTACGAACACATTTGCAGCAGGAAAAAAGAAACATTAAGACCCTAATCTAGAACTGCAAGGAGTGAACCGAGCCAGTGATTGTCAACCAGGAATAAGTTACTACAGGATAACTGATGACGTGCTTCTGGTCAACACACAAAAGTGCTAGATTGTGTGGTCGTCAAGATCTCCTCGCCAGAGCTCCTGAGTGCAGTCGATCAGACCGCCTATAGGGGCCGGTCTAGACCGCCTATAACAGAGGCGCCGCTAAAGCCTACAATCACAACCTCGGGAGGGACCCCGTCAGAGGTTGCGAACCTAGGGTTGTTCTAAGGTCGGCAAGGCCACTTAGAACGTCCTAAAACGCCGTGGAGACGAAGAAGGAAAGGAAAACGGGTTGTAAAAGTTAGGGTTTAGAAAAAATGTAGAACAAGTTGAATATACGATTGGGTAGAGGTCCTCAATCGGCCACGACCCCTTATATTTATAGGGTGGGAAGGTCTTGCCCTGCAAGGAAGTCCTTGTACAGATCTAAAAACGTGAAAAACTCCAATTCTACTCGAACTCGGGGACAGGCGGTTAGACCGCCTGGCACATTGCCAGATTGGCTACAGGGCCCAGCCGGTCTAACCGCATGTACAGATGGTCTAGACCGGCTGTCCTAGCCTGATCGACTTTAAGCCACTTTTTGCCATCAACATATGTCTCTCTGTTTTTTGGTAAAGCTTTGCTTACCACAAAATATTTATTCAGACTAAGGGCCACCCTATATTGTCGGCTATTTTTCCTCTAGGGCGATATCACATATCAGCCATATCCTTTCAAGCATGTTGCCAAACACTTGGATAATACTTCTTCAAGTACTTCCCATTGAGTGCTCTTGGTAACTGAAATCCTTGCAAAGTTTCTACCATATAAGAATTCCGAGAACAAATCTTCACAATACGATATGGTCCTTCCCAACTCGGCAACCATTTACCAAACTTGTTGCTCTTTGTTCCTATAGGTAGAATAGTCTTCCAAACTAAATCATCAACCTGAAAGTACTTAACATTTACCTTTTTATTATTTGCTCGAGCTACTCTCCTTTTATCTTCCTCGATTTCCTCCAAGGCCTCCAAACGCTTGGCGGTCACTTCATCAATATTATCCATCGTCAAAGCACAACATGTGCTAGCATCAAGATCATTTTGTTTAGCCAATCTATAAGCAACCAAATTTACCTCAACGGACAAAACAGCCTCTTGACCATAGACAACCTCAAATCGAGTAACTTTGGTAGCACCATGTCTAGAAATACGATGCGCCCATAAAGCTTGAGGTAACACCTCATGCCACCGCTTAGGATGATCTTCAATCTTCTTCTTTATGAGCTTGATCATAATTTTGTTGCTAGACTCAGCTTGACCATTAGCTTGAGCATAATATAGAGATGAATTGAGCAACTTAATACCATAGGATTCAACAAACTCACGTACCTCCTTAGAAACAAACGACGTTCCTTGATCCGTCATCACTGTTTGAGGAATCCCAAATCTATGTATAATATGCTCAGTAATGAACTCAATCACCTCTCGATGTGTCATGTTCTTGAGGGGAACCGCTTCAATCCACTTGGTAAAATAATCAGTAGCCACAATCACAAAACAATGACCCTTGGATGATAGAGGATGAATCTTACCAACAAAATCTAAACCCTCTCCTCTAAGGGTGTGTTTGGTTGATGGGACGAAGGAGAACAGGACGGACAGGCTCCATCCTTCGTAGCGTTTGGTATAGGAGCAGCAGGATGGAGTGGCTCCAGCGTAGGAATATTCCTTTAGATGCTGGGACGAGCTCATCCCAAAAATTTAGCCGGATGAGCTCCTCCCAGTTCGATGCCGTCTACTTGCGTTATCTCCTCTCGCGCATCCCCACGCGGCCACGCTCATGGCTCTGGCGCCCTCCGTCTTCCTCTCCAGTGGCTGACCCGTCGCGGAGGTTGCCGCACTGCTCCTCCATCACGCGGACGAGGTGCAGAGTCAGATCGGAACAGCAAGCAGCAGCAAAACAGAAAAAAAAGAAACGGAGCAAGCGCCATGCGGATGCGAGCTCTGGGCGACGGGGCAGGATGGAGCCTGGCAGCAAGGTTGTGTGGAGCTCGTCGGCGTAGGCACAAATCGAGCCGCCGGCGTCAGAAATCGAGGTAAAAATTCTCGATCGTCTGGCCGCATTCGCTTTCTCGATTTGGATTTTGGCCACGAAAGATCGAATAGGTGCATCAGATTTGTCCTCTAGATGCTCGATTTGGCCTCCAGGTGCTCGATTTGGATTTCGTAGCTTGTTGATTTGATTCAACACATATGTGATGAGATGGATGTGTGGAAAGGAAGGAGCGGTATGTCGTGGAAGGGATGAGGACGGAGGTGCAGGTCGACGAAAGCAGAAGGAAAGAGAAGAGAAGCACATTGGCTGACGAGCGGGTCCCACTTAACGGTGTTAGCAGAATGTGGAATCCAACCATCCCATCCCTCCAACCAAACAAAAAATAGAATCATTCCATCCCTTCAACCAAACATAAGGATAGAACTATTCCATCCCTAGAATCTAGGATGGAACCATCCCATTCTATCTCGCTCTCTAACCAAACGCACCCTAAAGGGTCAAGGTTTAATGATTGGATGCATCAACGCAAATTTCCCTGAACTTTTGACACTCTTCACATCCTTTGTAGTAATGAAAACAATCGGCTATCATTGTAGGCCAATAAAAACAAGCCCGCCTAAGGAGCCACTTCATCATCCAAGCAGATTGATGCGTCCAACAAATTCCTTCATGAACCTCTGCCATAGCCAACCTAGCTTGGTGAGGATCTAACATTTAAAGAGAAAACCATCCGCGGTCCGACGATATAGTTTACCATCAACCAAGGTAAACTTGAAAGCCCATCATCGGACTTTTGGATCTACTGACATGCTAGTATTCTGCAAATACTCCACCAGAGGTTTCGTCCAATCACCAATATTAGCATCAACAGATTGGGAATCAATAATAGCCGAATTGGTATTTTCCAGAGGTACAGGCGGTCAGACCGCCCACGCTGACGGTTAGACCGGCGGTGCTGGTAGGACCGGCTATGACAGGCGGTCGAACCGCCTGTTCCAGAGCAAAAAAGTTGACTTCACGAAACATCGACTTCTTTTCATGGATATTTTTTTTTCTGAATATTATAGCCTGATGGTTGCTGTGCCAACGCATTAGCTTTAGGATTCTCTTCTCTTGGCACATGATAAATTACAAATTCATCAAAGCAAGTTATAATATCTAAGCATTTATCAAGATAAACATTTAAAAATCCATCTAAGCATTGACAAACCTTAGATACTTGTTGTACCACCAATAGAGAATCACCATATGCTTCCACATGCTTTACCCTCATGTCATGTAAATCTCCAACCCAAATAACAAAGCTTCATATTCGGTTTGGTTATTAGTGCATTTATGATCTAATCGGTTAAGAACTTCAAAAACAACACCGCTTGGTGATATAAGAACAACAGCAACTTCGCAACCACTTTTGCAAACCGATCCATCAAAATGCAATTTCCATGGAGTAAAAGTGATATAGCCGACATTTAAATCAAGATGTTCATCGATCCTATGTTCAACAATAAAATCGGCAATGATTTGTCATTTCATAGATTTCAATGGCTCAACAACTAAATCACATTCAATCAAAGCATAAGCCCATTTGCCGATTCTACCACTTAGTATAGGTCTATGCAACATATATTTATTATGTCGGTTTGACTAGCAACTATGCAAGTATTAAATAATGGCTCAACTTTGTACAAGCATTATATAATGAAAAGCATAACTTTTCTATAAAAGTATACCTTGTTTCGGCGTCCAATAATCTTCTACTTGCATATGCAATGATATACTACTTCCCTTCGATCTCTTGGATCAAAACAGCTCCAATAACATTTTCTTCAGCCGTAATATATAATTTGAAAGGAACCCCTCTCCTAGGTGCCCGAAGAAGTGGAGGTGAAGATAAATAATGCTTGATCTCATCAAACGCCTCTTGCTGTTTTGCCCCCCAAGTAAATTCAGCATCATCTTGCATCCGAAGCAAAGGAGTAAAAGCATTTACCTTCCCCGACAAATTGCAAATAAATCTTCTCAAATAATTCACCTTGACCAAGAATTTTTGCAACTCTTTCTTACGACTAGGCGCCAACAACTTGTCGATAGTATCGGCTTTTTTCGGATCAATCTCTGTACCATTCTCATGAACTGTGAAACACAAAAACTTCCCTGCCGATACACCAAAAGCACATTTGAGTGGATTCATCTTCAATCCATACCGGCGCATTCTTTCAAATGCAAGTCTTAAATCGCCAAATGAGAATCACTTCCAGCCGATTTTACCACAATTTCATCGATATAAACTTCCAAGATAATACCAAGCAAATCATGAAAAATCAAGTTCATTGCCCTTTGATAAGTACAACTGGCATTCTTCAAATCAAAAGTCATAACAATACACTCAAATAAACCAACAAAACCTGCACATACAAAAGCCGTTTTTGATATATCCTCTTCGGTCATTAATATTTGATTGTAACCAGCGTTACCATCAAGAAAACTAATCATTCTATATCCTGAAGCAGCATCGATAAGCATATCGGCTATTGGTATAGGATATTCATCTTTAGCAGTAGCACAATTAAGATTTTTAAAATCAATACATACTCTAATCTTACCTGTTCCTTTCTTCTCTACGAGCACAATATTAGAAATCCAATCAGCATATCGACAAGGTCTAATAAACTTTGCTTCTAATAACTAATTTATTTCTTCTTTAGCTCGGTCATAAATTTCAAGATTAAAACGCCTAGTAGGTTGTTTATAAGGCCTAAAACCAGACTTTATAGGCAACCGATGTTCAACAAGCTCTCGGCTTAAACCAGGCATTCCATGATAATTCCAAGCAAAACAATCGACATACTCCTTTAACAACTTTATTAATTCAAACTTAAAAGTAGGATCTAAATTCTTATTTACAAACGTCGGCCTGGCTATAGAACCATCACCAATGTCTACCTCCTCAAGAGGATTAGCCAACATAAAACCACATGCTAGCTTGGTTATATCATCAAAGTCTTCAATAGCTTCACACATATCATCTTGATGCGACCGATAGTCCTCAAGTCTCTGCTGCAACCACTCCTGATTGTCAATTAAATCACATGAGATGGTTCAGCCAATTATTCACCGGCTTTATGACAGTAGGAACGAAACCATTCTTAGTACAGCTGATAAACCCAAAGTCAGAAAGATCTAAGCCCAACAGACACTTAACATCATCATGAATGCTAATCAAAGAGCTATCAGCTAAAGCAACACAAGCAGAAGTATCACTATGCGCAACCTCTACATCATCATCTACCCACTGAATCAAGCATTGATGCAAAGTAGAAGGAATGCATTGGTTTGCATGAATCTAATCATGATCCAAGATTAAACTAAAGTTACCTTGAGTCTCAGCGACCAAGAAAGCAGTGGCCAAGGTCTTGCTTTCAATAGTAAGCTCCACCAACAATTTCTCATTAGGTATTTCCCACCATAACGGAGAAACACACTTTCGACCATACAAAGCTTCATCGGGAGCCATCTTGATACTCAGCCCAAGCTAGAGGATCCTCCCAACTGCCCTTCCACGAAAGGATACAACTACGTAGCGTATCATCAAAGTCAGTATAGTACGCTCAGATTGGCCATCTGTTTAAGGGTGGAAAGTGATGCTCATGTCAAGCTTTGTCCAGAAAGCAGTATGTAGATTTCTCCAAAAATTAGAAATAAAGTAGAATCTCGGTCAGAGACGATTGACTTTGGCACACCGTGCAACCTAAAACTTTCCTTGATATACAAGGGAACAAGGTCAACAGCCGAATTTGTGCGCTTCATTGGAATAAAATGAACCACCTTGGTGGGTCTATCCACAACCACCCAAATTGCATCTTTACCTCAAGGAGAGGGAGGAAAACCAACAACAAAATCCATAGTAATATTCTCCCATTTTCATTCTGGAATCCCTAGAGGCTTCAACAAACCTGCTGGCCTCTTATGCTCGGCCTTCACCTGCTGGCAAACACCACAAGGTGCCACATACTTGGCATTATCAACCTTCATCCTTTTCCACCAAAAACTCTGCTTAAGATCTCTATACATCTTAGTCTCACCAGGATGAGCCATGTATGGAGTTCTATGAACCTTTCTCAAGATATCCATCTTGATCTCTGATCTTTGTGGCACAAAAAGGTGTCCCTTGAAACGAACCACATCATTCTCGTCAATGCTAAATTCACAAGGGTTGCCATTCGCTATCCCCTTCCAAACCTCCAGAACCAGGCGATCATGTTGTTGCGCCTCACACACCCTCTCAACAATAGGTGACTGAATGAGCAACTGAGTCTCCACTCTAGCAGTGCCCACATAACACAAAGAGATACCCATATGTTCCAAGACTAGAATTAAAGGCATTTCCACCTAAGGAACTGTGGCATCTCTGATGCTTAAAACAATAAAATAAAAATAGAGAGCAATATAGGATTAAATAAAAAGAATGGAAATTCACTTTAAATTGGAAATTCAAATTCAAATTTCCAACTTCATAAGGCTGATTTGACACCCAGCCGAGATCTTGAAAATTTTCTACTGAACAAGACAATCTCCAAAAAGCAAAATTGTTTATCATCCCAAATTAGTCTAAGTCTCTTTTTAGAACTTTTTCAAATTTTTCTGTTATGTCCCTCAAAAACACTAAAAATCGAGCAAAACACTATTTCAAACAAAGCTTGTTTGAGCTTGAAATTTTCAAAATTTTGAGTTAGTCCCAAAAACAAAGTCGTGTCCCATCTCTCAAACTCCAACTTCTCTTTTCGCACTTCTGAATATTCAGCTCAAATTTTAGGAGAAAACCAGCCTTGAACTAGGGAGCTTCACGGGCGTCCCGACCGCAGCTCTGGCATACTCTGCACCAGGCCGCAGTTGGCCGCCACATGGCCGGCGAGCGGTGGCGACCCTGGCTGACCGGCCAAGCCCTTGGCAGCTGTGTCCCGGCCTCTCACACACGCGTCTGACCCCTGTGTCGTCCTGTCACGTACCACGCTCGCCACCTCGCCGTGTCGCGCGGGCACGCCAATATGGCGAGCCGTGCTCTGCCATTGGCAGCGCCGAGTCTGCCCGAGGCTCGCCACGACCCGACCTGCCGCCCAACCATTCACTACCAGCATCACCAGGACATCCCGCGCCTCGCAAGCAAGGATCTTTGGCCCCCAACCCACGGTCGCGCTCTGCCCGAGCTCGCTAGGCGCGCTCATGGCGCCTGCCCGTTGCCCGGCCTCCCTGCCCACGCTCCGAGCCCCAACTGCCCTCCTGTGCCTCCCCCAGCTCCACTGCACCACCATATTGCCGCTATAAAAGTCCCCCTCAGCCGCGCATGCGAGAACTCTTTTCCCCCCCTCGCCGCTCCGCCATTGACGCCGCCGAGCCGAGCTCGCACACGGCCAGCCACCTCCGTACAACCTCTAGCCAAATCACCCCCATGGTAACCTTTCCCGCACTCTGGCGAAGCTCACAAGCCCCTCCACCCCTTGCCTCGACCCCTGCAGCTCGCCATCGACGTCACCAGAGCTAGTCGTTCTGCCGCCGCCGCCGTCGACCCCTCACCGAGCCCTCCCCAACCTCGAGCAGCACACGGGTGAAGTCGCGGTGAGCTAAGTTTTAATTTCATAACAGAATACTTGTATAAGAAAAATGAATCTAAATTGTTTTATATGTGTACACAATCACCATCAAATAGGCTTAAGTCTTGCACCACACACCTTATCTAATTTTGTGAAGAAAAGAATAGTTCACTAAAGTGTCTAGGTGAATATGACCTTCAGTGCCTTAGTCTTAGATCAAAGTATGCGTAGAAACATTCAACTTGTGCGTCTCATGTAGAAGGCACTCTCGCTGACGGTACTTACGACCTAATCCCCGCCAACAAAGAAGAAGCACCCGAAGGTGGTGCAAACGTCATTGTGATTGACCCGGAGACCGAAGTCAACATAGCTCAAGAAGGCAAGCACCGGAGCATAACCTAACTTTAATGTTTATGCAACTATGAATTATTTATGTTTGTGCATTTACGTTTCAAGGAGTTGTTTGAATACCCTAGTTGCATAATTCTAGTACCTATGTCTTGAAATACTAGTATGATAAGGTCGATGTGCAATGCTTTAGGACCTTTACAAGTCGAGAGATTTCCTGTCACTTGCGAGATATAGGAGTTTTGTCTTTACTTATGTTGGAATCATAAGGATGGACGGGTGGGATGGTATGTGTAGATCTTCCGTCTGTCTATGATAATTGGATTAAGGTCGAAACGTGTGGTTCTGTGTGTCAAGTTTTTGAACGTACCACGCACATGCTGAAGTTTGGGCTCCGGTAAGCCCGGTACCCGATTGATATAACTAGGACTGATAACCTTCTTTCCTTGGAAAATTATTTTCCCTCGAAGTACACAAGTGGTTACATGTGTGAGATCGGCCGACATGTGTCCACGAGTATTAGGTTTTCCCTGACCAGGTTGTGAATTTTGGTTCGAACTGTCCGCTTCTCACGGTTAATGAGACTGCTTGACCACTGTGCTACATTGAGTAAGAAGTGAAACTATGAGGATGATGAACTGGTTGTTTGTACTAAATTGTATTGCACCACTTGTATTCTTAGAAAGGTTGCTCATCTCGAAGGGTTACACTACTAGAACTTGATGCTAAAATAATGAAAGCAAGGATCCACTCTTAGTCACTTTCTGGCAAAACAAACACACTAGCCAAAAGCCTCTCATGTCTAAGAGTCGGTGATGTAGTTTTCACCCGAAGGGTAAGCCTTGCTGAGTATTAGCATACTCAGCCTTGCTTGTGGCTATTATTTTAGGTACTGCTTTGGATGTGACGGTGAATGCCGTCACTTGGCCAGCCCAGGTTGCTCCCGGCTGGCATGTCAAGTGGGTTCCGTCCTCTTCCGAGGATCGTGAGGAGTAGCACCATGCTTCATCGTGGTGTTGCTATGTATCATCGTTAGTTAAATTTCCGCTGCTTGAACTCTCAGACTTTTATTTCGAATTCAGACTTGGTCTGTAATAACATGTTAAGACTATTTACATTAAGTTGAACTTGTGGACTGTTGTAATTTCTGGGACTCACCTTTGTGTGGGCGCGTGTGTTGTTTCAATCATGAAAAACATGGTTAATCCCGTATAATCCGACGGCGCTCCAGCTTATTCCGGATTAAGTGCATGACTGCTTGATTAGTGGTTCATTGGTACTTAACTTGGAATAATTTCGGAGTGGTCCGCTATAGGAACACCGGTCCTGCTTAAGGCATCTGCCACCACATTTGCCTTCCTAGGGTGATATTGGATAGTAAGATCATAATCCTTTATCAACACAAGCCATCTACGTTGTCTCAACTTCAGTTCCTTCTGAGTGAAAATATATTTGAGACTCTTATGGTCAGTATAGAAGTCACAAGCATCACCATAAAGATAATATCTCCAAGATTTTAGAGGATATACAACCTCATCCAACTCAAGATCATGAGTAGGATAATTTCTCTCATGCTTCTTCAATAGTCTAGAGCCATAGGCAATTACCTTGCCTACATGCATCAATAAGCACCAAGTCCAATACGAAAAGCATCTGTATACATAGTGAAACGCTTGCCACTCTCGAACAAGGATAAAATAGGAGCATTCCCGAATTTGTTCTTCAGAGTCTGAAAATTGACTTCACAGGCATCGGTCAATTCAAAAGTAACACCCTTCTCTAAGTCTAGTCTTGCGCTTTGCAATGCTTGAGAAACTCTGCACAAAACACAAATAATAACCAGCAAGACCAAAAAAACTATGAATTTCTATCACAGTAGTAGGCCTCTTCCAGTTAACAACCGAAGCAACATTCTTGGGATCAACCTTAATGCCATGTTGATTAATAATATGCCCAAGGAAAGCCACCTCAGACAGCCAAAAGGCACACTTCTTTAGCTTAGCATAAAATTGGTTCTTCCAAAGAGCATCAAGAACAAGACTAAGATGTTGTTCATGCTCTTCCTTGGACTTGGAGTAGATCAAGATATCATCAAGAAAAACAATAAAGTAGTCATCCAAGTACTCATGCAACATCATATTCATCGCTTCCATAAAAATAGCAGGGGCATTTGTCAGTCCAAAAGACATAACGACTTATTCAAAATGCCCGTACCTCGTGCTAAAAGCGGTGTTCTCAATACCCTCTTCTCGTATTCTCAACTGATGATAACCGGAATTTAAATCTATCTTGGAGAATACCTTGGCACCTCTCAATTGCTCAAAGAGGACGTCAATACGAGGCAACGGATACTTATTCTTGATCGTCACCTTGTTGAATGCACGATAATCCACACATACCATCTTGATTCCATCCTTCTTTTCCACAAATAACATTGGAAAAACCCAAGGTGACTTGCTTGGTCTGATGAAACCCTTAGCAAGAAGATCATGCAATTGCCTCTTCAACTCCACTTGCTCCTTTGGTGCCATCTGATACGTGGTGGACTATAATGGATGGACAGGGCTATCACCACCTGTTACCTACTACAACGGTACCATGGGTTGGAACACAACTCAAGGTGAGCTTTAAGCTTAGGCACCACGCCTACACTATCAAGTCGCTGACTTCCGCCTCCAAGAAAGGCAAAGAAGAAACCACAAACGAGCAGCCTTGCTAACTCGAATAGATAAGGGATCCTGTCTATCAAATGTAACAAATAACTAACTACTAGAAGTAATGAAGTAAATTAATGAGACAATAAAGGTAGACAAGAAACTTGCTCAGAATATTTATACCTTAAGCTTGTTTCCTCGGAGTGGATACAAAAGGAGGAAGTAGAGAGAATACCCGACTTTACTCCGAGCCTGGCTATCAACTAAAGTCTCACTCCACACTATCCCTGTTCTACAAATACTAAACACAAACTACAAATTGACTCTTCTTCTCCCCTAGAGTGGTGTCTTGAAAGTTAAGGGGTATGGCGGCTTTTATAGCAACGACGAGTCGGTTTGGGGGCTGAACCGATTTGGGAAACCTCCTGTCGAAGTTGGGCTCGGCCATTTCAGTGGTGGGCCGGTCGGCTGGACTCTGCCATTGTGGCGGACCACTCCGAAATTATTCCAAGTTAAGTACCCATGGACCACTAATCAAGTAGTCAGGCACTTAATCCGGAATAAGCTAGAGCGTCGTCGGATTATACCCGATTAACCACATTCTTTCACGATCAAAACAACTCGCGCGCCCACACGAAGGTGAATCCCAGAAATTATGACATTCCACAAGTTCAACTTAACATAACTAGTCTCATCAAGTTATTACAAACCAAGTCTAAAATTTAAATAAATTACGAGAGTTCAAAACAGCGGAAAAAAACTAATCGACGATATATAGCACCACCACAATGAAGCCGTCCATGGTGCTACTCCTCATGATCCTCGGACGAGTACGGAACCCACTCGATGTGCCAGCCAGGAGGAACCTGGGCAGGCCAAGTAGCACTAGCAAGGTCCTCATCAACATGCATACCTGAAATAAAAGCCACAAGCAAGGCTGAGTATACTAATACTCAGCAAGGCTTACCCGTCGGGTGAAAACTACATCACCGACTCCTAGACATGAGAGGCTTTTGGCTGGTGGGTTTGTTTTGCCAGAAAGCAGCTAAGAGTGGATCCTTACTTTCATTTTTTTAGCATCAGGTTCTAGTAGTTTTAAATATTCTAGATGAGCAACCTTTCTAAGCATACAAGTGGTGCAACACAATTTAGTACAAACAACAAGTTCATCATCCTCATAGTTCCACTTATTACTCAATGCAGCACAACGGTCAAGTAGTCTCATTAACCGCGAGAAGCGGACAGTTCGAACCGAATTTCACTACCTGGCCAAGGAAAACCCAACACACACGGATAATGCCTACTATAAAAGGCAAAAACACTATCCAACCTTTCCCTTCAATCCACAGTTCGGCGTCGGGTCCATTCCCTTAGGATACAAGGTTATCAGATACTCGCGGACTTACGCCGGCCGATCTCACGCATGTAACCACTTGAGTACTGCAAGGGATAAACATTTCCAAGGAGAAATGGCTATCAGTCCTAGCTGTATCAATCTGGTACTGGGCTTACCGATTCCCATAGGTCGGTATGTGCGTGGTACGTTCAAAAACTTGACACACAGATACCACACGTTACGACCTTAATCCAATTATCATACACGGATGAGAGATCTACACATACCATCCTGCTGTCCATCCTTATGATTCCAACATAAGTGAAGACAAACAACTCCTATCTCTCGCGAGTGACAGGAAATCACTGGACTTGTAACGGTCCTAAGAGCATAGCACTATCGACCCTATCATACTAGTATTGCAAGACATAGGTACTAGAATTATGCAACTAGGGTATCCAAACAACTCCTTGAAACGTAAATGCACAAGCATAAATAATTCATAGCTGCATGAACTTTAAAGTTAGGTTATGTTGTGGGGCTTGCCTTCGTGCTCAGCTCATAGCTTGGGCTAATGTAGGGTTAGATTGACTTGCTTCAATAGTGTTCTTCCATCCTTGCGGTCGTCCTTCGGATTCTAGGATGAGTACGCACGTTCCATGATCTATACGGGATGCACATGCATAAGATTTAAATTTATTTCAAGTTACTCTATTCACAAGTAAAATTTTCATGATGAACATGTTGCCATATTCACCTAGACAAAGATTTTTACTAAACTATCTCTTCATAAGGAAAGGGTGGGTTTTATGCTTATTCTTCTTTTTCCTCTGATGGTGATTGTACATATATAAAACCACAAATTTATTTCCTCATTTAGTGTCTCAGTTCCGTTTTTGGATCACCTTAAATATCTAGCAATATTTATATACATGTGCCTATTATAAAGAATTGTGCTTCATTTTCTTAATTAAGCAAGATTTAAAACTCCTATTTGTGGCTCAAATATTATGATTCTACTTGTGGTGAAACCTAATTTTTAACTTAGGTCATCAATTTTATTTGTTTTCTGCAGAAAAGGAAATTATTTTATTAAGCAAATGTTATTCCTAGTATTAGTGCAATTTCAGCCACTAGGAAACAAAATTAAATCCTAGAAAAATAAATACGCAGCAAAATAGAGTTAACTATTTATAGGAGCAAAATGAAGTTATGCTTAGTTCATCTATCAAGTGGGTACTCAGTTTTAGTAGCAAACATGGGCTAAAGAAATGCTACCTTATTTTCATACTCTAATTTATTTAAGCAGGTTGCCAAAGCTTAACAGGGGGTTTGGTATTTTTCTAAGATAATTGGTAACATGAATACACTGCTGTACAAAGTTGGATAATTTTTGTTGAAGGAATTAATTACTAAAATTCAAACAAGGTTTCAGCTAAGACAGACTAAATAGTTTATATACGATGCTACAAAATATTAATTGGTGCAACATTGAGACTGTAGAACAGTGACTATAGGTGGAAAAACATATCCAAAGATCACACCCATAGCAGTTGTAGATTTTTAGTTATGCACAAAACTTCATTTATTTAATTTTTGCAGCCTAAATCATTCCCCAAAAGTATATACATGCTGTGAACAAGTTACAAAGGACAAAATTCTGAGACCATAGAGATTTAGTTTACATTTTTCTGAGTTTTCTACGATTTTTAGTGGAATTTTGAAGTTTACAGCTTTTAACCCTAGATCTGAACTTCAGTTATTACAAATAGGTCCTTGCGTTTTACACTGGAAACCCTAAAAAGAAATAGCAATTCGCAATCGGGTCCCTGGGCGGAACTAGAGCTTGGCGAGCTCGATTCCGGCGAGGGGAGGCCAGGGCTGGCCGGGGTGAGGGCACTGGATTGATAAGGGGCTCACCACAAGATGGTTTTGTGCAGGAGTCGAGGTCGGAGGTGGCCAGGAGTGGGCCGGCGGCGGAGCATCAGCGTCGGTGGTGGTGGCGGGCTCAAATCCGGCGAGGGTGGTGGCCGGAGTGGTGGGGATGCAGCTGGGGAAGGTAGAGCGGAGGTAGGGGAACTCATTCTTGTGGTCGATTTGGGCGGAGGAAGACCGAAGGTGGGAGCTCGACGGTGAGGTCGAGCTCCGGGCGGCGATGGTGACCGGCGCCTCTGCTGGAGCGACAAGAGCAGCACTGGAGTTGCTGGGGAGTTGGGATGGAAGGAGTAGGCGGTGCTTGGCTTGGTGGTGGAGTTTGTAGGGCAGCAGGACGCCGACGGCGAGCTTGGGACGAGCTCCCAGTGTTGGCAATGGAGGCAACGCATGGAGGAAGAAAATGGCGGCGGCTAGGTTTGGGAAACAACACTTGGGGTTAAATGGAGGAGTAGAGCGGGGTAGAGATGGGATTTCACGTGGGCAAGGGAGGAGAAGGGCGGCCACTGGCGGCAGGAGCACCGCCGGCGCTGCCCAACCCACGCAGGAGAGAGAAGAGGGAAAAGGAAGAAGGGTCTGACAAGTCGGCCCCACCTGTAAGCGAGAGAAAAAGAGGAAATTTCGCTTTAAGAGTTTGGCTCAAAAAGAAATAGTTCCCAAAGTCCAAAAATGACAAGTAAATACATTTTGGAAAGCTTACATCACAAAGGTTATTATGGAAGTTCAAAAAGTTACAAACTCATTGTGGCTTGATCACATTTTAAATTCACAAAGGTTTGAATTTGAATTTGACACCAATTTTTAGCACTGGAATATGAACTCCAAAACTATGGTAAAAATATTGTAAGTTCATCATTTGGTATCTAATGTTCTATAACATTTTTACCCAGAAAAGTTACATAAGAAACTTTGAACTTTCTTCACAAGTCATAATTTTAATCCAATTTCAGTTTCCACAATTTGAATTGCTTATAAAGCTTTTTGGAACAATGTGGTAAAGGGAAGGTGCCTTATTTTGCATACTAATCCATCTTTGTAAGACCAAAACTCAAGTTTTAATTAACTTCCTCATTCTATAGTGTTAGTCCAAGTTTTCACCCTTTTTCAATAGGTTGGTAAAATCATAACTTCCTTTCAATTGTTTTGCCTTATCTTCCAAATTCCTTTTATTAATTACTTTGTTTAACCTCTCTTTCCTTTCTTAAACCCTTCATTTGTGTCACTAAACATCAGAGGTATGATACTCAAAGAGAATTTTCAATTTAAAGTCCTACCTCCTTTTATTTTGGGAGTAAAAAATCTTATTTTAACTTAAAGTTAAGACATGTACACATACATAGAGGTTAAAAGCTTATTTATTTTATGTGCTCAACTTTAACTATGTCATTAACAACTTGACATATATTAAAATATTAATTAGTTCACATCCTTTGTATTTTAATTATTTGCAAGCTTAGATACAAATTTGATTTCTAAGGTTCTTTTGGCATTAGTTTAATCCTCCATTATTTTTGTGAGTTAAAAAAAATCAGAGATGTCACCTTGATGGATTTACCCTAATAAAAAAAACTACAACCTTTGTATTGTATGAAAGCTCATGTTGTGAACAAAATCTCATTTTATTTCTAAAACTAGAATATTGCCACATGAAGGCCATGATTAGAATTGCAAGCTTTATTAGTCCAAGTGTTTAACCCTAACATTAAATCATTAACAATTATTTTTCTAAAGAACATTAGGAGCACTCTAAATATTATTTTATTTATAGACCAAGGTGAGCTTCATTAAAAAGGGTGTGCGACCTTGTGTTTTCCATCTCATGTTTATACCTTTAAAAAAATGATTGGGAGCATTTAAGTGAAATTGTTTGACATGTACAAAAGGTTTTGACATGGTGCCTTTTGTCATGACTATTAACATGTGCAAGTACCTGGCAGCTCATATAAAGTGTATGTCAAGTACTTTTGGTCTTTGAAAAGTTCTTTGGTGATGATTTCTTTTCAAGGTTCATTAAGTCTTTAATTAAGTTTAAATTCCCTCTCTTAATTGTCCTAAACCTATTTAAACACCCGTCGATTTCCACCGCCTTTTGCAGCAATGCTTCAGATCACTCCCTCATGTTGGTTTAACTGGTTGTTGCATGTTTTGAGGCGGTTTGGACCGATAGGTGGGCCCTCTAATTTGTGGCTAGTCCTTTCGTTGCCCTTGGATCAAGCCGATATCAATCTCTCGGTTCAAGTTCCTCTAGGTTGTGTTTCCTGCACTAGATAACCGACATGACCGAGATGGCCCAGTTCGCTGGCCGGCCAGGCACCTGGCCGGTTTCGGCTAGTGTTTGTCCATTTTGTTCCTTCTTTCAAATAAACATCAAACCTTGTGGAACTTATTAGGGTAAACATATTTATTATAATTTAGCACTAGCATGGTTCATTTTAGTTGGAATGTTGACGAGTTTTCATTAATAAATTAGGTAATTATCACTTCTCAACACACGTTAGGGTGTTTTCATAACAATAGTGTAGGTCGCCGTTGGACCCCCCCCCCCTCTCATCCCTTTCTGAGGTCCTTCCCTTCCAGCCGTCGAAGCATATTAAGTTAGTGAGTAGCAAGTTATCTGCATAATGAGTTGGCTAACTGAAGTTAGACCCTCTACCCTCGTACCTCTTGTCCTGTGGTGGGTCCTGTTGAATAGTTATAGGGTTAGTCTCATATATCGTTCCTTGGATTTGATACCCAGATTTCACTCCCCTAGTGAAAGGCTACATTAGTCTCTGTGCGCTTGCGGAGTTATTCATGAAGGCCGACCAGACTCTCTCAAACCCTTTGAGTTGGACACACACATACGTGACCTGGACCAGAAAATATGGAAGCCAGGACTTCCATTCAAAAGCAACAATACTAAAATAATGTGGCTACATTGCTAATTACTGTACTTAGACTTTCTAATTAAACCAAACCAGTAAAAGAAGCTAGCAACGTTATTAACTCCACCACGGCATATCAAACTTGAACCATTCTCTCAGCTCATCACTTGGCCATGCATCACGTGCAAACAATGTAATAAAATCAAAAGAATCCGGCCACCTTGCTAATTATCCTTATATTGTCAGATTAGCACCTTGCTTTCCACTAAACCAATGTGAGGAATAGTTCCCATATTTTCTTGCTTCTCCCCTTGCTCGCAAATTAGCTCCATCAAACATTAGGCTAGTCAACAAAGTAGCAGTAGCACATATAACTCCTTCCTTCATAACTCTGAACTACACACGGTAACTATTTGTTAGCTTGCACGAATTTCCATCAAGCCTATCATGAATGACTTGAGGAGCCATAGGCTCATCAAAAACTGGAGGAGCAAGCTGCCACTATGCAAGAAACGGTCTTTGGAGACGCGGTTTTGGAGTCATAGGAGACGCGGGTTAGGCGTGTCTCCTATATGTCTTTGGAGACGCGGTTTTCCCGCGTCTCCTATATGTCTTTAAACCTCGTCTCCCATAATGGTACTAAAGGATGGAGAAAATCACAAAAAAAAACATTAAAAAAATTAACTGGGGAGGGAGCCCACCAGTCAGCTAGCCCCACTCCAAGCGATCAATTCAACATCTTAGGTGCGTGAACCCGTGACCTCCCTTTCGCGCCTACCCACTCTACCACTGCACTACAACATCTTAGGTGCCCATATCCCATTTTCATTCCCCACATATTATATGAAACCGAGTGTAAATGGCCTTGTTTGGGGCCCTAAACAAACTCAAATTAAGAACTTGTCAACTACAAAGTTTCATAACTCGTCGAAATCTACATCTTTCATATTTTCGTTCGAGGTCATTTATGAAATTCAAATTTCAAATTTGAAATATTTCAAATTTCAACTTCATTGACGAGATGATCTCAAATCAAAAAGAATTCAATTACAAAGTTTTTTAACTTTTTGAAATCTACAACTTTCGTTTTAGTAGTTTCTCCATTTGACAACTTTTATTTTTGGTGAATTCTCCTTCCCATATTGAGAAATATGGGAGACACGGTTTTTGCTAATCCACGTCTCCTATAATATGGGAGACGCGTGTTATAGAACAGCGTCTTCCATAGTAAGATATATGGGAGATGTGTGTCTACTAATCCGCGTCTCCCATAATAAAAAACATAGGAGACGCGGAAATTTAACCCTCATCTCCCACTTGTTTTAAATCCGCGTCTCCCATATGGTATATAGGAGACACGGGTTGTCCACGCTAGCTTAGGGGAGACGCGGCCGATAAATAAGTCTCCTATTCGTCTTTGGAGCCCACGTCTCCTATAAGAGTGTCTCCAAAGACCCTCTCTTACATAGTGTGCATTTCATAGCTTGATAAGACAATTCTCCACCGTAGGGGGCAAGACAATTAAGTTAATAAGTCGGTCAAGACATGCAGTTGGTTCGAGGATCCATAGCAAAGGCCTTATGGGTTCATTGATCAAACCACCTTCAAATCCATGGCTCAGTGGTAGTGGAAGGGTGTTTCCTCTCCCCTGGATTCGTGACGTGGCAAGTGGATTAGGCTATCCCCAACCCATCTACTAGGATGGTGTTTATAGCATTAAATAGCCAGCCACATAAGCAATTTGGTGATGTGGCAAGGGAATTAAAGAGGGGAGAGAAGGACCTGGTGTCTTGCATGAGAAACCATGTCTACACAAGAACCAAGAAATGAAACTTAATGATAGAGAGATGAAAGGAGAGAGAACATATGTGATTGGATGGTAGTTTATTTTTAAGAAACTATGTATTGGGGAGGTAGTTTCTATAGGTAGTGTCCATATGACATGGATGTATAGAAACTAGTGGATGATGTCTTGGGTTGGGAATAGCCTTAAGTGGGTGGCCAGCCGGCCAAGGTTGGGGTGGCAGTCTTGCTTAGTTTATCGTGATGGTGCCTTCGAAGGTCCCCTAGAGGGCCCTCTGTACGCACCCGTAGGTGTGGTCTTCTTGCTCCCAATCTAGGCTCTCGCAACGAGGTCAATGAGCACGATCGTGAAGCCTCTTCCCTTTTGGATTTCCCGACTCCTCCTGCAGTAGCATGTGGCATAAAAGCGCTAGTGTGGCGACCAGAGGTTCCTCCAAGCGCGCATGCTCTGGCAGCTGGAGTGCGCCTGTGCTTCTGCAGCGTAGCACACCGCCCTTCTTGGGCCTCAACCCAGAGCTCAGCGTAGCGGCCGTTGGCAGATGCCATTCTACTAGACTTAGCCTAGCGAAGGCGAGGTGCAGGTGATGCCAGGGGAACCCAATCGTTTCTTGCCGGTTCATGGGAGTTCTAGCATCTAGCTATTGGTATCAGGGGCACCACCGAAGCCTCCCACCTCGGCGCATGGTCATGGCTACTACTACCATATATGAATGAACCGAATGCTACACCATGTTTTCTAGATTTTACTAGTTTGTGTAGTTTTGTCTTATTATAAGTACAGGTTACACAAAGTAACACCCCGTACAAGATTGGTTGCGTGGGAGATTATGGTACAAGGTTCAGGCTGACCAAAGGCGTAACACCCTACGTCTTATGTTGTGTCTTCTGTGTGGTTCTTGATCAATGGAACTAAAGAGTTGTACAACTTTCGTCCCCTTCCTCTTTTCCTAGGGACTCATTGCGGAAAGCCACGTAATTGCCATAATGTGATTGGGTGTGCAGCAATTCCATGTGGGCCATGTTCCCTACTCCGTAAACTAGACCGCCAATGATGGGGCCCAGTTTCCCAGGATGGTCCTCTCGGGATGTCACCCCAAGGCTGGGTGACTCCGGATCACTGCGTAGCTTCATCCCCTAAATTGTGTCGGCCCCTTGGTGTGTGGCGGGGCCCTCTCACAATGTAAAGAAATGAAGAAACGCGAAGACAACCAACATTAGGATACATGTATGTTGTTGGCTTTGAAGTACGGATCGATCAATTAAGTACTAACTCCGTTCCAAAATGTAGTTTGTTTAACATTTTTAACTTTGGTTTGATCGTTCATCTTATTAAAAAAAATTGCACAAAATTTTATATTTTTTTTGTTATGGTTTGCTTTATTAATCACAATGCTTTAAGAATGACTTAAATTCGACTATGCTTTAAGAACTATTTTTTAATAAGACGAGCAATCAGTTGTGGAGGGAAGGGGGGACTGGGGGGAGGGCTGCCACTCCCCATGCTCCCTTGACACCTTAGTGCATGCAATATTAGTTCTTTAGGACAATGCAATATAAATTACTAATCTGGCTAGACCAGCTTAAAAAATAAAGCCCAGCAACCCATCTGTCATCGGCTAGCCCAATTTCTTCTATATCTAAGCTGATTTAGACATATGCAACTTGCTTGGAGAGATGTTCATTGGCCATAATAACATAGATTTTGAATAGAATAATCATATGATTATCCATTGTTTATTCATATTTTTTCTGATTAGGCATACAGATTGATTAAAACAATCACACAAAGAGAGATTTAGAGCATAATCACATATGGATTGATCAGGATAAGAAATTGTTTACGTGTAGACAATCATATGTACAACTCGTATGAATTTTCATATTATCAATCATATAGTGCAACTCATATTGATTTGCCTATTATCAATGTATGCGTGCATTGTATATATCATAGATGGTTAAGCATGCTTGTATCATTGATTGCTTGACGCCAGTTTGTTGGTAGAGAGCATGGGAGACGTGAGGCGGAATATTTATGGAGACAGGCCCAACGACGAGTTGGTAAAAGCTCACTGCTACAAAAAGGCCTCCCAGTACCGGTTGCTAGGCACCCATGGATGCCGGTTACTGGCAATCCGGTACCAATAGGCGCCCATCTGTTCCGGTTGGTAATACCAACCGGTACCAAATAATTTTGAGCCTAAAAAAATTGAAAAAAAATTTTAAACTCGCTGGGGCCCCGCACACGTGAATTTTTCACGCGTAAATGCGCGTGCGCGGTCCATGGAACTCGAACTCATGACCTCCCCCCTCGCGCAATACCTCCTTAACCACCCCACCTATAGAGCACTTCTGGTTGAGAGAAGGATGTTATCCTTTTAAAGTAACCCTGGGTGGTGCATTCTGTACCGGTTGGTAACACCAACTGGTACAGAATGGTGGCATTCAGTACCGGTTGGTGTTACCAACAGGTACTGAATGCAAAAGGTGCCTTGGGAACCCCCTGGACCATTTAGTACCGGCTTATAACACCAACTGGTACTGAATGCCACCATTCTGTACCGGTTGGTGTTACCAGCAGGTACTAAATGATCCTCGGGGGTACTGTGCTTACCAACCGATACAAAATGGGTCTTAGTACCGGTTGGTAAGCAACCGGTACTAATTGCCACCATTCTGTACCGGTTGGTGTTACCAACCGGTACAGAATGCACCACCGCTTGGCCCCCCTATGTCAAAATCCTGGCTCCGCCCCTGCGAGCGGTCAATGTTGGGGTAAAAAAACAGACGAACTAACATGCATGGCACCCAAATTGACCAAACCAGCAGATAAAAAGACCAACACCATGTCTTCAGGCTAGATCCTAATGCCATCCAAATTGACCAAACCAGCAGATAAAAAGAAAAACATGAGATAACATGCATGGCATCACTCTCAACTGAACACAGCCCTAACACCTCGTGTGCTCCTTTTTTGGTGCTGCAGGGATTAAAACCTTGCAGTCTCTGCCTCAACAAGGTATGATGACTGCCACTGAGCCTATACCTGCAACATGGTGCAGTTCTCACATCCATAGATCTCTATCAGCAGGTACAATAGTACGTAGTCGATCGCATCGACCAACATGCGGATTTACAGCTGAGTTGGAAGAGAGAGACGAGGGAGCTTGTCGCTGCCTCTGTCAAGTAGCCGAGCTCGCGCGTCAACGCTTTCTTCTCTGTGCTGGCCGGCTAATCAATGCGTTGGGTCTAGGGAGGAATAAACAAACAGAAGATATGACAGGTGGGCCACAAGTAATCAATGAAGATGCACCGGGCTAGGGGACCAGACAAGCTGTTCTATCAGTTGGGCTCTAATCTTGTCTCTAGATTACATGGATGGTCTAATAGACGAGTACTTGTCTCAGTTATTAAACTTGCCCTAACTGGGAGACCTCAAAATACGAGAATCAGATAAAATATTTTCCCTAGTATGATTTCACACGCATGAGCTACGTATTGGGCATGGCCCTGATAACCATCACAATTTGACTCGATCTGGCGTGAATATTTAAGTAGTAGTGCAGTATAAGCACTAAATCAATCGAGCAACAAGATCGAACAGAAGAAGCTAGCATTTGTATAAAGAACTTAGACGCAGTACGTGCCATAGAAGTTACTACATTGCTTCTTTGCCTGCAGAATGATGGTGGCAAATTGGGCAGTGTGCTACAGAGTTTCAGTTATTATCGGAATAAGTGTCCATGGGAGTGTGGGAACTGGGAAGAGTTGGCAGGAATCGTTGCATGCCATGATGATGACGGTGCCCGTGGTGGTGTGGTGTCATGAGAGTCTGGACAGTCACTTCTCGTACAGATCAAGCCTTCACTTCCAAGGCTTGGAAGTAAGAGAAGTTTGCACAGCAGGCCAGGGTAAAAAGTGCACACATCTTTCCACATGCTCCCTAAGCCTATCTCATTTTATCCTGCTTGCTGCGTTCTCACAGCTTCCTCATCTACCGCTCTTGTTCCTAGCTAGTACCTTCTTCGTGTGTCGATCAAGGGATAATGTGGCAGCTGGAAAAAGCTACAACTTCAGGAACTATAAAGTTCTAAACGGATAAAAGGACTGTGCAACTGAATGCAGGAAAAAAGTAACATTTAAAGGTACAAACCCCGGCCTCCAAGTCAACATCAAGAACAGTTATGACTTATGACACAAGAAATAGCCCAAGCAAACGATAGAGATCGAGCTACATATTTGGAAACAATCTTGACACAAAACTTACTAATTAATAACATCGAAATCATATGCATAATGCCCATGGAAATTCTATGCAACTCCAAGTGAAGGTTGATGAAGAAATCTATATCACTTAACCTTCTAATAAGCTGCTGGCGCAGCCTCATCAGTTACTAGAACGGTGCCTGACGGCCAACAGCAGCCCCCGAGTTCCATCCGTAGGCTGCTTCCGGTGGCAGCTGCACGTTGCCGAGCAGGTTCGGCGGCAGTCCTTGGAAGAGGCTCGGATCGACAGAGCCCGCCAGTTGCTGCGCACCACTGAGAATCCCGGCGCTGTCCGCCTGTGCTTGGGCAGCGAGCATGTCCTCCTCCTCCAACGGCAGTCTCTCGTACACCGCGTTCGCAAAAGAGGCCGCCATTATCACCACTGGCCCGGCCGCTGTTAGTGCACCGACGACGCTTCCACCTACCACCTGCCCCTGCCCCCCAGCAAGGTAGACGGTGAGCCCTGTGGCTTCGGGCGGCGCGGGTGGCGGAAGAAAGGAGCCGGAGAGGGAGAGGATCTCGAACCGGCCGTGGAGGGCGACGACCGCGCCCTGGGAGGCCGCCTGCCGCAGGGTGACGTTGGTCACGGTGCCCGTGCCACTGAGCACGCAGACACCACGCTGGCGGCGACGGGCGAAGGAAGTGATGCTTTCAGAGATGTCGCAGCCACCAGCCACCTCCATGACGTGCGTCCGGAGCGTGTTGGCGCTGTCCCTCGTGATGATGATTGGCGGCTTCGGCTTGTTCTTGGAGCCCGCTGGCCGGCCCCTCGGACGGCGTGGGGTGGCCTCTCCACCTGATGGGGGAACCAGCGCCAGGTCGTCACCTCCGCCGCTCCCGCCACTTGCGTTGCCGTTGCCGCTATTTTCGTCATCCTCGTGGTCGCGCTTGGTGCCGCTTCCGCCGCCGAACACGCCCGGCATACCGCCGCCGCCCTGTTCATCCTCGGTCTTGAGCTGCAGCTGGTGGTGATGCTGCTGCTGCTGCTGCAGATGATGATGGAAGTCGCGGGTGTTGAACGGCGGAGGAAGATGGTGACCGTGTATTGAAGCGGCGACTGGATCCATCCTCGGTGCTAGCTAGCTAGGTTATTTTTTCCCTCACTTCTAGCTAGCTGTCCTCTCTCGCCCCCTTTCTTTTTCTTCCAAGATCTTTTTTATTTTGATGGCCTCAATCTTATCTGCTAACAAATCTCTCAAGGGGCCAAGGACGACGAAACCTACGAGATGGAACAGTAGCAACGAAAGCAAAGTAAAGGAGGCCGGGGAGGAGCAGAAGAATTAGCTAATTATTAAGGATGGGAAGCTTATTCATGAGGAGGAGGTGGATGCGTAGCTAGGCTGTGGTGTGATGTGGTATGTGAGATGGCTGGGAAAAGCAGAGACGAAGGATGGGAAGAAGGACGGCGACCTCCTGCCCCTTATTTTCTCGTTCGCTCTCTCCACTTAGCCGTTAGATTAGAAAAATGATAGGTTGGAGGGAGCAGGAGAGGGACGCCACCACCACCAGTCCACCACCGCCGCTACTACCCACCAGACACCAGCAGACAAAACGAGGGAGGAGGCAAGGCACTTCTCATGTCAATCACCAAATTCTCAGCTGATTCCAGGGCATCTAACTACACTAGCTACTCCTTTTCCCTTCGCTCTTTCTCTCTCTCGATAGGCATTTTTATACTCTCCCCTCCTTTTCCCCGGAAGATGCACATGCACGCTGACCTCTCTCTTCAGCATTACAAAATGTTGTTAGCTTATGGATCAAGTGCAGCTCTCTGTGCACTTAAGTTTACTGGTGGATTGACGATGTTTATGCCTGATGGACCGCCACAATTGTGTCTGGAATGTATTTGTTTCTCCAAAGCATCACATATTCAAATCTCTGAAGTTGACTGGCGGATTGACGATGTTTATGCCTGATGTGACTTGCAAAGTTTCGGTTTAGTCAGTTAATAGTGGTCAGATTGTTTTTATTATGTTTCATTTCAGACTGCGCGTAGGGTTCATGTCAGCTAATATATGAACAAATGAACGGGTCAATCTGGCTAAGCTAGCTAGTCGTGTCCAAATGGAAGTAACTTGGTGGGTAGGCCACATAGAGCCGTTGCAAGATCCACATCACAACGTCAAGCTCACTTCCATACAAGGTTTTAATTAATCTCCGCCTCTCAGGCGGTAGCTGCTGCTATAGTCTTTTGAGGGGTATAACATTATTCGTGTCTCATGTAAAATTTATTAGCTACTGTGAGCTGTTTTAATGTGTTGCTACAAAAGGTCTTAGCCCGCTATTTAAGACCATGAGGCATAGTGAGCTATAGATCGAAACCAGCCAATATGAACGACGACCTACACGTTCAAATTTATCCGTATCCTTTTTTTACCCTTCCTTAGTAACTTTAGTGGCGCCTCCAGCCCTTTTTAGTACAAATATTTGTTCTGAGGACTGCAGCTGCCCCTAAGGTGCACGATTTTGCAGCCCTAGAATTAGCATTCCCGGAACCTCAGGGAGAAAATTAGTGCTATAGCTGTTTCACAGAAAGGGAAGCGAGAGGCTACCACAATTATGCTCCCTCATTATTGTCACATCTTGCAACGCACTACGGCACTAGTGCTACTACAACTTCTCAAGGATACATTAGGATGAAAGCGAAAAGCTCGAGTTTGGTTGGGATAAGATATTCGAAAGCAAGGATCCATTTATTTGAAGCAGCATGGTCCCTTGATCGAAAAGATTAATAATGAACCAACGCATGGGCTGAACCAGTCCATTTCCAGCTACCCAGCTGCTTAGCTTCTTTGTAGGCAGGCACTGCCCTCAAAACAGCAAACCATGGCACCTTGTCGTTGCCGGTTATCCAGGACGTACAGCACCCGCTGGCAGGTCAGATCCAGCCGCCCAACGCCTAATCAGCTCTCAGACAGGCTGGTTTTGGGTAGTCGCGAACCCTAACTGATAATCAATCATGCATGCTTCAAGTGGAGAAGCAGCCTGCAGCTCGATCATATCCCTCTCCGACCTTGCGGCCCTCGGTGTTGTCACCCACGAGGCCACGCCCCCTCTCGCCCAAAAGACTCGCTTGCCTTGGTCGTCGTATCACTGTCCCATTGGACCGACTTGAAAGGTGAGGCCACTTCAAATTATGCCGACCAGATGGATTAACCAGTTTCTTAATCCCCTGGGTTAGCGCGTAGCTAACCGCTGATTAAACAATGGAAGTGGTCTCCTGTCTCCAAGCTAGCAAGCTCGACAATTCATGCGTCGTTACTCGTTAGCCTATATACTGTATTTGTATTTATTTATGCGTCTAGCGTTGAGACGGACTCTTATATGGTACGAAAGGTCCGGCCTCTTCGTCGCTCGATGATGCTTTTCTAATGGATGGTGCTTGGTTGCTTGCGGACTGCGATCCGTGGCTTGCTTGAATTAAGTGCATGTTTGGTTGCGTTGTACTACGTTCGAATACCCTTGTTACCCTTGTTGCGTTACTAATGATCCGTCATTGGTAACGGGCATGTGCACGTTACCAATAACTCGTCACTGGTAATGGACATAGAATATTGCCTGTTACCAATGGCTTGACAACGGTAACGGGCAACATTTTATACCCGTTGCCAATGTAGAATTGAAAAACAACAAAAAAAATTGCAAATGATATTATTCTTTATTTCACATGCACGGGGGTATATTCGAATACACTTGCAGAAAGATTTAGGTAAGTTTGCAACCAGCTTCAAGTGTCCCGCCTAGCATTTGTTCCTGAACTACCTGTCAGTCAACATGGAATGGAATTAGTGGCAATTTTCAGCAAAGTATACATATATCAGGAAAGGAAATGCCAAGTCACCTAAAATGCTAATACTGTCATTAGTGGATGACACAGAACAAAAGTGATCTTGATTGTCACTTAAAATGCTAATACTGTCATTTTTGAAATATCTTATATGTTTAGTTACTAGTGCATGTGCATTTGATAGTGGCGATCACTATGGTCTTTGGGTTCCAACGGTTGGTTGGGCTGCGTCACGCGTGCAGTAATCGTTGGGGATATTTTTAAGTGCCCCAAAGTATTTTTCTAAGTTAATTAATTAATTAATTAATATTTATTCTTTAAATTTATTATTTAGTTTTTGTTTTTATATAAATGCTCAATAAAATGATATAAGACAATTGGTACAATTGAAAAATTGAAATAAAATATGGAAAAATAAGTGAAGGATACATACCGATTTACCTTTGGGAAGGGCTCACGATTTATGAGTCCGACGAGCGGGACTTTCCTTCAGCTGAGATTAACGGAGTGTGTGACTCTGATGACTCAAGACTTTTTAACTTCTATATCTAAGGGACTCTCCTGAGTTTCCAAACAACGGGTGGTGGGGAGATATTAGGCTTCCACTGAGCGTGGTTTGCCTATTCTTCGGGCCTTGCGTATTCCTGTTTTTCGTCTGCTTTCTGCTTCATTCTTTCATATGGGGTTCTATAGTCTCTGTCAGATGAATATCTCTCGTCCTTTTCTATTTGGAAATTGATTGTCATATTTTTCCTACCAAAACTAAACTTGAGCCTTTTAGCTGCCATGTCAATTCTAGCCTTGGTAGATCTTAGGAAGGGTCGTCCTAGTATGGCATGTAACTTGAGGGTGGTGTAACTGTCTAAGACAAAGAAATCAGCATGGACGACCGCTCCTTGAATCTTGACTGGAAGAGAATAGAAGAACCCCTAAACTGGTCGTACGGTAGAATCAGTAAGCTGAACCTATGCATTGAGTGGGGATAAAGGCGGACAGTACAATTTGGCATAGAGATACATGGACATGATGTTGATATCAGCCTCTAGATTGCACAAAGCCTCTTTGATCCATAGGTTCAAGATTGAGCACTTGATACTTGTAGTGCCCCATTTATCTTTTATCTGCCCACTCGTCATCTTGATGTCGGGTTACCTTTGAGATTGGTGAAGTATATTCTGCCTTCTTTGCACGACGTCTTCTTGTGGTGGACTGCTCCGAAATTAATAAAATTTAAGTGTACCAAGGACCACCTTGAGGCATTCGTACACTTAAATTAGATTACGTTGGAGATCCGTCGAGTCCAGCAAAATTAGACATGTACCTACAATTGAAACAACACGTCCGCACGAAGGCGAGTCCAAGAGTTTACAACATTCCATGGTCCAAATTCAAATAAGTATTACTTCAAATTTATTACTAACCAAGTTCGAAAGACAATAAGGAAGTTTGAAAGTTTTATGCAGCGGAAAGTAAAAGACCAACTAAACGACCATACAAGTAACATCATCATGAAGCCTCCCATGACGCTACTCCTCACGATTCTTGCTAGAGGATGACTCCGAAATGACGGCCCAACCAGGAGGTAGTTGCCTGGCCAAGTAACACCATTGATTGCCTCACTAAAAACATCACCTGAAAAATATAGCCATAAGCAGGGTTGAGTATACTAATACTCAACAAGTCTTGCCCGTCTGATGATATCAACTTCACCAACCATTAGACATGCAAGGCTTTTTGGCTGAAGGATTGTTTTGCCAAAAGCACTAGGAATGGATCCTTATTTTCAATATTTTGGCATCCAATTCTAGTAGATTCATTATTCTAGATGAGCATCATTTCTAACCAATTAAGTGGGGCAATACAATTATATACAAACATCAACTTCTTTATTCTCAAGTTCCACTAGTTACTCAATGCAGCATAGCGGTCAAGCAATTTCATTAACCGAATTTCACTACCTGGCCAAGGAAAACCCAACACACACGTATAATGCTCGCTAAAAAAGGCACAAACACTATCCAACCTTTCCCATCAATCCACAATTCAGCACCGGGTCCAACCTCCCTTAGGATACGTGTGGCGGACCACTCCGAAATTATTCCAAGTTAATAGTACCAACGAACCGCTAATCAAGTAGTCAGGCACTTAATCCAGAAAAAGCTGGAGCGCCGTCGGATTATACCCGATTAACCACGTTCTTTCATGATCGAAACAACACGCACGCCCACACGAAGGTGAGTCCCAGAAATTACAACATTCCACAAGTTCAACTTAACATAAATAGTCTCATCAAGTTATTACAAACCAAGTCTAAATTCAAAATAAAAGTTTGAGAGTCAAGCAACGGAATTTAACTAACGACGATACATAGCAACACCACAATGAAGCCGTCCATGGTGTTACCCCTCACGATCCTCGGAAGAAGGACGGAACCCACTCGACGTGCCAGCCAGGGGGAATCTGGGCAGGCCAAGTGACAGGAATCACCGCCTCATCCAACACAGTATCTGAAATAAAAGCCACAAGCAAGGCTGAATATACTAATACTCAGCAAGGCTTACCCGACGGGTGAAACTACGTCACCGACTCCTAGACATCAGAGGCTTCTGGCTGGTGGGTTTGTTTTGCCAGAAAGCAACTAAAAGTGGATCCTTACTTTCATTATTTTAGCATTAGGTTCTAGCAGTGTTAACCATTCTAGATTAGCATCTTTCTAAGCATGCAAGTGGTGCAGTACAATTTAGTACAATCAAAAAGTTCATCATCCTCATAGTTTCACTTCTTATTCAATGTAGCACAACGGTCAAGCAGTCTCATTAACCGCGAGAAGCGGATAGTTTGAACCGAATTTCACTACCTAGCCAGGGAAACCCAACACACACGGATAATGCTTGCTATAAAAGGCACAAGCACTATCCAACCTTTCCCTTCAATCCACACTTCGGCGACAGATCCAACTCCTTTAGGATGCAAGGTTATCGGATACTCGTGGACACATGCCGGCCGATCTCACACATGTACCCACTTGCGTACAGCAAGGGAAAATACATTTCCAAGGAAAGAAGGCTATCGGTCCTTGCTGTATCAATCGGGTACCGGGCTTACCGGAGCCCAGACTTTGGCATGTGTGTGGTACGTTCAAAAAAACTTGACACACAGAACCCGTTTCGACCTTAATCCATTTATCATACACGACGGGAGATGTACAAATACCATCCCGGCCGTCCATCCTTATGATTCCAACATAAGTAAAGACAATCAACACCTATATCTCGCGAGTGACAGGAAATCACTCGACATAACGATCCTAAAGTATTGCACTATGGACCTAATCATACTAGTATTTCAAGACATAGGTACCAAAATTATGCAACTAGGGTGTTCAAACAATTCCTTGAAACGTAAATGCACAAACATAAATAATTCATAGTTGCATAAATTTTAAAGTTAGGTTATGCTCCAGGGCTTGCCTTCTTGAGCTATGCTGGCTTCGGCCTCCGAGTCAATCACAATGTCGTTTGCACCACCTTCGTTTGCTTCTTGAGTTCTTCAAGCTACTCAAGAAGCAAGACAGATTCCAGTGGACCTTGGAAGCTCAAGTCACCTTCGACAAGCTCAAGCTGTTCCTGACTACACCTCCTGTGCTCACTGCACCGCTCTCGGGCGAAGACCTCTTGCTCTACATTTCAGCAACCACCAACGTCGTCAGTGCCGCTATTGTTGTTGAACGTGACGAGGAAGGTCATCTTCAGAAGATTCAACGACCTGTGTACTTTGTGAGCGAAGTCCTCTCGGACTCCAAATCAAGGTACCCTCAAGTTCAAAAAATTCTATATGCTGTCTTAGTGACATCCAGGAAATTGCGGCACTACTTCGACACCTACAAGATCATTGTGGTTACTGGATATCCTATTGCGAAATTCTCCATAATCAAGATGCTACAGGGCGTATCGCCAAGTGGGCTGTTGAGCTCGGAACATACAGCATAGAGTTCCGTTCTCGCACGGCCATGAAGTCTCAGGTCCTTACTGATTTCATATCAGAATGGACCGAGCACAATCTTCCAGTCGCCACCACCAAGCCTGAGCATTGGATCATGTACTTCGACAGTTCACTCAAGCTGGAAGGTGGAGGCGCTGGAGTCTTGTTGATCTCACCTCGAGGAGATCAACTCAAGTATGTTCTGCAGATTCGGTTCGCCCTCACCAACAATGCTGCAGAATACGAAGCACTTCTTCACGGATTAAAGATGGCCATTACCCTTAGTATCAAGCGTCTGCTGGTGTATGGGGATTTAATGTTGGTCATCAAACAAGTCAACAAGGACTGGAATCGAAACCACGAAGACATGGATGCGTACTGTGAAGAAGTTCGCAAGTTGGAAAAACACTTTCTCGGCATCGAATTCCATCACGTCGAATGAGATTACATTGTCGCTGCAGACGTCCTATCAAAGCTGGGTTCTTCCAGAGTAGAAGTGCCCAGTGGGGTGTTCGTCAATGAACTCTCCAAGCCATCGATTTCTGCAGCGGCAACTTCCGACGATACAACCTCAGCCCCTGAGGTTATGCTCATCGACGCTGCCTGGAGCGCTCCAATCATAGATTACATCTTGCACGACAGACTCCCTGCCGAGAAGGCAGAAGCTCAGCAAATTGCCCGTCGCAGCAAATCCTATATTATAATTGGAGACACAATGTACCGACGTGGTACACGCTCTGGCGCATTGATGAAATGCGTCTCACAGCAAGAAGGAGTCAACATTCTGGAGGAAATTCACGCAGGTGAATGTGGCAATCATGCAGCTTCCCGCACTATCATGGGCAAAGCCTTCCGTGTCGGGTTCTACTGGCCTACAGCTCTACACGACGCTGAAGAAATGATTCGTCATTGCAAGGGTTGTCAATATTTCGCTCATCACTCACATCAACCTGCGCACAAGATCAAATTGATACCTCCGTCATGGCCGTTCGCATGCTGGGGGCTTGATATGATTAGGAAACTACCCAGGGCGCCTGGTGGATTTGAATACTGTTTCGTCGCCATTGACAAATTCTCAAAGTGGATAGAAGTCTTTCTGGTTGTCAAACAAACCTCTGACAAAGCAGTCCAATTCCTCCAAGAGTTGATTCTTCGCTTCGGGATACCACACCAAATCATCACGGATTTAGGTACTACCTTTACAGGCAACAAGTTCTAGGACTACTGTGAAGATCGCAGCATCGAGGTATCCTATGCCTCTGTTGCTCATCCTCGTGCCAACGGACAAGTTGAAAGAGCCAATGGCATGCTCCTCGATGGACTTAAAGCACGCATGGAACGAACCCTGAAGAAAGCAGAAGGCCGGTGGATGAAAGAACTCTTTCCAGTTATCTAGGGCCTACGATCTCAACCCAGTAAAGCTACAGGGCAATCTCCCTTCTTCCTGGTGTATGGATCAGAGGCCGTTCTACCTGTTGACGTCATGCACGGTGCTCCTCGCATTGAGGAATTCCAAGAAGCCATGGCAGACGAGCAACGGATGCTGGAGGTTGATACGGCTGAAGAAGTACGACTGGCAGCCTTGTTACACAACGCTGCTTATTGTAACACCCCTGGTGTTTAAACCGTATAAGTAAGAGTGATTAAACAAACTAAGGAACTATAAACCCTGAAACTAAATCACTAGTAGGAATGAGAATTATACATGAGGATTGTTAAGTTTGTACTCGTGCTTTGGTTCTTGAAATTGAACCCAACAAAAACTTTTCTAGTACAAATCTAAACATCTTCTCTAACAAGTTGCACGACAAAACTCTAAATACATACTCTCGAGACGACGCATAAAAATTTCCTAAAAAGAAATCAGGATTGAACGGCAAATTAAGTAATGCTTCTATGCCCCTAAAGGTCTTAAAGGACTAATGGCTCATGTGAAGTCAACACATGAAATAATTCCAACTAACGATATTAATGACCTTCAGAAGGCAAGGTTCTAATTTAAAATTTTAAATAAGAGTTGCTGTCATCACAGATACAACCCTTCATAACAAATCTCGCCACGGCGTTCGCTCCGCTTGTTGACCCTCGAACCAGCATGTCCGTCACGATCGAGCTTAGCCCGGATGTCCGTCACGATCGAGCTTAGCCCGGATGTCCGTCACGATCGAGCTTACCCAGTATGTCCGTGACGATCGAGCATGTCCGTGATGATCGAGCCTAGCCAGTATGTCCGTGACGATCGAGCCTAGCCAGTAGTTTCCGTCACGATTCGAGGCCGCACGATAGGACCCTCGAGGCCCCGCAGTCCGTCACGATTCGAGGCCGCACGTTAGCACGCTCGAGGCTCCGCAGCCCAGCTCGAGGGGGCACTTACCCTCGAGCGACGTTCCGTCACGCTCGAGGCTTCGCAGCCCAGCTCGAGGGGGCACTTACCCTCGAGCGACGTTCCGTCACGCTCGAGGCTTCGCAGCCCAGCTCGAGGGGGCACTTACCCTCGAGCGACGTTCCGTCACGCTCGAGGCTTCGCAGCCCAGCTCGAGGGGGCACTTACCCTCGAGCGACGTTCCGTCACGCTCGAGGCTTCGCAGCCAAGCTCGAGGGGGCACTTACCCTCGAGCGACGTTCCGTCACGCTCGAGGCTTCGCAGCCAAGCTCGAGGGGGCACTCACCCTCGAGTGGCGTTTCCGACCGTTCGAGGCTCGGCAAGCTCGAGCTTGCGGTTCAAGCTCGAAGCGCCGTAGCGCCTGGTCGAAGTGCCGGTCCAAGCTCGAAAGTTGTGTCCCACACCTCAAACTCCAACTTTTAATTTTACACGTTTCGAAGTTCAGCTCAAATTTTTGGAGAAAGTTCAAAAGGGGCAAAGGAACTCCACGGGGCTGCCAGCTCGCCCCTGGCGCGCTCTGCTCCGGCCGGAGTCCGGCCGCCACGTGGCCGGCGTGTGGCGGAGACCGCGTCGGGTCGGCCGAGCCGTGCCGGCAGCTAGCTCTTGTCCTCACGCGTTTGTCCAAGCCTTCCGTACCGTCACGTCGCGAGCGACGGCGCACTGCTGCCTCGCGCCGCGGAGCGCCATCATACGGTCACGCGCCGCCGTGGCCGCACGCGCGCTCGCGCCGCGCCGAGCGCACTGCAGGCGGTAGAGTCCGTTCGCGTCGCGCCAAAGCCTCTGCTGAGGATCTCCACTTCATCACGCGATGATCTTTGACGCCCAACCACGCGTATGCGCTCTGTTCGAGATCGCCGCGCCATCAATAGCGACCGCGACAGCCACCCACGCGCTCGCACGCTCCCGAGGCCGCACAGTGCCTCCCTTGCGTGCTCAATCACTCCACCAAGCACTCACACCCCTCCTCTCACTCGCTCACTTGGCCATTTCCACTTCCCCGCGCTCGCTCGGTCTTCTTCTTCCTCGCGCCGCGCGAACCGAGCCGAGCTTCTCCGAGAAATTCACCCTCCACACTCCACCATTCCCAAGTTCGTCCCGCACAAAGCTAGCCCTCTACTCCAGCTCCATTTTCCCCCATTTTCCCCAAGCTATTGTCGCTTCTCCGGCGAGAATTCGTGATTTCCCCCAAATCGCGATTTTCGGCCGCCGGAGCACCCGCACGTCGAGCCCCTACTCCGAGCCGTCCCCGAGGTCAACCGAGCACGCCATTGGCTTCCTCGAGCTCCACTGGTGCTCTAGGACCCCTCGAACCTCGGCGAACGACCCCGAGCTCACCGGCGTAGAAGCCGCGGCGGCCGCGCCGCCACCACCTCGTCGCCGGCGAAACTCCGACCATCCCCGGCCTCCAAACCGTCCCCAAACGACTCGTGGTGAGCCCAGGAAGCTTTTCCCCCACTTCCCCGTGCCTAGTTCGCCGCCGTTTGGCCGGCGCAACTCCGGCGAGAGCCGAGGGCCTTTCTTCATCGTCTTCGTTTGTCCGGGGGCCTCTGTGCAAAAGTGCAGGACTGGTTCGCGAAGTTTTGAAAGATCTAGGGTTCTCTGCGTAAAAAGATTCTTAAGTCTAGGTTTGATTTTCCCGAAATTTGTAAAATCCATTAAAAATCGTACAAAAATCAGAAAAATGCACAAAAATACTCTCTGGATTCGTGAGAGTCTAAACTACAATCTCTATTAGACATGTTTGTACTTTTGACGAACTGTATGTGAATTAAAATTCAAACTATGAAAACCTAAAGTTGTGCACCATTTCAAATCCAGAGCTACGCTAGGGTTGAGCTTTGGATATGTTGTTTGTAGTGACTTTGGACAGCTTGTGTCCAAAGGGGACTAAAAAAAAATATGAACTACAGCCCCTGTTATGAATTAAAATAGGTTTTCTGTCTTTTTGCAGTGCAGAAATCATTAAAAATAATCTGGGCAGTGAAAAATCACCATTTTGCTCCAGAGGACTAAAAACTTGTTAGCACACCTGTGAAAAATGAGAAACTTAATTTTTGCTCTGTTTAGGATGGTAAATAATTAAATATGTGTTTTTGGATGGAAAATTATTGAGGACTACCCAAGGGTTATTTTGAGCCATCACTTGGCCAGAGCCCTCCTCATGCTGATGCTTAGCTTTGGTAGGAAGATCCCCTGAAATGGGTGAATTTTCGATTTTATATGAATTAAATTCAATTCTGCTGGCAGCAACTTGTTATATTTTTAATAAATTATGTGTAGCGCAAAATTAGCTAAGTTTTGGAGTGAGCTTAGCTCTTATACTCCAGTAGCTGTCATAAATTTTATAGCTAAAAATGATGAACCTAAATGGAGAAACAAAAATAGGAAGGAATTTAGGTGGAAATTGATTTATATAAAAAAGAATAAACCTTTTTGGTTAATTAGTTAAAATAAAATGGATAGAATCTGAAATTCCAGAACAGCACCCAACTTTGTGAAGAAATAAATATAATTCTTTTATATATGTACACAATCACCATCGAATTCAAATAAAACTTTTTCCACACCTACACTGCTTTTGTGAAGAAAATAGAAATGCCTAAGCATGTCTAGGTGATTATGGCCTTCAAAGGCCTTAGTCTTAGGATCTAAAGGCAGCCGCCTTAAACTGTGCATATCATGTAGAAGGCGCTATCCCAGACGGCGACTACACCCTCATCCCCGCAGACGAGGAAGGAGTCCCGGAGCACGGTGCCGGTGTAGAAGTGACCAACCCGGAGGCTAACCCCCAGTCCGAGCAAGAAGGCAAGCCCCGGAGCATAACCTAACTTTACCAAATTATGCACTTTGAATTCTCTATGTTTGTGCATTTACGTTCAAGGAGTTGATTGAATACCTTAGCTGCACATTTCCTAGTACCTATGACTTGCAATACTAGTATGAAAGGGATCGATAGTGCATGGCTATAGGTCCGTTACAAGTCGAGTGATTTCCTGTCACTCGCGAGACATAGGAATTGCTTGTCTTTACTTATGTTGGAATCATAAGGATTGACGGGCGGGATGATAGATGTAGATCTCCCGTCCGTGTATGATAATTGATTAAGGTCGAAATGTGTGGAAAGAGCTGTCAAGTTTTTGAACGTACCACATGCATGCCGATGTATGGGGATCGGTAAGCCCGGTACCAGATTGAAGCACCTAGGGCCGATAGCCATCTCTCCTTGGAAACTTTGTTTTCCCCTGCCGTACACTTGTGGATATATGCGTGAGACTGTGAGTGAAGCAGTAAACCTTTATCCTAAGGAAATGGACCCGGTTCCGAATTGTGGATCGATGGGAAAGGTTGGGAAATGCTTGTGCCTTTTATAGCAAGCAGAGTATCCGTGTGTGTTGGGTTTCCCCTGGCCAGGTAGCAAAATTCGGTTCGAACTGTCCGCTTCTCGCGGTTAATGAGACTGCTTGACCGCCTGGCTACATTGAGTAACAAGTGAAACTTTGAGATTTATAAACTTGTTCTATGAATTAATTTGTATTGCACCACTTGTATTCTTAGAGAGGATGCTAATCTAGAATGGTTAAATGTACTAGAATATGATGCTAAAACTTGAAAGCAAGGATCTACCTTTAGTTGCTTTTTGGCAAACAAACCCACCAGCCAAAAGCCTCTCATTGTCTAGATGTCGGTGATATAGATTTCACCTGACGGGTAAGCCTTGCTGAGTATTAGTATACTCAGCCTTGCTTGTGGCATTGATTTACAGGTACACCGTTGGATGTCGATGCTTTGTCTTGGCCTGCCCAGGTTCCACCTGGCTGGCACATCGAATGGGTTCCGTCCTCTGCCGAGGATCGGGAGGAGTAGCTTCGTGGCAGGCTTCAGCACGGAGTTATTTGTATCGTCGTTAGATTATTTTCTTCCGCTGCAATGAAACTTTTATTTCCGCTGCAAGACTTTGTACTCTGATTTAAATTTGAACTTGGTTTGTAATAACTTGTAATATCTATGTGTGTAAGTTAATTTGTGGAATGTTGTAATCTCTGGAACTCACCTTCGTGTGGGCGTGCTGTTGTTTCGATCGAGAAAAGTACGTGGTTTAATCGGGTTTAATCCGACGGCGCTCCAGCTTATTCCGGATTAAGTGCCTGACTACTCGGTTAGTGGTCCCGGGGCACTTAACTTGGAATAATTTCGGAGTGGTCCGCCACAGCTGGTATCAGAGCCGAAACAGCGCACCGGAGAGACCAACAAACCTTAAATAAATATTTTTGGAATAAAATTTGCCAACTCGTACTTCCGCCGTGCTTTTCGGTGGAAGGTTGTTGTTAGGACCGCTAAGGATGTTACCTAGAGCGTGAAGCCTATGTGGGTTAAGGGATCACGATATGTTAGGTGGCAAATAGTATATTATACTGACTTCCAGCACATTTCATTCTGTCATTTACTTTACGCAATGGTGGGCGCAAGGTACGGCGATTGCTGTAACGTACCACGGCACTATATGAAAATATAGTGGCGGCACATAGTCAATACGCTGTGATGGCGTATGAAAATAGAATAGGATGGTGGGCGCAAGGTACGGCGATTGCTGTAGCGTACCACGGCATCATATGCAGATATGATGGCGGTACAAAGTCAATACGCTACCTCATGAGCGTATGAAACTGTCAATATGTTGCTTTGGTGACATATGAACATTGCCCGTTCAATGTTAAACGTTCGGGTGCCACCTCTATAGTGGGTGGTAATGAATGGAGACGCTTTCGTGAGTGCTGGCACGAAAGGTTGATTATACATGCTCTGGAATGGAATTTTCTGCAGGTACACTAACCACGATTCCGTAAGATGAACGGTTAGAAAAGTTCGGCTAGTTAATATAGGGAGAGACGGAGATTGCCTAGCCACCGGCACTAACTTCGTATGCCAAAAGTTATTGGCACGTGTGTGGTGAGGACGAACAGGCCGCTCATGCATTGCATCTCACTGAATTAACATGGACTTTTAATAAGTGACCAAATCGAGCCGCAATCAAAATTCAAATCACAACCCAAAATCCTGCTGAGACCAATCTGTTCGCACCTTTAATTCGAAATTGAAAACGTTGTCAAATGAAAAAGTGTTCAACATGAAAGTTGTCATAAATATTATGAAGTTTATGCTGTAGAAATTTCATCGAAATTGGTGCAGAAGAACTGGAGTTATGTTTAAAATGGTAACCCCCTGTCTGCTGGAATTTTCTGGGAACAACAAGTTTGAAAGTGGATTTTACACCCTCTTAGCAGCAGTTTCTGCTAGAGGCTTAAAAATGAAAGTTGTCACAAATTGTGTCTAGTTTATGCTGTCAAAATTCCCACAAATTTGGTTCAACCAATTAAAATTTATGCTCACAATACTAACTTCCTGTCTGCTGGAATTTCAGCAGAGAGTTAATTAAAAGATTGGGGTTTTGCGCCACCTAGATCACTTGTTCTGTTTTTGTGTTGAACTAAAAAGTTATTGGAAATTATCTAAACTGTATTCTGGTCAAGTTGGGTAATGATTGGGCTTATAGATTTGGAGATATGAAATTTTTCCTACTCTGTCCATAATCTGATTATTTTTTTTTTAATATATGTCGGTCCTCACTTAGATTTGATGTCTATATTGCTGCCGCCTCACTTGTAGCTAGCTCTGCTGTGGCATCCCTAAATTTTAAACACTTAAGTAAGCTACAATTAAGTTAAGGAATGCAAGACTTTTGGACAAGTAAAACTCGAAAAATGAACCAAATACCGACTTCCTGCCTTGCTGAAAATTCTGGGGACAGTAATTAAGAATTTGAATTTTTGCACCATCTTAACCTCAAAATTGAAGAAATGCTGAACAGAACATTGTATACAAATATGTTAGGAACAATCTGGTGAAGTTTGGGAAATTTTGGGGTGTTAAATTTTTGGCTATGAATATTTTACTCACTGTCCAAAATCTGCCTTGTTTCGTCTCCTTCATGCCGAATTCCATAATCTGACAAAGGAATAAGGAAACTAGAGTTATAGGCAAAATCATATGGTTCGGTGTGCTGAAAATCCATCTAAACCGAGAAGCCTAGATTGAAAGTTTTGACCAACTTAACCACTAGATCCGCGTCTGAGATACAAAGCAATGTGTAGCTTACCAAATTCCTACTACCTGACCAAAGATGAATAACTCTGGATGTTAGATCTGTTTACTACAAATTCTCTTCCACCCATTTCCAGCTCTCATGTCTTCCACTCACTTTCTACCCCTTCGACAATTGTAGTAAATCAATGGTATGTAAACAATTTCACTCCACTCTCTTGGCCCAGTGCCTTTTATCCCTCTTGTTTCCTTCTTGTGAAATAGGAAAATTGTTTGGTGTGCTTTGACATGGACCAATTGTGAAGGTTTGGATGTCAAGCATGAGTCGTGCCTCCGTTGTTGTCTGATTCTATACAGTCTAAACTCATACCTTGATTCAGGTGTCTTCACCAACTCTCTCATACCGATTTGATTTACTTAACTTTGTTTAACATTGATACCTTGTACCGAAGTAACTTGATTCCTTAATCCTTGGATCCTATGCTGTTGTTCTTGCTCAAGATAATATAAATAATTGAAATGAATATGCAAAATTGGGTCAATGTCACTTTTTCTATGCATAATCAGTTATAGATACAATATGCATTTTATTCCTTTATAAGCAATTCATGTGCATGGGCATTACATATCCATTAACATGTCATTTGCATCATGATAATCTTTTGGTACCTAACCACATGTGCATCTAACTCATGAATGCTTCTTCCTCCTGGTGTCAATTGGGTTGTCCCCTCTGAATTTATTGTGGTATTGTATTCCCTAACCATGGTGCCGTGATGGAACCTAGGACCTCGTGTGTGCGCTGCAGCCACACGCTTGAGTCACTTGGAGCACGCTGGTATCTTGGTATGTGGGAATATGACCCACAAAGGCATTTATTGACAACCCAAATCGATACTTCCTTACTCTCACTAATGGATCCGCAATAATGACTTTAATTATGTGGTGTGAGGTCTACTAACTTGCATCACGGCATGTACATCATACTCTCATAAGCATATGCACCATACGCTCATGTGCATGTGCATCATATCATGTGCACCTCATTATGAACATGCCATGTATACCATGGTAAAGTGCATAAGTTTGGCAATTTGGCAACTAAGATAAAAATTTGAGCAAGAATTTTTCCAAAATTTTCATACCACACCACCTTTTCTAGGTGTATTCCCTCATTGCCATAAGTAGATCTTTTATCGCCCCATCCGTGTTGTTCCTTTTAGCTCGTCTTAGAATTTGCACAGCAACCCCGTGTAACGTCATGTCATGATCATGGTATGATGTGGGCTAGTTTTAAAAATCTTTTGGGCGCTCTTGTCATCTCATAACCTCATTGATCATTAACCATCCCTTTTCTCTTAGGAGAATGCTAAAGAGTTCATTCCTTGTTCCTGTTGATATAAAAGTAGGTAAATCGTTGTTATTTAAGACCTACGATTGATTAAGCATCTTGCCCGTGACTATCTACAGTCCCAAAGATCACCTTTGCCTTCTGTTCCTCCCACCATCACCGCAGGGTCTCAAGGGCCAGTTTGACCCCCCCCTGTATCCGTGCGTCGTGTGCTCTGCCCCGTTCACCAGTCCACTATCACCTTCGTCGTTTTTCCCTACCGCGGCTGGCCAACGTTCTCCCAGTTGTCGTCGTACCACCGTCCCGTCACCCAGGGAATCTCATTGCCGGCCCCTACCTCCTGCTGTCGACACACCACTATCGCTGCTCCGCTCCGGCCGTCGATAAATGCAGCCTCTCCAATGGCTGCCATCACTCCTAGGTACTCCACTTGAGTCACACCACTCCACCGCTCTCGCCTCTCTTCGGCGACCTCCACGGTACCCAAGCTGCCCATTCTCCACCGTGTCCTCCGTTCTTTGACAAGCAAGCTCTGCCTCCACCTTTTTGTAAAGCCACGAGGAAGTGTCCCTCCCGGCAACCACCTTGTCGTTTAACCAAGGTCTACGGCACCAACCTCACCGAAGAAGGAGTTCGAGCAGAAGTCACCTGAGGATTCCACAAGAATTAAGTCGACGAGCAAGGAAGATTTCGACTTTTTGACACCATCCATGGCTTGCCCATTCTTTTCCCCGATTGGCCCTGAAGTTCACTGGACAATAGTGGTGTATTACTTTTGCCTTGTGTGCCAAATCTTGATGCTCTTAGCTTTCCATGTCTACATTCATCACCGCTCCCACATGAACGACGTTGATGTTGTATCGGAGATCCGGTATCAATTATCATCTCCAAGCTGTGAACCTGTAAGAACTTGGGTGCGTAGTATCTGCGTTTCTTTAACCAACACCTCTTTCTTCTAATAAAATGTCCACCTTTCCTCCCTATGCGAATCTCGGGACGAGATTCTTTTTAAGGAGGGTAGGCTGTAACACCCCTGGTGTTTAAAGCGTATAAGTAAGAGTGATTAAACAAACTAAGGAACTATAAACCCTGAAACTAAATCACTAGTAGGAATGAGAATTATACATGAGGATTGTTAAGTTTGTACTCGTGCTTTGGTTCTTGAAATTGAACCCAACAAAAACTTTTCTAGTACAAATCTAAACATCTTCTCTTACAAGTTGCACGACAAAACTCTAAATACATACTCTCGAGACGACGCATAAAAATTTCCTAAAAAGAAATCAGGATTGAACGGCAAATTAAGTAATGCTTCTATGCCCCTAAAGGTCTTAAAGGACTAATGGCTCATGTGAAGTCAACACATGAAATAATTCCAACTAACGATATTAATGACCTTCAGAAGGCAAGGTTCTAATTTAAAATTTTAAATAAGAGTTGCTGTCATCACAGATACAACCCTTCATAACAAATCTCGCCACGGCGTTCGCTCCGCTTGTTGACCCTCGAACCAGCATGTCCGTCACGATCGAGCTTAGCCCGGATGTCCGTCACGATCGAGCTTAGCCCGGATGTCCGTCACGATCGAGCTTACCCAGTATGTCCGTGACGATCGAGCATGTCCGTGATGATCGAGCCTAGCCAGTATGTCCGTGACGATCGAGCCTAGCCAGTAGTTTCCGTCACGATTCGAGGCCGCACGATAGGACCCTCGAGGCCCCGCAGTCCGTCACGATTCGAGGCCGCACGTTAGCACGGCGTTTCCGACCGTTCGAGGCTCGGCAAGCTCGAGCTTGCGGTTCAAGCTCGAAGCACCGTAGCGCCTGGTCGAAGTGCCGGTCCAAGCTCGAAAGTTGTGTCCCACACCTCAAACTCCAACTTTTAATTTTACACGTTTCGAAGTTCAGCTCAAATTTTTGGAGAAAGTTCAAAAGGGGCAAAGGAACTCCACGGGGCTGCCAGCTCGCCCCTGGCGCGCTCTGCTCCGGCCGGAGTCCGGCCGCCACGTGGCCGGCGTGTGGCGGAGACCGCGTCGGGTCGGCCGAGCCGTGCCGGCAGCTAGCTCTTGTCCTCACGCGTTTGTCCAAGCCTTCCGTACCGTCACGTCGCGAGCGACGGCGCACTGCTGCCTCGCGCCGCGTAGCGCCATCATACGGTCGCGCGCCGCCGTGGCCGCACGCGCGCTCGCGCCGCGCCGAGCGCACTGCAGGCGGTAGAGTCCGTTCGCGTCGCGCCAAAGCCTCTGCTGAGGATCTCCACTTCATCACGCGATGATCTTTGACGCCCAACCGCGCGTATGCGCTCTGTTCGAGATCGCCGCGCCATCAATAGCGACCGCGACAGCCACCCACGCGCTCGCACGCTCCCGAGGCCGCACAGTGCCTCCCTTGCGTGCTCAATCACTCCACCAAGCACTCACACCCCTCCTCTCACTCGCTCACTTGGCCATTTCCACTTCCCCGCGCTCGCTCGGTCTTCTTCTTCCTCGCGCCGCGCGAACCGAGCCGAGCTTCTCCGAGAAATTCACCCTCCACACTCCACCATTCCCAAGTTCGTCCCGCACAAAGCTAGCCCTCTACTCCAGCTCCATTTTCCCCCATTTTCCCCAAGCTATTGTCGCTTCTCCGGCGAGAATTCGTGATTTCCCCCAAATCGCGATTTTCGGCCGCCGGAGCACCCGCACGTCGAGCCCCTACTCCGAGCCGTCCCCGAGGTCAACCGAGCACGCCATTGGCTTCCTCGAGCTCCACTGGTGCTCTAGGACCCCTCGAACCTCGGCGAACGACCCCGAGCTCACCGGCGTAGAAGCCGCGGCGGCCGCGCCACCACCACCTCGTCGCCGGCGAAACTCCGACCATCCCCGGCCTCCAAACCGTCCCCAAACGACTCGTGGTGAGCCCAGGAAGCTTTTCCCCCACTTCCCCATGCCTAGTTCGCCGCCGTTTGGCCGGCGCAACTCCGGTGAGAGCCGAGGGCCTTTCTTCATCGTCTTCGTTTGTCCGGGGGCCTCTGTGCAAAAGTGCAGGACTGGTTCGCGAAGTTTTGAAAGATCTAGGGTTCTCTGCGTAAAAAGATTCTTAAGTCTAGGTTTGATTTTCCCGAAATTTGTAAAATCCATTAAAAATCGTACAAAAATCAGAAAAATGCACAAAAATACTCTCTGGATTCGTGAGAGTCTAAACTACAATCTCTATTAGACATGTTTGTACTTTTGACGAACTGTATGTGAATTAAAATTCAAACTATGAAAACCTAAAGTTGTGCACCATTTCAAATCCAGAGCTACGCTAGGGTTGAGCTTTGGATATATTGTTTGTAGTGACTTTGGACAGCTTGTGTCCAAAGGGGACTAAAAAAAAATATGAACTACAGCCCCTGTTATGAATTAAAATAGGTTTTCTGTCTTTTTGCAGTGCAGAAATCATTAAAAATAATCTGGGCAGTGAAAAATCACCATTTTGCTCCAGAGGACTAAAAACTTGTTAGCACACCTGTGAAAAATGAGAAACTTAATTTTTGCTCTGTTTAGGATGGTAAATAATTAAATATGTGTTTTTGGATGGAAAATTATTGAGGACTACCCAAGGGTTATTTTGAGCCATCACTTGGCCAGAGCCCTCCTCATGCTGATGCTTAGCTTTGGTAGGAAGATCCCCTGAAATGGGTGAATTTTCGATTTTATATGAATTAAATTCAATTCTGCTGGCAGCAACTTGTTATATTTTTAATAAATTATGTGTAGCGCAAAATTAGCTAAGTTTTGGAGTGAGCTTAGCTCTTATACTCCAGTAGCTGTCATAAATTTTATAGCTAAAAATGATGAACCTAAATGGAGAAACAAAAATAGGAAGGAATTTAGGTGGAAATTGATTTATATAAAAAAGAATAAACCTTTTTGGTTAATTAGTTAAAATAAAATGGATAGAATCTGAAATTCCAGAACAGCACCCAACTTTGTGAAGAAATAAATATAATTCTTTTATATATGTACACAATCACCATCGAATTCAAATAAAACTTTTTCCACACCTACACTGCTTTTGTGAAGAAAATAGAAATGCCTAAGCATGTCTAGGTGATTATGGCCTTCAAAGGCCTTAGTCTTAGGATCTAAAGGCAGCCGCCTTAAACTGTGCATATCATGTAGAAGGCGCTATCCCAGACGGCGACTACACCCTCATCCCCGCAGACGAGGAAGGAGTCCCGGAGCACGGTGCCGGTGTAGAAGTGACCAACCCGGAGGCTAACCCCCAGTCCGAGCAAGAAGGCAAGCCCCGGAGCATAACCTAACTTTACCAAATTATGCACTTTGAATTCTCTATGTTTGTGCATTTACGTTCAAGGAGTTGATTGAATACCTTAGCTGCACATTTCCTAGTACCTATGACTTGCAATACTAGTATGAAAGGGATCGATAGTGCATGGCTATAGGTCCGTTACAAGTCGAGTGATTTCCTGTCACTCGCGAGACAAAGGAATTGCTTGTCTTTACTTATGTTGGAATCATAAGGATTGACGGGCGGGATGATAGATGTAGATCTCCCGTCCGTGTATGATAATTGATTAAGGTCGAAATGTGTGGAAAGAGCTGTCAAGTTTTTGAACGTACCACATGCATGCCGATGTATGGGGATCGGTAAGCCCGGTACCAGATTGAAGCAGCTAGGGCCGATAGCCATCTCTCCTTGGAAACTTTGTTTTCCCCTGCCGTACACTTGTGGATATATGCGTGAGACTGTGAGTGAAACAGTAAACCTTTATCCTAAGGAAATGGACCCGGTTCCGAATTGTGGATCGATGGGAAAGGTTGGGAAATGCTTGTGCCTTTTATAGCAAGCAGAGTATCCGTGTGTGTTGGGTTTCCCCTGGCCAGGTAGCAAAATTCAGTTCGAACTGTCCGCTTCTCGCGGTTAATGAGACTGCTTGACCGCCTGGCTACATTGAGTAACAAGTGAAACTTTGAGATTTATAAACTTGTTCTATGAATTAATTTGTATTGCACCACTTGTATTCTTAGAGAGGATGCTAATCTAGAATGGTTAAATGTACTAGAATATGATGCTAAAACTTGAAAGCAAGGATCTACCTTTAGTTGCTTTTTGGCAAACAAACCCACCAGCCAAAAGCCTCTCATTGTCTAGATGTCGGTGATATAGATTTCACCCGACGGGTAAGCCTTGCTGAGTATTAGTATACTCAGCCTTGCTTGTGGCATTGATTTACAGGTACACCGTTGGATGTCGATGCTTTGTCTTGGCCTGCCCAGGTTCCACCTGGCTGGCACATCGAATGGGTTCCGTCCTCTGCCGAGGATCGGGAGGAGTAGCTTCGTGGCAGGCTTCAACACGGAGTTATTTGTATCGTCGTTAGATTATTTTCTTCCGCTGCAATGAAACTTTTATTTCCGCTGCAAGACTTTGTACTCTGATTTAAATTTGAACTTGGTTTGTAATAACTTGTAATATCTATGTGTGTAAGTTAATTTGTGGAATGTTGTAATCTCTGGAACTCACCTTCGTGTGGGCGTGCTGTTGTTTCGATCGAGAAAAGTACGTGGTTTAATCGGGTTTAATCCGACGGCGCTCCAGCTTATTCCGGATTAAGTGCCTGACTACTCGGTTAGTGGTCCCGGGGCACTTAACTTGGAATAATTTCGGAGTGGTCCGCCACACTTATCTTCAGGGTATTCGTCGATTTCATGACAAGAATGTGAAGACACGATCATTCCAGATTGGAGACTTGGTGTTACGCCAAATCCAGAAAACAGTCGGTCATTCCAAGCTTACTTCACCTTGGGATGGTCCATTCATTGTTTCCAAGGTCCTCAAGCCAGGCACCTACAGACTTCAAATAGAAGATGGTGTTGATTTACCAAATCCTTGGAACATTGAACACCTACGCAAATTCTACGCATAGTTCCTTCACTACAACAGTGTTTCGGCATCGCAAGAACCAATTGCTTCGGCATCCAGAGTTCTTTCGTAAACATTGCTCCGGCAATACATGAACTGGTTGCTTCGGCATCATATGTTCTTTTGTACCGTTGTTTCGGCAACGAGATATATTTTAATAAAGCTCCCTTTACTGGGTTGTTTATTTTGTCCTCGTGACATCATTCAAAACTTCCGTGTTCTTTCTAAACTTGGACAGTTTCCTCTTCATGCATTCGGAGCCCATAAATGAGGTCTATCCGGGTTCCTTTGGGGCCGAGAACGGATCTGTTCCTTCAATTTCGCTACTTTACGATAATTTTCAGCTTAAAGCTGCCGCTCCGTGGGTCTTACTGGTTCTTGCTTCGGCAAACCACATACAGTTTGTTCCCAAGTATCCTCCTGGGGTACACTTTAAAAGATAGCTTTTGCTATAAGAAATCTCCCTGGGTTCCTCCGGGTCCTTAACAGGGCTGCTTTTCGACAGTTAAAATCTACACAATGTACATTTTGACTAAGTCCTGGTCATTGACACAGAGACAACCCAGGAATTCTTAGAAATTCTTGGTTTTTTATTTAAGCATGGAATTATGATATTTCATTGCAGAATACTTATATTACAATAATATTTGGTCAATTTACAATCTAAGGCTCTGAGCAATTGCCTCAGCAACTGGCTCGGCCTCTTGTTTCAGGTCTCTGAAGGCGGCTTCAGTACAATTTGGCTCTGCGCCTTCTACAAGCTTGCCTATATCTACTTCAGGGTACCTAGACCTAATTACAGTAAGGACATGCACAAGACAGGCTTTTGATGATCTCTTGATGTAAGCCTTCAACTGTCGTGGCATGGCCTTCAGGCGTTCCAGGAAAGATTGCGGCGATGCAGGGTCTTCTGGGACTAAGGCCTTCACCACCGGGTTCGCTGCTTTCTCTAGCAAGGATATCCGGTTCAAGGCTTCGGCCAGGTCATCGTCCGACTTCTTCATCTGCCGTATGATTTCTTCAAGCTCGGACATTCTCCTGGTCGCCTGCTCAAGCTTCTCGTCCAGCGCCTTCTTGTCCGCAAGACTCTTCTGCGCTTGGACGAGTTCTCTGGATAGCTGATTTCTTTCTTCACGAGCATCTTCAAGATCCTTGGCAAGCTTCTTTTGCTGCTCAATGACTTGAATTAACTGCGCATCAGCATCCTTGCGTTGTTGGACTGCTACTCTGAGTTCTTCCTTGATGGTGTCGTGTTCTTCAGAGAGAGTCTTCAACGCCTCTTCATGACGATTGGCCAAGTTTGACCAATCCGTCATCTTGCTCTGGGCTGTCGTAAGCTGTTGTTGCACTCTTGCTCACACAAGATAATAACAGAGTTGTTATATTACACATACAAGGGATACTTCGTTACAAGATTCTGGCAGTAACAGAGTACCTTTGAGCTCTGCTTTGGCTGCGGTCAGTTTCTTCTTCATGTCCTCCTTTTCTGCGGCCAATTCCTTGGTCCGCAGATGCAAGGTGCGGATCATGCTGGCATCTTCCGCCTCCTGGAGTTTACGGTCTTCACGTTCGCGCTCCAGCTCCTTCTGGAGACGGTCCGCCTTGGCGTGCATCAAGGAGATGTTGTGGATATACTCTGTTTTCTTCCTTGATGCTTCGCCGACGGCCTGCAGGAATATTGTTTCGAGATACATATTCAAATGGACATCAAGTACAGGGTTGTTTCTAATACCTTGAAGTAGGCCACTGCTCTCTCAGCATGGTACACTCCCCTGTCGACGTGCTCTTCATCCTGCTCCGCGTCCAAGATGTACTCGAAGGCTTGTGGATTTGGATTAAGCATCGGATCGTAGCTTCCGATACGGAAGCTACCGATCTCCTCTTCAGCTCCAGTACCCCTGGGTACTCTGGGGATCTCTTCAATTGATTGCTCTTGGGCTGATGCTTTGGCTTGTTTACCTTTTGAGCACTCTGCTTCAGGAACTGCCTCTGCCCCGATCTGGGTTGTCTCTGTGACGCTCGGGGGCTCGGCAGGGTTCTGGTCACGGCGTTCTACTTCAGTTTCTTCAATTACCGCCTGTGTGACCAGTTGTTCCATGTCTGCCAGCACTTCAGCAATTGTTTCTCCAACTTGTGCTTCTTCTGGTACTGGCAGGCTTGATGGCACGACTGCTGGAACCTCTGGCAGGGTTGTTTCTGGCATCACCCTGGGTTCTTCCGGCGCTATGGCCTCTGGTTCCACAGCCGCATGGTCAACTGGGGGCTCTTCCCTGGTTGTTGCTGGCATTTCTTGCACTCTGGAAAAATAATTTAATCAGTCAATATGGAATGTTATGAAGGTATATTTTGTCACGCAAGACAAAATACTTACATGGTGGACGGCCGCATTGGGATCTCCGGCTCTCCCAAAGTGAATTCCTCTTCAGCTTCCTGCTCCGGCGCCAACGGTCCAGCTGGACAGGGTTCTTCAACCACTGGTGTTGTCCTTATGAATGGCGCGGAGACATGATTGAAAATATTGTGTAGGATTTCTTCATCTTATAATGGTTGCCGAGCAGAGCTGCCTTGCTGCGGCATGCTGGTGCCAATTTCTCCAATGGCTATCCCCACAGAAGATGATGACTTGCGATGTGGGGATACTTTCGCCCTTTCCTCTGGGATGACTCTGGCCCGGGGCTTAGGTAGGGTCCGTGCTCTCTTGGGCACAGGTGCCATCGGCTCTGTTGATATGGCCCTCTTGGACCTTTCACCTCCCTTGAAGGTTGCCCCTGCTTTGGCACGGGGTTCTTCTGACACCTGTTGTTCAACATGAGCATGTGGCTCGTCAGGTTCTTCAGTTGCAGGTTTGCGTTGGCGAACCTGATCTCTTAACCCTGGATCCACACAGCGAGCCAACAAAGATGCTTCTTCGGTGTTGGTTGGGTCCAGGGGCGGCAGACTCACATAAAGTGATCGCCGAGCTTCATACTGTGATGATCAAGACATTAGTTCATAATATGCTTTCAACAATAAGGCAATGTATTGCTTTCAGATATGGTTCTTACCTCAGGTGTCATGGTGATTGCAGAAATTTCCATTATCTTTGGAAATTGTTCATCATTGACCACCAGAAACTTCTTCAAGAGTTGATTAATCCTCTTATCTGCCATGTCTCCGGTGCCATTCCTTGAGGGGTCAGATTCTCCAGAGTACAAGTACCCTGGATTGCAGCGTTGTTTGCATGGTTGGATTCTCCTCAGCAGGAATGAACGATACACCATGGCTCCTGTCAGCCCTTGTGCTTTCAGATCTTTGATCATATTCAGGGATCTGCATTGCTTGATTAACTCCAATTGTTTCACTCCAGAATGGCTTCATTACTGGAGGATTCCCTGAGCGGCTAGGTAGTTGTGGCTGGTGGTTCCAAGCGTAAAACCACTCCTTCTGCCAGTCCTTCAGGCTTTCCTTGGTTGCATAATCCAAATATACAGGCTTCATGCCCTGACGGAACTGGATAACTACCTTTCCTACTATTTGCAATGGTCCGCTTGAAGTCTTCACTCTGAATAAGTGGCGGAACAGAGCAAAATGTGGATCTATTCCAAGAAATGCTTCACACAGATGGATATAGATCGACAGATTCAAAATGGAATTGGGGTTCAAATGACACAATTCAATTCCATAGAACTGCAAGACTCTACGGAAGAAATCGCAAGTTGGAAGACCAAAACCAACTTCATAAAATGCCTTCCATACCGTCAGCTCTTCGGTTTCTTCAGTAGGGTACTCATGCCCGTATGCGCACCTCCACTGACTGATCCCTTGGGCTGCTAGGAACCCATCTGCTTCCAGAGTCTTAATATGCTTTTCCTTCAGATTGCTGGTTGGCCAGTCACTGATTGGATCTTCAATGCTTGGCACGTCCCCTATGGGCGCTGCTTTCTCGGTCGTCATGACCTCCTTCATGGCTTCCGCCTTCCTCTTTGCGCCCTTGCTTCGGCTGGATCCTTCACCACCGGCCATCGCGGTCTTTCGAGACTTGGTGTGGATTGGATTCGGGTTGGGGGAAGATGTGGAAGATTTTGCGTGGTCTCAGGATCGCAAGCAAAGAAACTGTCGCAAACCCTAGATTTGTTTCGCAAAAGGCGTGAGGATACAAAGGGACGCGGACGGTTTATATTGGCTTTTCGAAGCGTTACTTCGGTACTTTTCAATTTTGGTCCTTTCTTGATCCTATATTTGAATTCGTTCAAATTTAGGCTCGGGGGCTGTGGACATATTTTCAGGAAATTTTTTTCTGAGAATTTTCGGCTTCAATTGATAAATTTATGAGGAGTTCTAAAAGAACTCGAGTTTCTTCGGAAATTGATTCTCTTTTGGTTCGGACTTCGAAAGAGCCTCGAATTTCTTCTTCAAAGATAAACGAGGCTCGGGGGCTGCCCAATTGGGCGCACCTAGTCGGTGCGCACCAATCCAAACTTCGAGAAGACTTATGAGCACATCATTACCTATTGAACAGCATGGTTGCAACTTCCAAGAGCAAAGAACCCTGTGGGTCTCAAAGAACCCTGGCGGATCTCAAAGAACTCTGGAGGACCTCAAAGAACTCTGTATTTTCAACAAGGCTGTTCTTCAGGAGATAAGGTGCTCGGGGGCTTGTGGGTGTAGAGTCCTGACGGACTAAACAACCCTGGTGGACCACCCTGTGGGCCGGCCCACGTACAAGACTTGACGCACAAGACAAGGACTAGTCCTAGTCGGTTTGGATAAACTGTATCAGGGAATTAGAGATTAACTTGTAAAAGACTCCTAGTCCTATACAGTCTCCATGTAACCCTGCCCTCCGGCATATATAAGGGGAGGTAGGGACCCCCTCCAAAGCATCGCTTTACACCAGATCAATACAAGATACACCATACAGGACGTAGGGTATTACGCACGTTGCGGCCCGAACCTGTCTAAATCGTCTCTTGTCACCTTCGGCTCTAGATTCTCGACGACTTCTCCCTAAACCCTTCTCTTGGGGCACCCCCTCGAGAACGTTGTCAGCATAATTCGCCGACACCAGCTCATGGCCCATTTTCTCTAAAATTTTGAACTAAACATTCAAAAATACAAAAATAAAAGTCGGAGTTTGAAAGGTGGGACATGACTTTCTTTTTGGGACTAACTCGAAATTGTGTATATTTCAAGCTCAAACAAGCTATGTTTGAAAATGTGTTTTGCTCGGTGTTTAGAGGTTTTGAGGGGCTTAACAGCGAAATTTGAAAAAGTTTTAAAAAGAGAGTTGGCCTGATTTGGGATGACAAACATGTTTAGTAGAAAATTGTTGAGATCTCGGCTTAGTGTCTTATCAGCCCTTTTAAGTTGGAATTTTGAATTTGAATTCCCAATTTAAAGTGAATTTCCATTCTTTTGCTTCAATCCTGTTTTGCTCTATGTTTTTAGTGGATTTTCATTGTTTAAACATAAGAGATGTCACAATATGTGATTATCAGATACTCGCAGACAAAGTCGAGCTGATCTCACACATGTACCCGCATGTGTACAGCAATGAAAAATCTCTATTCCTAAAAAGCACGTCACTGGTGACCCCAACCGTCGTCGTCCGTCCGCCCAGCGCGTCGTCCGCCTACCCCCACATCCGTTCTGATTTTTTCCCTTCCTTCCCACCTCCTCGCTGAACCGCGCCGCCTCCACGTCGCTTGCCCTTCCGCAACCGCATCGCCTCCCATTGTATCGCAGGGTCTTGCCATCATCACCGCTGCCTCCCACTGCAGCTCAAGCATCCACCGCCACCCCCTCTCTTCCTCGCTCTTGCCAGCCCCACCGGCGCCAAAGATTGAGCCGGGGTCCGCGAGCCCAGACCCCTGCGTAAGATCCAGAGGAAGGCCATGGAGGTCTCAGCCTCCACTACCGAGTCCCGTGATGGGGCCTCCCTCTCTCTGTCCTTGGATCCCCCAAGCTGCACCATGCTGCGAAACCGTGGTACGATGGCCCCTCCATTTGTTCTCTCTCCGATCTTGCTCGATTTTGGAGCAAGGCACCACCTTTTTCTGCCTCCATGGGCGGCCGCGGGTTCCAGGGCAACTGCTGGGTTCGGGCCGTGCTGCTCTTCTCCACCTGGGTCGCGCTTGCGGCACTCAGCAGGCTGCTATGGCCGGTGCCCAACTGCTGCTGATGACCTACATTCCGTCACCGCCGCGTCCTGGAATGTCCTTTACCACGAGGGCTGGAAGCAGATCGACATCAAAAGGCACATTCCCGGCGACGGAGGAAGCGACAAGCAGGTGACCAAGACTCTCTTAGTCTCTTACTTGGCTTCTTCTCGTTGTCCTTTCATTTAGAATTTTGTTCTTGGATTAAATACACTCAATTTAGTGATAAAGATTTGGGATTGGTTAGCGAAGTCGATATTCGGACTTCACATAATCATATATTCTGTATCTCTGTTCTGCCCATTTTGTCCTGTTGTGGGACGGTCTGATCCGTAAACTGAATTTGGTTATGCTACAGACTACTTATCTCACTTTGTTGAACAATTTAGATATGCCTGACATTACACAAGCTGCAGACTGCTTATCTAACTTTGTGGAACAATTTGGTTATGCTGCACATTATTATGACATTTGTAAATTCTTATTCTGAATCCAGAGCAGGAGATGAGCTCTTTTCTAACAGCTAGATAACTAAAGTTTAATTAGACACAAGATTGATGGGTCAAATCAGAAATCAGATGAAGCTTGTTCAGAAGCACATGTCCTGTCAATCTGCACTTTTGTCTAATATGTTGCACTTGCAATAGTACTCTTAATGTACTGTTGGTTTCATTTACAAACAAAGATTGGAGGATTTGAGGGCCAAATGGAGATAGATGGGTGCACTTCTGGTCGTATTATAACAAAGGTGTTGTAACTTGTAAGACAACACTTGGTGATAAACTTAGAAGCGTTGTATAGTAACTGTCTTTATTCTCTATCATTTTCCTTGTACATTCTCTGTGGAATGGGATTTATTCTGCTGAAGAGAAAATGTGAAACTAAAAAGGAGATAACCTATTATGTGTTTACTTTGGTGTAACGGAATATCTTGATCAAGTATAAGTTGGAAGAGCCGATGCAAATTTTATCTTGACGAGGTGTGTTTAATATAAATTTTGCCTTGCTTCATTGTATCTTTGCTACAAGTTCTCTTCTGATATTGTTCCATCCTATTCTGCCCACATGAAGAACAGAACCTAATCAGGCCTAACCAGAAAGAGACCATAATTGCTCTTAGTTTAGCATTCCATTACATAGACGATAATCAAAGGTAAGTGATTGATTATTTCTTTAAGGCTGATAACTATTTCATGAAAATGAATTATCTTAGGCAACCTCTAAAGTCCAGCATCAAGCCTCTGATTCTCATTTCACAGGTTTGCTTGGCTCACTGTAAATACCTGAAATATCTGTTGTCATGGTACCCACATGAATATGAAGCTGTGCTAATTTTTAGTACTTCAGTTAATAGACTTTTAAAATCAGTAAAACCTCATAGATTTATATATTTTCTTTGAGAATTTGACAGATATGGTGCTCGAATATCGTCATGGACAGCTGCTGTGCAACCTCTCTGATATTGTGAAACATATATGGCCTCAGTGTAAGGCAATTTAATGTTGTTGTGTTAGGTAGTTGTAGCTTTGAACTAATCCATTTGCATTATTCCATTGTTCAGTTGCTAGAGCATAGTGCACAATTTGTTAGCAAAATTATTATTATCTATGCTACTACGAAAAAGAGGTAGGATGAAAGTTGATGCAGCAAATTGTGGAAAGAATTGGTACAGTTCTTTTTTATGCATTTTCTTGCAGTTGTTCTTAATACTCAAAATAACCGAGATAAAAATATCCGATTTGGCTTTAATCTTTATGTGCAGTAAAAGTCTAATATATTCAGATTAGGCATCAATATTTGCTCACTGCGAAAACAGCAAGGAAAATATATTGCCAAACCAGAGAGTCTACTTACCTCCGTGTTCCTCACAAAGCATGCTCATGTCAAGTGAATCTTGAATGGAAGCAACATGAGTTCTATGTTATTTTCAAAAACATGTGACTTTCTATGATATTTTGATGACTGTCATACTGGAATTTTCAGATTAGGATAAAATGAAAATATTTGCATTACGTGGATGCTGGTCCAATTTAGTTTGTGACCCTAATTCTAATTCAGGGGAAATAGATTGAATGGATTTTCCCCCCTAAAACAGTATTGATAATTGGTTAGAATATATTGTGGTGTATATAGTTTGATCCAATTAACTATTTTCTTGTTTAAGTTATGCTTACTATGCAGCATTATTATCTTATTAATTGATGCTTTATGAGCCACATTATAATTTTTTTAACCCGTAGCAACGCACGGGCATAAAACTAGTAAATTTCCAAGGAAATAAGACAATCGGTCTAGCTGTATCAATCCAGTACTAGGCTTACCGATTCCCATAGGTTTGTATGTGCAAGGTACATTTAAAAACATGACACACAGTACCACACGTTACGACCTTAGTCCAATTTACATACACAGACGGGATATATCCACATACCATCCAGCCAGTCAATCCTTATGATTCCAACATAAAGAAAGACATTCAATTCCTATATCTCGCAAGTGACAGGAAATCACTCAACATGTAACGGGTCCCAGAGCATGACAACTATCGATCTTGTCATGTAGTATTTAGAATATATGTATCTATTATGCATCAAGGTTTTCATTCAACTCCTAAAAACATAAATGCACAAACATAGAGTAAATATAGTTGCAGGAAGTTTTAAAATTATGTCATGCTCCAGGCCTTGCCTTCTGGCTCAACATATAGGTTGGGATAAGGCGGGGTTAGTTTGACTTGCTTCAATAGCGTCCTTCTTGTGGTCCTCCTTTGGAATCCGGGATGAATACACATGCTCTGGGATCTATGCGAGATGCACATGCATAAGATTTAAATTGATTTGAATGTTCGAATGAAAAGCCCAGTACACTTGATGATGGGAACCCGCTAGGGTTTGCGCCCGATCTTTCGATGAGAGGCTTGGGGATAACTCAATTGGATAATGGTGGCGTAGTTCACGGCCCGACTACAGCCTTCCAAGGCTGCGCCTTAGCAACCGATACTTTGCCTCCAATGGCTGTCGCGATCTTATGGAGCGCGTCACCCGGCCACTAGAGCGTCGTTCCTGAAGCAATCGAAGAACTAGCAAGAACAAGTACTACAAGTGTTGAATCACGAAATATAGATGAAGGTTTTCAAACTCAATCTCAACAATGGTGGGGTTCCGATTACAACAAGACGGGTGGCTAAATCAGCACACGCGCTTGAAGGCAAGTAGCAAAGGCTAAACTTGATCTAAACAAAACCCAAACTGTTCTTGGCGGCGACCAAGGGATATTAGTATGTGGGAGGGCCACCAGAGAGGTGCTGGGGTCGTCCTCCAACCCTAGGATGCATCCGTAATGGACTCAACTAGATACACGACCCATGGGCCAAATAGCGGTGACGCAGCACCGTGGGCTGAAAAAGGACTCGGTGGTATTTTGACGATTGCGGCTGACTCTGAATAGATATTGACTTGAGGTTGGATTCGTTGGCAAGTAGTCTTGATAAGCTTTTCATGAAGTACTTGAACACCCAAAATGGAGTCCGTATGAAGTTGTGGCGGTCGTCACAAGTTGGTGCTGTCCTGTAGTCCGAATCCAGCACGTGCAATGCCCCTCTCCATGTTATCCACGCCATCATTCCTGAGTACAACAAGAGTGCACGTGTCTCCATTGTCTAAACATGAATAAGAGCTTAAGAATGAACTTAATTGATGTTGAAGTTGACAAGCACGAGCACGAGTAATAGGACCAAGTGGTGTTGGCGGAGGTAGGGATGTATCGACGGTGTTGATGTCCTCATCATCCCCCCTTTCTTGCATTTGAGTCGTCCTCGACTCAAGTTCATCTTCCTCTCCCAAATATGGTCTCAAATCTGTAACATTAAAAGTGGGACTAACCCCAAAATTTGTAGGCAAATCCAACTTATATGCATTATCATTAATCCTCTCTAACACTTTAAAAGGTCCATCCGCCCGTGGCAGCAATTTAGATTTGTGCAATTCAGGAAACCTTTCTTTTCGCAAATGCAGCCAAACTAAATCTCCAGGTGCAAATTGTAATTCCTTCCTACCTTTGTCACCAGCATTCTTATACTTAGCATTCATGCGCTCTATGTGTTCTTTAGTGGTTTCATGCAATTTTAACATCAACTCAGCATGTTTACTAACATCAAAATTGATCTTTTCAGAAGTTGGCAAAGGCATTAAATCAATGGGAGCACGAGGAAAGAAACCATAAACAATCTGAAATGAGAACATCTTTGTGGTCGAATGCAGCGAACGATTATAAGCAAACTCAATACGAGGCAAACATTATTCCCACATCTTAATGTTTTTCTTTAAAACATCCCTTAACATGCTTGATAAGGTTCTCTTCACAACTTCAGTTTGACCATCAGTAATATGAGTGGCATCATCTGTTTTATGACAAGGTATGAAATATGCCATTTTAGAGAATCTATCAACAACTACAAAAACACTATCACGTCCATTCCTAGTCCTTGGCAAACCCAGCACAAAATCCAAGAAATATCCTCCCAAGGAGTACTAGGGACAGGTAGAGGCCGATACAAACCGTGTGGATTTAACCGTGACGTAGCTTTCTGACATGTTGTGCAACGAGCAAAAAATCACTCCACATCTCGTCGCAACCGTGGCCAAAAGAAATGACCAGCAAGTATGTCATGCGTCTTCTTTACACCAAAATGCCCCATCAAGCCACCTCCATGCGCTTCCTGCAACAACAACAAACGAACGGAGCTAGTTGGTATGCATAGCTTGTTAGCTCGAAACACAAACCCATCACTAACGATGAATTTGTTCCATCCTTTCCCATCTTTACAATTGGGCAACACATCTTTAAAATCAGGATCATGAACATATTGATCTTTAATCGTTTTTAATCTAAAGATCTTGTAATCAAGTTGATTCCGCAAAGTATATCTCCTAGACAAAGCATCAACAATCATATTTTCTTTCCATTTCTTGTGCTTAATAACATAAGGAAAATACTCAATAAATTCAACCCACTTAGCATGTCTACGATTCAGTTTTCCTTGACTACGAATATGTTTCAAAGATTCATGATCAGAATGAATAACAAACTATTTAGGCCACAAATAATGCTGTCAAGTTTCCAAAGTTCGAACAAGAGCATACAATTCTTTGTCATAAGTGGAATAATTCAGAACAGGTCTGCTCATTTTTTCACTAAAATATGCAACAGGTTTGCCTTCTTGCAACAAAACACCACCCAAACCAATTCCACTCGCATCACATTCAAGCTCAAAAGTCTTATTAAAATCAAGAAGTTGGAGGAGAGGTGCATGTGTCAACTTATCTTTCAGCGTGGCGATGGCATTCTCTTGCACAGGGACCCAAGAAAAAGGCACTCCCTTCTTTGTAAGTGCATTCAAAGGTGCGGCAATGGTGCTGAAATCCTTCACGAAGTGACGGTAGAACCCAGCAAGTCCAAGAAAGCTTTGCACCTGGGTGAGGGTTGTTGGAACAGGCCAACCCTGAATAGCTTCCACCTTGGCTTGATCAACGTCAATTCCCTATGGAGTGACAACATAGCCAAGAAAACATACACGATCTGTGCAAAAGGTGCACTTGTCGAGGTTACCGAATAAACGTGCATCACGTAAGGCATAAAAAACAACACGTAAATGAGTAAGATGTTCATCCATGAATTTGCTGTAAATCAATATATTATCAAAATAGACCACAACAAATTTCCCAATGAAAGCACGTAAAACCTTGTTCATTAATCTCATGAAATTGCTAGGTGCATTAGTTAACCCAAAAGGCATGACTAACCACTCATATAAACCGAACTTACTTTTGAATGCAGTTTTCCATTCATCACCCAATTTTATACGTATCTGGTGGTAACCGCTACGCAAATCAATTTTTGAGAACACAACAGCCCCACACAATTCATCTAACATGTCATCTAAGCGTGGAATAGGGTGACGATATCGAATGGTGATATTATTGATAGCTTGACAATCAACACACATACGTCATGTGCCATCTTTCTCAGGCACTAAAATAACTGGAACAGGACAAGGACTTAGGGACTCACGAACATAACCTTTGTCGAGTAGTTCTTGCACTTGGCGCTGAATTTCCTTTGTTTCTTCTGGATTGGTGCGATACGGCGCACGGTTCAGCAATGATGCACCAGGAATTAAATCAATTTGATGCTCAATCCTGCGAATTGGTGGCAGCCCCGCTGGAATCTCACTAGGAAAAACATCCGAATATTCCTGCAAAATATTAGCAACAACAGGGGGCAACGAATGATGCGCATCATGAAGTGAAAGTAACGCATCCCTGCACACCAAAGCATAAGCACCCGAAGTGGAGGCAATCAACTCATTAATATCACATTTAGTTGCAAGCAAGCATTGTCCTTTCAATCTAATCGCATTTGTAGTTGCAGCAGCATAATTGTCATGTTTAGGACCGACAACAGTAGTTTTTGCTGCTTAAGCAACATCATCACGCAAAATAGCCTCAGGAGACATGGGCAGCAACACAATTTTCTTATCATGGTGTAGCAAAGAATACTTATTTGATCTACCATGATGCATAGTATCAGTGTCAAATTGCCATGGCCTACCAAGTAGAATATTACAAGCTTCCATAGGCACAACATCACACTCCAACACGATACGACCCAATCGCAAAAGTAATGCGCACCAATCGATTTACCTTTACCTTACCAGTGTCGTTCAGCCATCAAATGTAATATGGGTGTGGATGTGGTTTGGTGGTAAGCGCAAGTTTCTCCACCATGTCACTGCTAGCCAAGTTGTTGCAGCTGCCTCCATCAATAATCATACAACAAGATCGCTCCTTAATGACACACTTTGTTTGAAACAATATATATCGCTGATCCTGCTCGGCTTTCTTCATTTGTGCACTAAGGACACGCTGCACAATAAGGCTCTCATAATGGTCCGCATCATCTGCCCCAATGTGCTCTTCTGGGGGTCCTCATGACCTGCACTGTTAGCAGCAAGCAACGCAAGTGTATCGTCATCAAAATCACTAGCAGAAGAATACCCACCATCATCCTTTATCACCAAAACTCGCTTGCTGGTGCAGTCACGCTGCACGTGCCCATAGCCCTTGACCGATGGCACTGCAGATCTCTCGTTCTCCTCGTGGATGCAACCGAGGAAGCACTAGCAGTTGGTTTCGCGCCAGACTGGGCTGCTGAATTTGTGGAAGGTCCATGTGTTCTGTCGCTGATAGGAGGTGGTGGAGGTGGTGCAGAACGGCTCGCTGTCGATGGAGGATTGTGTGGCTACCATGATGTAGATCGTCCTGCAGAATTGTTAGCCTTCATGGCGAGGCGACGTCCCTGCACTTCCCGTTCAGCTTTACAAGCAAGATGAAACAAACGGGTTATGTTATTATATTCATTATAAGATAGGATGCCCAAAATTTCTCTATTCAACCCACCATAAAACCTAGCCATAGCAGGCTCGTCAGCCTCCTCTATTTGACAACGTAGCATGCCCATTTGCAATGTGATTCCGCCTCCTACCGTGGTGAGCTCCTCTACGCGCTCCCCCACTTCTCCCGCACTGGCTCGCCGCGCCCTCGCCGGAATCCGGCCGCTGGTGAGGCCAAGGGCCTTTTCGTGTTCCCCTTTTTAGTTCTAGGGTCCTCCGCGTAATTTTCAGGGACTGGTTTGCAAGAGTCTAATAGATCTAGGGTCCCCGACGTAAAAAGATTATTTAGATCTAGTTCAAATTTCTGAGATCTTCTAAAATCCTTTAAAAATCATAGAAAAATCAGAAAAATGCATAAAAATACTCCCTGGACTCGTGAGGTTGTAAGCTCCAATCTCATGTTTGCATGTGCATGCTTTTGGTGAATAGTGTTTGAAATAAAATTCAAACTCAGTTTTAAATGGTTTGTGCACCATTTCAAATCCTTACCTCCACTGTAGCTGAATTCTGGGTATGTTGTATGGTTATCCTATAGTAGAACTGTGTCCAAAGGGGACCTAAAAGTATGATCTGTAGCCTCTGTTATGAATTGTTTAGTGATTTATATTCTAGCTCAGTCCTAGATTTATTAAAAATATGTCCTGTAGTAAAAAATTATCAACTTCCACCAGAGGTCTACAAACCTATTAGCGCATGCTAGCAAAATGCTAAACTTAATTTTTGACTCTGTTTAGGCTATCAAATAAATAGATGTATGTTTTTGGTTTGGTATTTGTTTAGGACTGTTCAAGTTGTATTTTTAGCTACCACTTGGACAAAGCATTTCTTTTGATAATGCGTAGCAAACTCTGTTGTTTTGGATATATTTTTGATTTTATATGATTTAATATTGAGTCTATGAGCAGCGACTTGTACTATTTTTAATAAATTCTATACAACTCGGTTTTAGCTAACTTTGGGGTGAGCTTAGCTCTTACACTCCTGTGGCTGTCATAAAGTTTGTAGAGAAAAAGGATGAACAGAAACAGAGAAAAAAAAAATGAGAAGGAACTAGAGTAAAATTGGAGATCACTTGTCAATAATTAAAGCAAATGTGGGTGCATGTGAAGTTTAATTCCAGAACTGAATACTTGCAGAAGAAATAATAGTTTAAACTATTTTATATATGTACACAATCACCATCAAATAGACAAGCCTAGCATCCCCTTCTCCATTCTTGTGAAGAAAAGAATTGTACACAATAGTGTCTAGGTGAATATGGCCTTCATATGCCTTAGCTTTTAGACCTAAAAATTTCAGCAACACTTAAACTTGTGCATCTCATGTAGAAGGCCTCCTCGCTGACGGTACTTACATGCTCGTCCCCGCCAACGAAGAAGAAGCTCCCGAAGGTGGTGCCAACGTCATCGTGATTGACCCGGAGACTGACGCCTGTGTAGCTCAAGAAGGCAAGCCCCGGAGTATAACCTAACTTTAAAGTTTATGTAACTATAAATTATCTATGTTTGTGCATTTACGCTCAAGGAGTTGTTTGAACACCCTAGTTGCATAATTCTAGTACCTATGTCTTGCAATACTAGTATGATAGGGCCCATAGTGCAATGCTTTAGGACCGTTACAAGTCGAGTGATTCCTGTCACTCGTGAGATATATGAGTTGTTTGTCTTTACTTATGTTGGAATCATAAGGATGGACGGGCGGGATGGTATGTGTAAATCTTTTGTCCGTGTAAGATAATTGGATTAAGGTCGGAACGTGTGGTTCTGTGTGTCAAGTTTTTGAACGTACCACGCACATGCCGACCTATGGGAACCGTTAAGCCCGGTACCCGGTTGATACAACTAGGATCGATAGCCATTTTTCCTTGGAAATGTTTTTCCCTTGCTTTACACAAGTGGTTACATGCGTGAGATCGGCCGGCGTGAGTCCGCGAGTATCCGAAAACCTTGTATCTTAAGGGAATGGACCCGGCACCGAACTGTAGATTGAAGGGAAAGGTTGGAAGTGTTTGTGCCTTTTATAGCAAGCATTGTCCGTGTGTGTTGGGTTTCCCTGGCCAGGTAGTGAAATTCGGTTCGAACTGTCCGCTTCTCGTGGTTAATGAGACTGCTTGACTGCTGTGCTACATTGAGTAACAAGTGGAACTATGAGGACGATAAACTTGTTGTTTGTACTAAATTGTACTGCACCACTTGTATGCTTAGAAAGGTTGCTCATCTAGAATCGTTAAGACTACTAGAACCTGATGCTAAAATAATGAAAGTAAGGATCCACTCTTAGTCGTTTTCTGGCAAAACAAACCCACCGGCCAAAAGCCTCTCATGTCTAGGAGTTGGTGATGTAGTTTTAACCCGACGGGTAAGCCTTGCTGAGTATTAGTATACTCAGCCTTGCTTGTGGCTATTATTTCAGGTACTACTTTGGATGAGGTGGTGAACTTTGTCACTTGGCCTGCCCAGATTCCTCCTGGCTGGCACGTCGAGTGGGTTCTGTCCTCTTCCGAGGATCGGGAGGAGTAGCACCATGGACAGCTACATTGTGGTGTAGCTATGTATCGTCGATTAGTTTATTTCCGCTGCCTTGAACTCCCGTATTTTATTTAAAAATTCAGACTTGGTTTGTAATAACTTGAATTGAGACTATTTATGTTAAGTTGAACTTGAAGAATATTGTAATTTATGGGACTCACCTTCGTGTGGGTGCGCATGTTGTTTCGATCGTGAAAGAACGTAGTTAATCGGGTATAATCCGACGGCGCTCCAGCTTATTCTGGATTAAGTGCCTGACTACTTGATTAGTGGTTCGTGGGTACTTAACTTGGAATAATTTTTGAGTGGTCCGCCACACCAAGGCGGTTCTCCAACATAGAATTGATGTCATGGAGGTGAAGTAGCTCCCACGCGAAGGAGGTAGCCTGAAGCTGCAGCAGGTCCGGCCGGCCTGGCCTTAGGCCAGCCGGCCCGAGATCTCCTCCACCTGGCACCACCTTTCTCATGTGCAGTCTAGATGTTGGCTTGGGGTCGGTAATAATTGAATTCTTCCTGAATTATCCATGCAAGTGGGCCCTGTAATCCAATGTTGAGCATTGTGAACCACCGGATCAAACCGACTTGTATCACACACCTTTGGATCACTTGAAATGTGTTTTTGGACCCTCAGGTCGGTGACATGGCAGCGGGCTTCAGGGGGTGGCCGACCGGCCTGGAGGTGGCCGGCCAGGCACTTTCTTAATTTTTGCCTATTTTCGCACATGTGTCCCTGCATTCACAACTCATCCAAAACTTGTGGAATTCATTAGCATTAAGCAAATTTATGCATGGAACATGGTGCGATTTCCTCATTTATTCCCGAGATGTTGACGGTAAAATATATCAAATCGACCATCAATAGTTAGGTATGTAGTAAGCTAGTGGTACAATATGAAAATCCAAGCTATTGTAAAGTTAATTAAAAATGCAACTAAGAGCAAAGTCTAGTTGCTGAACTGAAAGTAAGAGAAGTGGTAGATTATGTTTAGCAACTCACACATAAGGATAAGATACTTGTTGCGGCAAAACGGATAGAGCTAGGGTGAAAATAATAGAAGCAAGAATTAAGCTCAATGTCGCACAAGTTAGAATGATATGATAGACAATTGCCCAAAGGTATCACAGATGAACGATATCAAGTTAATTCCAACAACCAATGTGGTGATTTCAGCACTTGTTCTTTCTTTCTAATTCTTTCTTTTTTTGTTGACTTTTTCTTTATTCTTCTTTTTGCTACTGAGATCATCACACTAGGTTGCCTACAAAGTATTTGTTTTGCTCAAAGTTATTCTCAGATTTAGCAAAGTACAAAGCTCATGAGTAACAACATGTATCTAGTCTTTCTTTCAGCTGAGAAAACTCTGCTCAACAATAGATCTGAAATATTCACGGATCTGAGACTTTATCAAGATGACTGATTCATGTGTTCTAGTCTGAAGATAAACGATGCTTCTCGAAATAAGCTTTCCAATGAGTAAAAGTTATGGCCGTCTTAGAGTATTATGCTCAAACATCAGATCTGGCCACGAAAAGGATTCAGGACGAAAGTAAACCAGACCAAGAACACAAGAATGAATGTGGAAAAGTAAATATGGTGGGGAAACACAAATCAGAGGTGGAAAACAAGAAGAAACACCAAGGAACACAAGAATTTAACAACCAAACTCGATCTATTGGACTAGAACTTAACCAAACTCACTGAAATTTCAGATCGGGTTATGGTAGAAGAAATTTTTGATATTTTTTCAGTTTAGGACAACAAACTAAAGGGGATCGTGGGGATAACTTGACCCGTGCAACCTAACGAACTGAGGCACCAACAACTGCTCGAACACCCACCTGTGACAAAGATTTCACCCAACCACACGCTTTGGTCGATGCCTTACCTGAACCACGCAAAGGTAGAGACGATGCTCTTGCAAATCACAAGGAAACACTAGAACATGTTGTAGAGAAAACTCCCAAGGACAACCGTAAGGACAGCTATGGCACAACCCTAAAGACAAGAGCACTTGGCTTCTCTAGTTTTGATTTCAATTCATGGTTAGGGTTTTTATCAGCACCACAAGGGGTATTTATACTAGGAACATCCCTCCTAGTTAGGCTGAAACAATACGAAATCCTAAGGTCTAAAACAAAATACATGTCAAACAGTTTGAACTAGTCTGAACTGTACAACAAGACCAATCTTTACTCAAAAAACTCTACATGTCGATGTAGAACTCCGAATGACGATCCGTCAATTGCGTTGGAAAATAGACTTCATTACGCTTACAACCATGTATAGCATGCACCATGAATCCAAGCAGAATGGTACAATTTTGCATGGCAAGTTGACGCTTCGTAAATCTGCAATCAGACTTTGGACCTTCTGACTAGTCTTCATTAATCTAGTCTGACCTCCGTAATAAAAGTTTCAAAGAACTCAGAACTTGATGGCGTTGTAAGGTAGACTTCATAAGTTTTCCAGCAAGTACTCATGGACTTCCATAGCCCTTGGAAATCTGGAGAAAAAGAACTCCGAAGATTGCCTCCAGGGTACTTGGACGAAAAAGAACTCTTCATGAGGAAGAGTACTCGGAAGAACTCCAACCAAGGTCCAAAGAACGGGTAAGTTGCACCTTCATGAGCAAACCTGAGCACGAGCAATATACCACTATTAGGTAGTAAACAATTCTTACTAAATGCATGCTTATTATCAACAAGGAATGAGTTCACCGCATGTTGTAGTTGCTGCATCCTTGATTGGCCCCTTGTTGATAATGCCATATTGTTCAACACATGGTGTTGTGGCATTCTGAGCATTATTGGGGATGTCCTCATCATCGAGCATGGAGGAAATGTGTTAGGACAACTAAGGTTGTCACAACTTGTTGTCTTGCTCTTATATCTAATAGAAAATGTGAATATCTGAAAGAATACTTATATCCAGGCATCACGGCTACATACTTGAAAATTATTCTAATCCCTCCGGTGACTCACCCTACATATGGTCAAGTGCAAGACTAGAAACAAGCATAAAGCACTCCAGAGCAATATAATAGCATTGATGATTGATCTCAACACATAACAAATATAACTCATGATAGCATAAGATATGAAGAATATTAACATAAATATCGCATAAACTTCATATAACATCTTTGAAGAATTGATAAAAATTAAACAAAAAGGATGCAAAGTCGTTACCCAAGATCAATGATGATCCCAAAGAACAACTTGATCATCAATGATGAACTAGACTAATACTCCTCTAATCCTAGAGCTAGAGCTAATTAGAACTAGAGGGGTTTTTGGCTGGCTCTGGCGGTCTAGGTGTTGATTCTTCTCTAAAAGAATGAGACAGGGGGTCTGCCTCTGCTTATATATGCCAATATACACAACCGACATACATCCGCCTCACCATAATAGCTTCCAAGTTTCCAAATTTAAGTGAAGAGACTCATTTCTTTTCCAAAAGAATAGATTCATTGTTTAAGAAAGGAATACCCATGTATGAAAATAAGAGCTTCCGTTTGTAAAATTTGTACAAAATGTCGACTGATTCGTAGGCGTGGACGAATTAGAGTCATTTGTTCCAATCCAAAGCATAAAGGGAGGGGTAATCCTTCGAAAATGGAGCTTTTCTTCCGAAAAAGTAAAAAAAAGGTACCCTCGGAAATGTCCAAATTCAAGAAGAATTAAAGTAAAGGATATATTATACCCTGAAACGAATATCTTTGTATCTTTTTTCTAACCGCATCACCCATGTTTCGGTCGGGCGCCTAGGCTGGCCAATCCCCCGGCACCGCCTCCCGGACACCGCTTTCGCGTGGTGGGCCGTGGATTGGACCTTTGGGGCTTTTTCGTTGTCGATAGCCTCTATGGTACTTAGCTTTCAAGCCTTTCTAATATCTTGAGTATTTTAGGAGGGGATATTCTTTATTATTTTCCGTTCTTTTTTATCAATTTCCATTATTGGTTCCTGAAATCACATAGATGTTAACGATAATATTTAACACTTCAGGAACATCAACAATAATTGTGGTAGCTTGCATGAAAAATAGGCAAAACCTATAGATCTTGCAAACACAGATAAATTGTGAATAAAACTCAAACAAGATCATAGTGATGTGCCCAAAGATCGAAGCTTCGGTATATTCGGTTAATTGTAAATAAATATAGACAAAGCAACAACGATGCGCCTAGAAGCTAAAGCCTAGATATTACTCAATAGTTGGCAAAGACATCGAACGAGGAAACAGCGATGCGCCTAGAGGCCAAAGCTCAAATAATTCGGTAACAAAAACTCACCATCAGAACCATGTCGCTCGAGTGTGAGATGTCCTTGATCCAACTCAAGAAGCCGTGGTGAAAATGAAAAAGAAAAGGCGAAGCCATCGGAAAAAAGGAGTTTTTTTTACCAAAACATCAGGAGGGGCCCCTACTGACTTTTCTCTATATATTAAAAGGATATGTACAAATACAAGGTCACAGGCCTAAAAAAGATCCTAAAAGAGTTCACTGAAAATTATTACAAAACCAAAGCTCTAACTCCTGTTTTAAGCTGGGTTTAGCCCTTGTAACACCCCGAAATCCACCAACACCCTAGGATGCTACTAAAACACACAAACAATAGCTGAACTTATATAAGTGGAAAATTCAGCAACATCACCTCTGAATTAATAAGCAACGCGGAAGCAATAACAATGTATATAAATCATATAAGTACACACTCGCATAATCAACATCCCAGATAATATGAGAATAAGAGTTTAACAACCACACTACGCTTTAAGCATAAGTGTCAAGTCTCCCAATAAAAAAAACATTGACTTGAATTAAGATAAAAGGGGTCTATAAAAGATGAGTTGTGACGTGCAACTAATCCCTCATTTCCCTCCTAGCAATCATCAAGAACCTGGAATGAGTAAAGCAAGGGTGAGATAAAAATCTCAGCAAGTGAACTTGTTCTGGCCAACTATTTAAATGACAAGTTCAATTAATCATCAGTTTAAAATACCAAGAAGTAAAACATATACAAGGCTGCATATAAGACCACTTAACCTCCAATATAACATATCTTGTTATTCACTTCCATGCAAAAGAATGCATATGAATGCAATGCCATGACCACTTTTACATCGCACCCCTCCTCGGGAAACGCACGATGTGTACCGGTACAATTGCAACCATAGGATTGCAACAAACTTCAATGCGAATGAGATGCTATGCTCATGATATGCCTCATATGTCTCATAATGAGAAATAAAACCTCCACAACCTCAACTTCAATTATAACCACAACCTCAACTTCAATTATAATGGAGATATGACAACAAACCTCGAGTGAGTAAATAAGGAACAATAACATAAATATCCTCCATTTAATACAAGTATTCAGATTATAATTAAAGTAGTATGGTTCTGAATATCAAAGTTTAGGTGATAAAAATAGCAAGCCAAAACGGTATCAAAACACCGCTACATTCACTTGCCTTCGATGAAGATCAAAATAAAGCGACCTAAGCACGATCAGAAGGTGCACCATCTGTTCACAAATATATTTCATCACCACACAAACATACATGTAAAATAAATACATCAATCAAAGCATTCCTACGCCCGAACTCAACGTCCTCACATTAATACACACAATTCTAGTCAAAACAGCAGCACTGTTATTTCTCTTTTTCGTACACATTAATTATGACCACAGAAAATTATCTTCTACCAGATGAAAATTAACTTCAAATAACGCATCTTTGTAATTGTACTCAAACACAGATAACATCATTAACATAGGCTAATCTTCAGGTTAACCTTACACTGAAAATCTGACAGCCGCTGCACAACATCCCCAATCAAACAGATATAACAGGAGCTCTAAACTTCAGATTAATGTGATCTTTAACAATATGGAAACCTTATCAAATTTCTGATAACTTTAATGTAGATCTAAAATTCTAATTATGTCGTTTAGGTTTCCTAATCTTCTAAGGAGTATAAACTGCACACAATTACGGGACTGAAAAAGGGCCTGAATAAAACATTGATATCTCCCTGACCAAACATCCGTTTGGGGAGATCTTTACGGCTATGGAATGGGACATAAATCTACTACAACTCATATAAAGGGTTGTTATTATTTTGAGATCACCAAGATCATGTAAAACAGTGAAAACCGAAAACTGTACAGATCAACAACGTGCTCAGAACAGCGACGTGGGTAGAACTTAAACCCTATCCCTCAATGGCGTTGAACACCATTACACGCAGGTGCTAAAACATCCAAAACCTTAGGGGAACCATGATTAGAGAGGGGCATGGCTTACCTAGGGTTTTCCCCTTCAAAAAGGATAGGTCAACGGCGGCGGCGATGATCCCCTCCTCTCTTCTCCTCTTCTCCCTTCACTTTGTCCTTCTCTTCCCTTCTCTTCTCCTTTCTCCCTTCTCCTTCTCCTTTCTGTTAAGGAACGACCCAAGGGGAAAGGGGGCGACGCACGGGAAAAAGGTTGGGAGGGAAGGGGCGATGCAGGGGGGCAAAATTCACGGAAGGGAGAGGGGGGTGACGTGGGGGGAGATTTCACGGTAGACAGGGAGGGGCAGGATGGGTTGGGTTGGACTTGGACTTTATTACTCTTTGCGAATTGGGCCTATGCCAAGTCTAGGTTTAGTCAAGATGGCCCAAAAAGAAATCAAAATTGTATTTGTTTTATTTCTTTATTAAACTAAACTCAGACTTAAAAGAAAACTTCCATCTATCAAGAGACAGAATCCCTCCATCCAAAATGATTGAGTTTCTATGGGTCCATATGCACCAAGGTGCTAAAATAGCTATTTCCCTGAAAATTTGAGAGCCAAAATGTTGCCGAGCTTGAAGAATCATTTCAGTTTCAGCTAAAGAAGTATCCCACTGAATACCAAGAATCTGCCAACATTGAAGGTTAAAATGGCAAGCGAAGAAAAGGTGTCCCAATGTCTCTTCAACCCCTTGCTGACACAAAACACAAGTATAATCCTCCAAATACTTATTTTTCCTGCATAAGATGTTTCTAGTATTCAGCCTATCCCTTATCAGAAGCCAGAAAAAGAACTTATATTTCCCACTAACAGCTGATTTCCACATCCATTTGAACACCGGTGAAACAGGGATGTTTCCCTTCATAACCACATAAGCCTTTTTCACTGAAAAATCCGGAGTGCCCCATATGTAAGACCAACTATCAGACTCCCCATGTTGAGTATCAATACTTGTAATTAGAGCTGCTAAGTCCTGCAGTTGTTCAAAAGCAATAATAGAAGAGGTGTGAAAAAATTCTGATGCGTCGTCTGGGTTAGTAATTTTACCACCGAGATATTATCCTTGCGTGTAAAAGAGAAGAGTTGAGGGAACTACAATTTTAGGACACCAAAATCCTAGAGATCATGCCAGAACATAACCGTATCACCCCTTCCTACTGTACATACAGCTAATGATCTGAAAGAATCAGCACGTGAGATGACATCTCGCCACCAAAAAGAGCCAACCAGGGTTCTAGCATGAGAAACCGTTGATCACTGATACATACACTTCCAAGTCAAATTAACCTAGGGCAGATTCATTTTATTATAGAACTTATGCATATACTTGAGTAACAATGCTGAATTTTGGGCCCTTAGGTCAATTATGCCAAGGCCACCCTGATCTTTGGCCAAACAAGCTTTATTCCAAGCTACCAGACATCCCCCTCTCCTGTTGATATCTCCATTATCCCAGAAATAGTGCATTCTATATTTGTCCACTTGATCAATAATAGAGATTGGAACTTTAAAAGTGCACAAGTAGAATATCGGCAGAGCACTCAAAACAGAATTAACAATTATTAGCCGACCAGCATAAGTAAGGAGGGAATTGATGCCCATTAATATTCTCTCAATTCTATTCATCATTGGCATATACTCCTGAACCGAAGGCCTAGTAGTTCCAACAGGCAAAGCCAAATAAGTGAATGGCATAGTGCCTACCTTACATCATCCAATGGCATTAGCTAAGAGATTAGCTTTTGTTTCATCCACATTAATAGGTAATAGGGAAAATTTACTAAAATTCACTCTTAGGCCAATAGAGGATGCAAACTGTTCAAGGATACTTTGCAAATGTCGTAGCTAATCAAGGTCTGCAGGCATTACAAGTAGCGTATCATCAACATATTGAACTATGGGGTAGTCACCACCAAAGGAAGGCCCTAAAGGATGCTGCAAAGAACCATCTGAATTAGCCTGATTTATCATTGACTGAAGCAAATCAGCTGCTAGCACGAACAATAATGGAGACAAAGGAACTCCTTGTCTGACACCTCTCATGCATTTAAAAGGAACTCCTGGAACACCATTAAGCAGGACAGTTGATGATCCTGAAGAAAGAATAGCTTTGATCCATGATATCCAATTATGTGAGAAACCTTTATGTTTAAACATATCCAAAATGACATGATGCTCTACTTTATCAAAGGCCTTTTCAAAATCAAGTTTCAGAACGACAATTTCTCTGCCCAAGTGATGACAGATATTTAAAAACTGAAAAGCCCATGCAAGACAGGCTTGTATTGTCCTTCCCTTGATGAATCCATATTAGTTTTCATGCACAATCTGTAAAATAACCGATTGAAGCCCGTCTACAACCAATTTAGTTAATAGCTTCAATGAGTAGTTAAGAAAGGATATAGGTCGAAAATCATTGACCTTCATGGGATGATTCATCTTGGGAATTAAAGCAATGAAGGAATTATTTATGCACTCCAAGTCCACAGTTCCAACACAAAACTGATTACACAATCTGTAGAAATCTTCAGAGATAATTGGCCCACATTTCTTCATGGAGAGGCCATTGAAACCATCAGGTCCAGGTGCGTGATCTGTGGGCATGTTTTTCACAACCAAGTCAATTTCCTCCTTAGTGAAAGGTGAATCCAGGATTGATAACTCAACAGCCTGAACAAATGTAGAGAGATCAAATAAAAAGGCTTGGCATTCAGATTGACCTAGCCTTTCTTTGTATGCAGCCCATAACAACCCAGCCTTGGCAACATGATCCGCTATGATGGAACCATCTTCCATTTGCAACTGTGATATGAAATTCCTTCTATGTGCAATTGTGGCCATAAGATGAAAAATGCAGAATTCTCATCCCCCAATTTTGCCCACCTAATGGTGGATCTTTGTTTCCAATACTTCCTTTTTGCTTCCAATAACTTGGCTAAATAATCTTTCACAGCTGATCGAAAATAAGATTCTGCATCAGACATAGGCCTTTGTTCTTCTAATCCATCCAAAAAGACAATGATCTAGTTACAATTATTAATTAATTTCCCCAATTTAGAACACTCCCGGCTCCACTTCTTCAGCCCTTTTCTGAGTTGTTTAAACTTCCCAGAAATAGTTCTAGCCATGTTAGCAAAAAAAGGATTATTATGCCAATGCAATTCAACCACATCCAAAAACCCCTCAATGTCAGCCCAATAGCTCTCAAATTTAAACTGTGTGGATTTGGGGATCTCAGTACCCACACAAACTGAATATGGAACATGATCAAAAATTGGGCGAGCAAGAGTCTGAACCTTTGTGGCAGGGAAGGCTAAAGCCCAAGAAGCATTGATGAAAATCCAATCTAATTTTTCTAGCAGCGGATCATCCTGCATATTACTCCATGTATAGTGCAAGCCTTCAAAAGGTATGTCAATCAAGTCCAAATGCTGAATCAAATCATTGAAAACCATCATATCACTCACAGAACCGCCAGGTTTATTTCGATCCTCAGGGCATCGAATCATATTGAAATCACCAACTAAAGCCCAATCATCATAGCCAGAAGAATCAAAATTGTAAATCCAGTTAATAAAGGAAGCCTTTTCAACCGGTGTGGATGGGGCATATATGTTGGATAAATGCAATGTTTTGCCTGATATAAGGGAGGTGAACTTAATTGTTATAGAGAAGGAATTAACACATACTATCTCCCCATCAAACAAATTATCATTCCAGACTGTGAGCAGTCCCCTCGAAGTTCCAAGAGAAGGGGAGAAAGAAAACTTATTCAGAGATCTAGGACAGAACTTTGATAGGTATGCACTATCAAAGGATTCTCTCTTTGTTTCTTGAAGACACACAATAGACGCTGCACTCTCAGTTATTTTATCCCGAATACAATCCCATTTTGCAAGAGAATTAATTCCCCTCACATTCCAAACCAAAAATTGCCATGTTCTTGTGCTATTCATATGACATTTAAACCAACCACAACATGGCCATGCACAACATGACCATATATGAAAAGGATATAATCAAGACCAGGAAAATTTGAAAATAGAGCAACCCAAACTAACATATCCCATAAAGGTCTCAAGATCATCCAACCTTGAAGTTCGAAAATAACAGAAGTGCATCAACCAGACTAACACTACATGACAAAAGAGATTTGCCAGATAACGAGGTCTAAGGAGGTAGACCTCCACCCTATTACATGATTCATTCATTATCAGGGGCTGCAGACGACTGCTTAGCCGGAAGATCAACAACCGGCATCTTGAGGAACTCAGTTCCTATGGCCTGGAGAAGTTGTGCAGGCAAGTGTGGTGTAGGAGCAGCAGAAGAGGAAGCCGGAACAGCTTGGTAGGGGCAGAAGTTCGCATCCACAGTAGGAGGGACCACCTGCAGAGGAACTGGAGCCTTCTGTTCCACTAGAGGGAGAGCAGCCGCAGCACTGGCATCATCCTTGAATCCATGGCCCTTGTTTGTTCGCTTGCTGCGCCGCAGGAATTTGACATCCAAGGGAGCCCTAGCCTTCCTAGCTCGGCGCTTCTTGGGAGTGCTGGTCACCGGCATAGACTCCAACACTTCAACCTCATAATCGTTCTCCAGGAGCAAAGCAGAAGGGTTGGGCTCATCATCAACCAGAACCTTAGCAAGATGCCAAAGAAGCTCAGAATCAGCGAAGTAACTAGGCACGAAAGTGTCTAAATTGATGGAGATACGATTGACATTACGAAAGGAAGGCTAGTGCCTAGGATGAAACAAAGAAGATAGGAGAGATCGAAACACTACCTTTAGAGGAACAATAGTGTGTTGGTCAGGCACTTGAGTCTTTGGAATGGAAGCTCCAGTTAGGCTTCCAGAAGCAAGGAAGTCCTGACCTGCACCAGAAAGGTTGTCACCAACATCAGCACCAACTCCAGCAGAATTTGGAGTAACCCTTGCAGAAGGAACAACTGCAGGCACAACATCTTGAGCACCCATCTCCAGAGCACCATCATCACCAGAAACTGGAACAGTTTTGACTGGAGCATTAGTCTGTGCATTGCTCTGATCCCCAGCATCCAGATGCATATTATCTCCCTGCTACATCTCCACTGAAGGCTCCTCATGCACAGAAGCAAGCGGTGCATTTGATAAATTGGGGGGAGCATCCATCCACCGAGGAGCTGGATGTGGCAAAGGATGCAGAGGGCCATCAGCAGGAAGCTCATCCTCATCAGCAGGCACACCAATATCTACAGACCGCAGGATGAAAATTGGAACAGTTAAAGAGGTAGTCTTAGGAACATCTCCAGGGGATACAACCACCTCATCTGGGTTATCATCATATTTGTTTACCACCACTTTGGCCACAACTCATGCATCATTGGTAGACTTGTGGATGTGCTTCACAATGGCAAAGCCAGCAAGGGCTCTTTCTATCTCTTCATCAGAATGATTATCATTTGGAAAAGCTAGCAGCATCAACCAAACCTCACGATCCACATCTAAAGCCTTGACATTCTCCCCAGCATCATGCTTAATAAAACCCAAAGTGTAATGCCCAAACCTCATGGGAGAAGCACGCTGGAAGCACTCTCCTTCCAAAGGAGATCCAAAGCGAGCATAGGCTTCACCGAGGGGGCAGGGCTGAATTTCCATGCGACGAACTTGATTATCATCCTGAAGGAAATCCCTTAGTGCTTGGGCCAACTGGGGGAAGTCTTCCTTGTCTACCGGAGGGGTGGTGTGGCGGACCACTCCGAAAACATTCTCAATAAGAGCCAGAAGCAAGGCTGAGTATACTAATACTCAACAAGGCTTACTCGTCGGGTGAAAACTACATCACCGACCCCTAGACATGAGAGGCTTTTGGCTAGTGGGTTTGTTTTGCCAGAAAGCGACTAAGAATGGATCCTTACTTTCATTATTTTAGCATCAAGTTCTAGTAGGGTTAACCATTCTAAACGAAAATCCTTTCTAAGCATACAAGTGGTGCAATACAATTTAGTACAAACAATAAGTTCATCATCCTCATAGTTTCACTTCTTACTCAATGTAGCACAGCGGTCAAGCAGTCTCATTAACCGCGAGAAGCAGACAGTTCTAACCAAATTTCACTACCTGGCCAGGGAAAACCCAAACTCACGGTTATTGCTTGCTATAAAAGGCACAAGCACTACCCAACCTTTCCCGTCAATCCACAATTCCGAACCAACTCCCACTCCCTTAGGATACAAGGTTATCGGATACTCCCAGACACATGCCAGCTGATCTCACACATGTAACCACTTGTGTACTGCAAGGGAAAATAATTTTCCAAGGAAAAGAAGGCTATCGGCCCTAGCTGTATCCATCGGGTATCGAGCTTACCGGAGCCCAGAGTTCGGCATGTGCGTGGTACGTTCAAAAACTTGACACACAGAACCACACGTTTCGACCTTAATCCAATTATCATACATGGACGGGAGATCTATACATACCATCCCGCCCGTCCATCCTTATGATTCCAACATAAGTAAAGACAAACAACTCCTATATCTCGCGAGTGACAGGAAATCACTCGATTTGTAACGGTCCTAAAGCATTGCACTATCGACCTTATCATACTAGTATTTCAAGACATAGGTACTAGAATTAGGCAACTAGGGTATTCAAACAACTCCTTGAAACGTAAATGCATAAGCATAAATAATTTAAAGTTGCATAAACTTTAAAGTTAGGTTATGCTCCGGGCTTGCCTTCTTGAGCTACATTGACTTCGGTCTCCGGGTCAATCATAATGACGTTTGCACTACCTTCGGGAGCTCCTTCTTCGTTGGCGGGGACGAGGTCGTAAGTACAGTCAGCGAGAGCACCTTCTACATGAGATGCACAGTTTTGAATGTTGTTGCGCATATTTTGATATAAAACTAAGGCACTAAAGGCCATATTGACCTAAACACTTTAGTGAACTATTCTTTTCTTCACAAAATTATAGAAGGTGTGTGGTGCAAGACTTATGCCTACTTGATGGTGATTGTGTACACAAATAAAATAATTTAGATTCATTTTTATTATACAAGTATTATGTTCTGAATTTAAATTAGCATGCAACTATATTTGTTTTGATTAAATACACAAGTGATTCACACCCTTTTTATTTCTCCTGGTTTACTCTAGTTCCTTCTTATTTTTGTTTCTCTATTTCTGTTTATCCTTTTAATCTACAAACTCTATGACAGCTATAGGGGTATAAGAGCTAAGCTCACCCAAAAATTTAGCTAAAACTGAGTTGCATAGAATTTATTAAAAATGCTACAAGTTACTGCCCCTAGATTCAAGATTAAATCATATAAAATTGAAAAGACAGCAAACACAGAAGGAATTTCTACCAGAGCTATGCATGACCAAGAGAAGTTCTTTGGCGAAGTGGTAGGTACAAATACCACTTGAATAGTCCTAAACAATTAATACACCAAAAACATACATCTATTTATTTGGCGAAGTGGTAAGTTTCTAAGCCTATGGTGGAAGTTGATAATTTTTTACGGCAGGAAATATTTTTAACAAATCTAGAACTGAGCTAGAACAGAAAACACTAAACAATTAAAAATAGAAGCTACCGAGCATATTTTCCAATCTCCTTTGGATAAAGAGCTACTACACACTATACAAGCAACATATCCAAAATTTAGCTAAATAGAGGAGTTCAGGATATCAAATGGTGCACAAATTACTTAAAGAGATCTTGAATTTTAATGCAAAAACTATTCATCAAAAGAATGGAGTATATATTTGCATTTTTTTGATTTTTCTATGATGTTTAACGGATTTTTGAACATTTCAGAAATTTGAACCAGATCTAAAGAATCTATTTGCGTTGGGGACCCTAGATCTTTTAAAACCTTGCGGATAGGTCCCTGGAATTTGCACAAAGGCCCCTAGAACTAAACTGGGGAATGCATCGGGGTCCTAGGCTCACCGGTAACCGGATTCCGGTGAGGAGACGGCGAGCTAGCGCGTGAAAAGTGGGGGAGCGCAACTTCACCCGTGTGCTGCTCGAGGTTGGGGAGGGTTCGGTGAGGGGCCGACGGCGATGGCGGCAGAACAGCCCGCTCCGGTGACGTCGATGGCAAGCTGCAGGGGTCGAGGTGAGGGGCGGAGAGGCTTGTGAGCTTCACTGGACCAAGGTGGAGCTCGCTAGGGGTCTTGACGGCGATGGGGATGGCCGGAGATGGGTTCTCGACGTGGAGGTGGAGCTCGGCGGCGGCAATGGCGGAGCGGCGAGGGAGGGAGAAGAGTTCTCGCGTGCATGGTAGTGGGGGACTTTATGTTGGCAATGTGGTGGTGCAGTGGAGCTGGGGGAGGCGCAGGAGGGCAGCTGGGGCTCGGAGCGCGGGCAGGGAGGCTGGGCGACGGGCAGGCGCCATGAGTGCGCCTGGCGGGCTTGGGCAAAGCGCGGCCGTGGGTTGGCGGCCAAGGATTGTGGCGTACGTGGCGCGGGGTGCTCTGATGACTCTGCTGGCCAGTGGTTGGGTGGCAGGCCGGGTCGTGGGGAAGCTCGGTCCGGTGTGGCGAACTGCGTCCAATGGCGCGGGTCTACACAGCGTGAGGACTCGAGCGCGGTGACGAGGCTGCCAGGGTGCGAACAGAGGGGGAAGTGATGGGTCGAGGGGTCAGATGCATGCCTGGAGGGATAGGACTCATGCTGCGCAAGCTTGGCCAAGCGGACAAGGTCGCCGGCGCTCGCCGGGTGTAACACCCTAAAAATGCCTCTTTTGAAAATAGTAAATAAATTGCTTTTTATATTTAAGTTCTCATAAATAATGTAGGAAAAATAAAATTTATGAAGAATTAAAAGCCAATATAAGGTTTTAGGAATATTTTTGCGCATTTCATGCTGGTGCATATCTTTTTGATTGTTGAATTCAAATTTGAATTTGGTTTGAATTTGAATGAGCAATTAAAAGAAGGAAAAAAATAAAAAGAAAAACAAAAACCTTTTCCTTTCTCCCCCTCTCCCTCAGCGCGGCCCAACTTGCTCTCCCTTTCTCTTCTCCTCTTTGCGCAGCTGGCCCAGCATCCTCTCCGCGCGGCCCACTCCATCCCAGCTCGACCTGCCCGCAGCCGCGCAGCCCAGCCGCCTTCCCACTCTCTGTAGTGACCGACAGGCAGGGCCCACCTGTCGGCGTCGTCTCCCTCCTCCAGCCGCCTGCCCGAGCTTGAGTCCGGTCCGCGCACGACGTCGTGCCGCGTCCCTGCTCGCTTGGCCCGCATGCCAAGGCGCCTCCCCAGCCTCTATATAAGCGCCGCCTTTCCCCCTTGCAGCCCCTAACCCTAGCGTCCATCCAAGCTCAACCGCGGCCCAAACCCTAGCTTCGAGCCACCGCTGTCGTCCCGCTCGTCCGCCGCCCCATTGCCGCCAAGGAGGAGACCCGGAGGTTCGCATCGAGGTCGGCAACACGCCGAGCCACCCGTCCTGCTCTCTTTCACTCTATTGCGTGCATGCGACCTCACCGGACTGGTCGAGCTGCCTTGGCTCGTCGCTACCCTAGCCTCCATCCAAGCTCAACCGCCGTCGAGTACAACCCCCAAAACGGACTTCCCGTCATCTCCTCTCTCTCCCAAGCCTTCCGCGGCGAGCTTTGGAGCCCTGTAGCACCGGGAAAGCTCAACGCCGACGAGTCGCCGCCTCAACGCCGCCACGAGCCACCAAACTCCGGCGACCAAAACCCCCCGATCTAAACCTAGCCGTCCGATCTAGATCCTAGGGCCCAGATCTAAAGACCGAACCGGTATGAGCCTGGTCCACCGTGGACCCGTGGACCGTGGTCTATGGCCAGTCCACCGCACAGTAGACCGTGACGTCAGCCGACGTCAGCCATCAGCTGTCGCCCTAGCAATTTTGCAAAAGAACCCCTGTAGTTTTTGGAAATCAACCCGAGGTCCACCTCTATTCAAAAGTATTTACAAAATAGTCATTTTTCTTTCGCTTTAGCCCCTACGCTTCTGTAAAATAGAACCCGCCATCCTAGTTGGTTGTTTTACCCTTAGACCCCCAGGTTTTTATATGAAATTATGTTTTAGGTCCCTGGTTTCTTTCAAAAACACCGCTGGAAGCCTCAAACTCTCCCCAGCAAGCCCCTAGAGCCCGTTTTAAGCGTAGTTTCTTTGTTTTATCTCCGATTTGAGTGATTTTCGCGCTCATATGTTTGTAGTAAAGTGTACAATAACTTTAAAGACTTCTTTTCATCATTTGTTTATGTTTGGTGTACTATTCTAATTAAATGTCTTGTTTGCATGTATGTGTGGATGCTTGTGTGGTGATCGATGTGAGTAGTTGACAAGTTGTATGAGTTCGTCGATGATCCCGTTCCCGAGGAGCAGGTGCAGCGGCAGTTCGCTGAGGAAGGCAAGTATAACACGGACAATCCTTGTTACCTATGCACCTTTTAATCATATGTTCATATGCATGTGTCTAATATTGCTATACATTAAGGTTGTTCCTAGTCTTTACCTTACTCCTTGTTTACCCGGGTTATATGTATTATTGTTAGTATTCGTTACGTGCTGTGAACAACATTTACTTGATTGCTAATACTGAATTAATGGTTCACTTTAATGATGACTAAAAGATGCTTTTTAGCAACATGGTTTGGGGAGCTAGAGCATGTGCTTCGTGCTTTGTTCTAATGTCTCTCCGTAAGGTCCGGTTCTTAAAGCGGCAACCCAGGAACTTGTTCGCCGTCGTTGGAACTAGAATGGCTCTGGTCTTGGATAATTAGCCTGTACGTCTCTAGCTCGCCAGTGGTTAACGAAAGACGTATGTGGGGAGCAATGATCCATCGAGGACGGATTTATATGTTGGCTATATCTCGTTAGGCAAAGTCCCGTGATGTAAGTGCCCGATGTACGGCAGCTTCACATGTTGCGATGATTGCACTCTCGCTTTGGACGCCATTGACCCCCTCACATTGCGCCCTGAGCGTACGTCAATCTCGATGCCTTGGGTTATGCTGCCTATGTTCAACCGAAACGGCTACTGTGCTTGTTAGGGTGATTTGTGAAAGTCCTCGTAGCATAAGTTCTTTTGGATTTATGTGACCAGCGGGTAAATGGCGAAACCTCTGCAGAGTGTTGATCTATCATGATAGCCGTGCTCATGGATACGAGTGACCTTGATCCTTTATTATTAGATGATGCTGAGGTTGATGTTGGAATATTCTATAATTATTTATACATTATCATTAATGGGTTTATACTTGGGTTTCTACTCACTTGTAGTAATTTGGATGATAATAAAATGAAACTACTAAAAGTGCTAATGCAGTTTAACTGTGTCAAGCCTTTTGTTCTTGCATAACCCGTGTTATACTTGTTAAGTAAGATGATTTACTTACACTTGCAACTATTCAACAAAATCCCAGATGGGTAATAGATGGAGCCTTGAATGATCAGTCGCTTGCTGAGTTTTCGGAGGATCTGCCATACTTCTAGCTATGTTCAACCAGTCGGTGTCCCTGTGGACTTGAGGCTCTACTAGTTAAGAAACGTTTAATAATATTAAGACTTCCACTGTGTTATTTGTTTAAGACTATGTCTTGTGTTAAACTCTGATGTAAACTATTTTATTTCAAGCATTGTGTTCTCTGTGATCCATATTTGTAATCTATATGTGTTCGGTGGACATCCTGGGCACACATATGGAAGCATTCGGATTTCTTAGAAATCTGGGTGTTACAAAGTTGGTAGCAGAGCCATGCTGACTGTAGGATCACAGACTAGATAGAACGATCGATTAGATTTTACTTAATCCTTGCTCTTTTATTATATTCTACCATGGAGTGAGTTTCTATTAAAAAATGGTGTTCTATCCTACCTCTGTCCATTGTGAAAAAGTTTATAACTTTTGTTTACTCTTTCATCTTGATGCTATAGATGGCTCACACAAAACAGACACCCTGCAAGAGTACCTGTGGCTACCTTCCACCCCGCATCGCTGAATACCCGTTGGTGGCAACCTGGATGCCTTCCATGATTGGGAAGAAGACAAGCGCGAGGAAGAAGAGCTTTTGAGGCAGTAGGCCGAAGAAGAGCAGCAGTAGGAGTCTGAAGAGGAGAATCCTAAGGAGCGAGAGCTTGAGTCCTCGGAGTCGGAACAACAGCAAGAGGAGCTAGCTGACCAGCAGATGGGCGCCGTAGGATGTCGCGCTTAGGAAGATGCCAATGACAATGCAGGAGATCCATCAGATGATGAGGAAGAGCCCCAGACTCCCCCACCTCCGTCACCACCTCAGCTAGCTCCAGGAGCGGCCTGGTGGATTGTCTACGACTTCGTCCGAGATGGGGGCGACAACTTCTACCACCGCAGGCTTCTCAGAGTGCTTCGTAACCACTACAGCTTCGGCAATGTTGGAGTCGAGTACCGCAGTGGGTGGTGGACGCATCTCTTCTACCGCAATTTTGGAGGACCTCGGTGCATATGAGGGTGACCGATCAATGGGCGAGAGCAGCTCGCGAGTGGTCGGTTCACTTTGCTATTACTGACCGGGATTCCCAAGAGGCAGAAATTGCTGATGCTGCTCGCCAAGCCTACTACGTCTACTGCCAGAAGTTCTTCACGGAGATCGAAGACGAGCCAGAGAGGTGGTACCCACGCCGGAGGAGTGGTGCGACAGCTTGCACCATTGCATCTATGGCTGACGTTCAGGACCCCCAGCTAGCTTCTACAGTAGCACTCGTAGCTACGCTCAACACAAAACTAGATGTTGTGTTAGATGAAAACCTCATGCTAAGGAGGAAACTCTCCGTCGTGCAACAGAAGAATGAGGAGTTGCAACACCATTTGGTAGGACCGCCCCGTAGTCCAGAGTACCGTGGAAAGTCACCACCGCGCAAGAGGCCACGCTACAACTCTCCCACCGCCCACACCACCGTTGACCCCTAGATACTACCATAAGTTGAAATAGGGATAGAATAGAATGTTGTTGGGTTCAAAACTAGTCTAAGAGTGTCGAGTCTTGTGTGAACTAGGTCTTTAAATGCTTGAATGAATTGTCATTATGCTTATGTGTGATTTGGATCTTTGTAATGATTGTGATGAGCGTGGATGAAAGTCTGCAATCATCTAGACTTAGATTAAGGTATAAGGTATTTAATGAATAAATAGTTGGGTTCCTTATCTCTTGTGCACATCATCTACCTTTTCCTCTGTTATCTGGGTTCCTTATCTTGTGAGTTCAATGGATCTTATTCAGTTTATCGGGGCTAGCTCTGAGTTTTTGTGAGAGGTATGTTAGGGACCATAAGGGGGGTAGACTCTCTAGCACACCTCGTAGTGCTGAGTATCAATGGATGACTCCCGAAGCAACAGTTCATCGGTTGTAAGTTCAGTGGAGCAAATGTGAGTTCTGGCTGAAGGAAGTATCAATCTTGGGTCATGTGTTGTCAAATGGAGGTGTAGCAGTTGATCCGAAGAAGGTCAGAGATTTGCTGAATTGGGTACCACCGTGGAATGTTAGTGAGGTCAGGAGTTTCCTCGAAATGGCAGGTTATTATCGGCGCTTTATCGAGGGATTCTCAAATATTGCCAAGCTCATGACATCACTGCTAGAGAAAAATGCTAAGTTTGCATGGACACCAGAGTGCCAAGCTAGCTTTGAAGAGTTGAAGGAAAGGTTGACCACTGCACCAGTATTGGTATTGCCAGATGTTACTAAGAACTTCTCAGTATATTGTGACGCAGAGTTGTGGCATATGCATCCAAATAGTTGAGGAGACATGAGCTGAATTACCCGACACATGATCTGGAATTGGCAGCTGTGGTTCACGCTTTGAAAATCTGGAGGCACTATTTGCTTGGGCATAAGTGTGACATCTATACCGATCACAAGAGCCTTAAGTATGTGTTCACGCAATCCGAGTTGAACATGAGGCAACATCGTTGGCTAGAGAAAATCAATGATTTTGAGCTGGAGATTCATTACCACCCAGGGAAGACTAACTTGGTGGCAGATGCTTTGAACAGGAAGAGTTATGTGAATGTGCTTACAAGTCAGAATTTGCCGAAAGAGCTTAGCTTGGAATTCGAACACTTGAACTTGGGTATGGTAGCCAATGTGACTGAGCTAGAAGTGGAGCCAACTCTTGAACAAGAGATCCGGAAAGGTCAATTGGAGGATGAAGAAATCAAGGAATTGATTAAGAAGATTAGGACAAATAAAGCGCTAGGATTCCGATTGGATGATCAACGAACAATGTGGTTTGGTGACAGAATAGTAGTGCCAGATCAGCAGCATATCAAGGATGTTATCTTACGGGAGGCACACGAGTCAGCATATTCCATTCACCTAGGAAGTACCAAGATGTATTTGGACCTCTGAAGGGACCGTGACACCCTAAGAGGGGGGGTGAATTAGGTGTCTCTAAAATCTAAGGCTCCAATTGCACATATGAAAACCTATTTCAATTTCTATCTAAATGTGCTCTAGGTTTTCTCTATGTGTTGCTATCTCTACCGCTACAAAGTTTTGCACCATAGATCCAATCCTATACTAGCACGGCAAGTCTAGGAAAGGTAAATGCGGAAAGTAGTGCGAGTATGAAATGTGGAAGGTAAAGGGTAGAGAAGAGCAAACTCCCGGCACGGCGATTTTTACCGAGGTATCGGAAAGCTCATGAGCTTTCCACTAATCCTTGTTGTTGGAGCCCCTCTCAAAGGAAATGCCCGCGCAAGGGCATAAACTCAACGGTCGAGTAACTTCGTGGGTGGCCACGGGGCTTCCCCACGCGCAAGTGGGTCTCCGCTCGTCCCTCCCCGAATGCTCCTCGCCGCCTCCACTTGGTAGAGCTTCGGCCAAACGCCAAGGGCCTCTCCTCCCTTGCACAAGCACCGGCGGCCTCTCCACAAACTCGGTTGGAGGGTCTCGCAAGACTACAAGCCCCGGATTACAACACTTGGTGCGTGCAAGCACCGGTAAGCAAAGAGGTATGCAAACCTCGCTAAACTCTAGGCTAAACACCTAAGAGATGCGCTAAAGGGTCTATACTAGCACTAAGCACTTTGCTAATCACCTAGATCTTCTATTTAGCACTTTGGTGGATTGAGCACTTAAGAATGTGTAGAACACTTGCCAATGTCTTCCGTGAGCTCAAGCACACTTCAAATGGCCGAGGCAACCCATATTTATAGCCTTAGCCAAAAAAACTAGCCGTTGCTAGCCATTGCCAGTTTTCTGCGTACCGTCGACTAATTCGATGGGTGCAAATGAGGGACCATTGATTTAGTCGTCGCCCCCTTTTTTCTTTGAATCTTTGAACTCCAACGGCTACTTGCACCATCGACTAATTCGACGGGCACCCCGTCGAAATAGTCGTCGCCCACCAGAGACGAACCCACGCCGGTCTTCAGTCACCATCGACTAATTTGATGGACCAGCGGCTAATTCGACGGGCGCACCATCGATTCAGTTGGTGCCCACCAGAGACGAACACACACCGGTCTTCAGTCACCATCGACTAATTCGATGGACCATCGACTAATTCGACGGGCCACCATCGATTTAGTCGACGCCTCTGCGTTTTGCAATTCTTCATTGCTTCTTCGCGGGTCTTTTCTTCTTTGTTCATTACCATCTTTTGGATGTCCTTGAATATGAGTTGGATGGCTTCGATTTGGATAACCATCATTTGGATATTGGTTATATAGGCATTTGGATGGCTTCCAAAATATCCTTAGGACCTAGAAATATCATCTCGACAAATTATCCCAATGATTATGTTGTCAATCAATCGCCAAAATTACATACTATGGGCTAGGGCCATTTTCCTTACAACCTCAAGGAAAGATTTTGGTGGTATGGTTTGAAGGGAGATGTTGCAACACACGTAGCTCTTTGCGATGTATGCCAGAGGGTCAACGCCGAACATCAGAGACCGGCAGGTTTGCTTCAGCCTATCAGAATACCAGAGTGGAAATGAGAAGAAGTGGGTATGGACTTCATAACAGGTCTGCCCTACACCCAGAGAGGTTATGACTCTATGTGGGTGTAACACCTCTGGTGTTTAATATCTTAAGGATAATACAAAGAGGGAATTAAAGCCTAATTAAATACTTAATGAACCTTGATAAGAAATCAGCACCAAAGGAGTTTTCAAAAGTCATAAGTATTTGTCATAAACTAAATATGAGCTGTCAACATCTTGCACATGTTAATAGTCATGACAAATGCACCATGTCCAAAAACATTCTTACATGTCAAACAATTTCACTTAAATGCTCCCAATCAAACTCAAAAGGTATAAACTTGAGATGAAAAGTTCAGTGTCACGTACCCATTTTTTTAAAGAGTTTACTTGATCAAGGAATAAAATAATATTTAAGTGCTTCTTAAGATTATTTAATGAGCTAATTGCTAATATTAGGATTAAGCACATGAATGAATAAAGCTTGTAAGTATTAAAAAAACAAAAGATGTGATTTAATTAATATTTTAATACATATCAAGTTTGCTTTATGACACAATTAAAGTTTAAACACATGGAATAAATAAGCTTTTAACCTCCATGTGTACATGTCTTCACTTAAGTTAAAATAAAAGCTTACTCACAAAAAGGAGGTAGAACTTTAAGTTAAAAATTCTCTTTTATTATCATACCCCTGATGTTTAGAGGCACTAATGAAGGGTTTAAGATAGAAAGAAGAGGTTCAACAAAGTAATTAATAAAAGGATTTTGGAAAATTCCTTAAATAATCCAATCTAAAAGTAGGCTGAATTAGTTTTCATTCTTAAACACCCAAAAGTTTAATGAAACTCAAAAAATTGTCACTATAAAGGTTTCAGTAGATTTCCAACCTGAAAACTTACTTATTTGAGGTTTTGTCCAAAAACCAAGGGAACATGGTCAAAAGCTCCTAAACATTTTGGGAAATTTTAATTTTAAACTAAAATTCCCCCAGCTATTTATAAAGAGTATCGAATTACTCCTGATTTCAGAACACAACTTGAAAATCTCCAAAACTAAAAGTTGTCAGAAATTTTATTGAAAACATCTGCCTTGTTTTGGGTTTGAGCTAATTTTGACTGGAGGGTGCTTAAAAACCTCTGTTTCTGCCATATTTCAATGCAGTGGCAACCGAAACTTCCCACCACGTCATCTCTTAAACCATCCAGGTTTTACTATGTCAAACCTTGCCATTTAGAAACTTTGGAATTCACTCTACAACTTTCGTATTTGGGTAAATTTCAGATCAGTTCAAAGTATGGGCGAACGTGGCTTGCCAACTTGGTGGCCACGACATGCCAACGCGCGCCAGAGCGCGGCGACCAGCCGGCGTGTTCCCATGGCGCCCCCTATCCCTTGGGCCGCAAGCTGCTGCATGCGTTGCCCCTACGTGAAGCCTTGCCCCTGTGGCGCCTTTAGAAGGGACTCCAGACCCTGCAGCTCACCCCTTTCTCTCCTTCCTTTATTCTTCCTCGCTGCGACAAGGAGAGCGCGAGCTGCTGCCATGTCCGCCGGAGCTTGTCTCCTCGCTGCGCCCCTCCTCCTGGCCCTCCCGGACGCCAATCAAGATCTCGAGAATCTTCTGTGCCCTCCACTGAACCTTCCCGAGCTGCAGCCCCATCACTCCGGCCACCACGATCGCCGGAATCGAGCAGCCATCCACCATTGTTGCCGCCAAGCTCGAACTCAACGTGGCCAGCCATCTCCGCCAACCCACCGGACAAACCAACCCCACGGTGACCTTCCCCGCACACCACTGATGCTCACGAGCCCCTCCAACTGCAGCCACTGCCGCCGTCCTCGCCAGAGTTGAGGCAAAGGCGGCTGCAACGCTGCTGCTCACGTCGCCGGCCATCTCCGGACCTCCTCCGACCTCTAATCCGCTTCAAACCAGTCTTTGGTGAGTCCCTCGCCGCTCCCATGCCCTCACCCCGGCCAACCCCGACCTCCCCTCGCCGGAATCGAGCCCGCCGTGCTCTCAGTTCCGCCCAAGGACCTGATTGCGAGTCGCGACTTCTTTTTAGGATTCCCAATGCAAAAACCGAGGACCTATATGTAATTGCCGATTTTCAGATGTAGGGTTAAAAGCTGTAAATTTTGAAATTCGATTAAAAATCGTAGAAACATCAGAAAAATGCAAAATAAATTTCTTTGGAATCCTTATGATGTCTACTTATTTCACCTTTCAGCATGTGCATGCTTTTAATGCTTGGAGTAGCCTGTACAAATTAAATTTTGAAAATAAACTTTTAGGCATAACACCTACACTGCAGCTCCTATGAATGTGATTTTTGGATATGTTGTTACCATTGTTATAATTCCTTTACTGTATCAATCTTGCACTGATTTATATTTTCTAGCTCCACATATAAATTTTTTAGATTATCTCAGCTGAAATCTTGCTGGAATTTTAGTAATTAATTTATTCAACAAAAATTATCCAACTTTGAAGTGTAGTGTATAGTTGTTATCAACTATCTAACAAAAATACCAAACCCCCTTTTAAGCTCTGGTAACATGCTTAAATAAATCAGAGTATGAAAATAAGGTAGCATTTGTTTAGTCCATGTTTGCTATTAAAACTGAGTACCCACTAGATAGATGAGCTAAAGATGACTTCATTTTGCTCCTATAAATAGTTCACCCTATTTTTTTCTGAGTATTTATTTTTTCTAGGTTTTAATTTCATCTCCTAGCGGCTGAAATTGTTGAAATTGTAGGAAATCCAAAAATTTAGATTACTTAATAAAATATGCTCAACCTTTCTGCAGAAAAATAAGTTTAGTGACCTGAGTTTATTTATAAAGTTTCAACAGAATTCGAATTATTGAAATAGGACAACAAATTGGTGTTTGAATCTTGCTTAAATCAAGAAAAAGAAAAACAATTCTTTATCACATGCACATGAATATAAATATTGGAAATATCTAAAGTTATCCAAAGACAGTACTTGAGTTACTAAATGAAGTAACAAAATTTGTGATTTAATGTATGTACACCATCACCATCGAAAGAAAAAGCAAGAATGAGCATAAAACCCACCTTGCTTTTTGAAGAAATAAAATTAGTAACAATTCTTGTCTAGGAGAATATGGCAACACATTCACCATGATTTTTCATGTGAATTAAGTAACATGAATTCAAATTAAATATTTATGCATGTGCATCTCGTGTAGAACTCCCTCTCGCTGACGGAACATACAAGCTTGTTATGGATTCCGAAGGAGGACCGCAAGGAGAACGGAAGAACGTTGAGTGATTTCCTATCACTCACGAGATATAGGAGTTGAATGTCTTTCTTTATGTTGGAATCATAAGGATTGACGGGCGGGATGGTATGTGTAGATCTCCTGTCCGTGTATGGTAATTGATTAAGGTCGAAACGTGTGGTTCAGTGTGTCAAGTTTTTGAACGTACCACGCATATGCCGACCTATGGGAATCGGTAAGCCAAGTACCAGATTGATACAGCTAGGACCGATTGCCTTCTTTCCTTGGAAATTTATTTCCCTTGTGTACACATGTGGTTACACGCGTGAGATCGGCCGGCATGTGTCCGCGAGTATCCAATAACCGTGTATCCTAAGGGAGTTGGACCCGGCGCCGAATTGTGGATTGATGGGAAAGGTTGGGTAGTATTTGTGCCTTTTATAGCAAATATTATCCGTGTGTGTTGGGTTTTCCCTGGCCAGGTGGTGAAATTCGGTTCGAACTGTTCGCTTCTCGTGGTTAATGAGACTGCTTGACCGCTCGGCTGCATTGAGTAACAAGTGGAACTTGAGATTGTTAAAGATGATGATTGTATCTAATTGTATTGCACTACTTGATTGCTTAGAAAGGATGCTCATCTAGAGAAATTAAATTACTAGAATTGGTTGCTAAAATATTGAAAATAAGGATTCATTCTTAGTGCTTTTGGCAAAACAAACCCCTCAGCCGAAAAGCCTTGCATGTCTAGAGGTTGGTGAAGTAGCTATCACCCGACGGATAAGACTTGTTGAGTATTAGTGTACTCGGCCTTGCTTATGGCTTAATGTTTGCAGGTAATGCTTTTGTCGAGTCTATCAATGCTGTTACTTGGCCGGGTCAGCTACCTCCTATTTGGTTTGTCGCTTGGGAGCCATCCTCGGGTGAGGATCGTGAGGAGTAGCGTCATGGGCGGCTTCACCATGATGTTACTTGTATCGTCGTTTAGATCATCGTTTACTTTCCACTGCTTTGAACTCTGAAACTTTATTTATGTCTTTCGAACTTGGTTTTTAATAATTTGAATTAAGACTTATTTGAAATTGGACCATGGAATGTTGTAATCTCTAGGACTCGCCTTCATGCGGGCGTGTTGTTTCGATCGAAAGTACGTGGTGAAATCGAGCTAGACTCGATGGTGCTCCAGTCTAATCCTATTTAAGTGTACGGATGCCTCATGGTGGTCCCTGGTGCACTTAAGTTGGATTAATTTAGGGGTAGTCCGCCACAAAGGGTGATCGTGGACAGATTGACAAAGGTGGCTCACTTTATTCCGGTGAAGACTACATATTCCGGTGCCAAACTAGCAGAGTTGTACATGGAGCGGATTGTATGTTTGCATGGGGTACCAAAGAGGATAGTGTCAGATCGAGGCAATCAGTTTACCTCACACTTCTGGCGCAAGTTACATGAGTCTATGGATACAGAGCTTCATTTCAGTTCAGCTTACCATCCGCAGACAAACGGTCAGACCGAGAGGACTATTCAGATATTGGAAGATAAGTTGAGGGCATGTGCATTGCAGTACGGGAATAGTTGGGAGAAAAGCCTATGCTATACGGAGTTCTCGTATAACAACAGCTACCAACAGAGTCTCAAGATTTCACCATTTGAGGATTTGTATGGGAGGAAGTGCAGGACACCGTTGTTCTGGAATCAGACTGGTGAAGGTAAGGTATTTGGACTCGAGGTTTTGAAACAGGCAGAAGAGAAAGTACAGGTAATTAGGCAGAATTTGAGGGCAGCTCAGACATGGCAGAAAAGTTATGCAGATGTGAGACGACGAGATCTCAGCTTTAAAATTGGCGGCTTTGTGTAACTCAAGGTGTCACCAATGAGGGGTGTGAAGAGATTCAATGTCAAGGGCAAGTTAGCACCTCGTTACGTTACGCCTTTCAAGGTGTTGGAACGAAGAGATGAAGTGGCTTATCAGCTAGAGTTACCAGAGAAATTGGCAGGAGTACATGATGTGTTCCATGTGTCTCAGCTGAAGAAGTGTTTACGAGTGCCAGAGGTACAGATTTCGATAGAAGAACTAAATGTGCAGGAGGACCTTACTTATGAAGAGTACCGAAGAGTACCCGGTCAAGATCCTGGTGGAGTCTGACAGGGTCACCACAAAGTGATATGTATGTGCAGGGTTCAGTGGAATCGTCATTCAGAGGATGAAGCAACGTGGGAAAGGGAGGATGATCTCAAGGCAGAATATCCACATCTCTTTCAATCCACGTCCGAATCTCAAGGACGAGATTCATCTTAAGGGGGTAGATTTGTAACACCCTAAAAATGCCTCTTTTGAAAATAGTAAATAAATTGCTTTTTATATTTAAGTGCTCATAAATAATGTAGGAAAAATAAAATTTATGAAGAATTAAAAAAGCCAATATAAGGTTTTAGGAACATTATTGTGCATTTCATGCTGATGCATATCTTTTTTATTGTTGAATTCAAATTTGAATTTGGTTTGAATTTAAATGAGCAATTAAAAGAAGGAAAAAAATAGAAAAACAAAAACCTTTTCCTTTCTCCCCCTCTCCCTCAGCCCGACCCAACTCGCTCTCCCTTTCTCTTCTCCTCTTTGCGCAGCCGGCCCAGCAATCTCTCAGCGCGGCCCACTCCAGCCCAGCTCGGCCTGCCCATAGCCGCGCAACCCAGCTGCCTTCCCACTCTCCCCAGTGACCGACAGGTGGGGCCCACCTGTCGGCGTCGTCTCCCTCCTCCAGCCGCATGCGACCCGAGCTCGAGCCCGAGCTTGAGTCCGGTCCGTGCACGACGCCGCGTCGCGTCCCTGCTCGCTTGGCCCGCACGCCAAGGCGCCTCCCCAGCCTCTATATAAGCGTTGCCTTTCCCCCTCACAGCCGCTAACCCTAGCAGCCATCCAAGCTCAAGCGCCGCCCAAACCCTAGCTTCAAGCCACCGCTGTCGCCCCGCTCGTCCGCCGCCCCATTGCCACCAAGGAGGAGACCCGGAGGTTCGCATCAAGGTCAGCAACACGCCGCTGTGACATCCCCACCGTGTACAACATTTTCCATGTCTCCCAACTCAAAAAGTGTCTTCGTGTTCCGACCGAGGTTATTGAGCAAGAACTCTCGGTTGAGCCGGATCTTTCTTATGATGAGCATTCTATTAAGATCCTCGATGAGAAAGAGAGAAAGACACGAAGAAGAGAAGTTAAAATGTACAAAATTCCGTGGAATCGTCACTCCAAGGATGAAGCCACATGGGAAACCGAAGAGTATCTTAAAAAGAACTTCCCCAACATCCTTCCTAAGACCAAGGTATCTCTTTCCCTACCATGTCACTAAGCACAATCGAATCTCGGGGCGAGATTCCTTTTAAGGGGGGTAGGCTGTGACATCCCTGATGTTTAAGACCTTAAAAATACACTAAAAACAGGGGAAAAAGGGTAGCATTGGTACTAACACACATAAGTAGACTTTAAATTCGAGTTTGAATTTCAATAAGGCTAAATCGACACCCAACTGAGATCTCCAAAATTTCGTACTAAACTTGAACATCTCCAAAAATAAAAGTTGTTTTTCATCACAAAGAAAGCCTAGTTACTGTTTGGAACTTTTTCAAATTTTGTAGTTAAGCCCCTCAAAAACCCTAAAAACCGTGAAGAACACCTTTTCAAATATGGCTTGTTTGAGCTTGAAAAATTCGAAATTTTTCAGGTTCACCCCAAAAGGAAAGTTGTGTTCCACCATTCAAACTCCAACTTTTGTGTTTACACTTTTGAAAGTTTAGTTTAAAATTTTGGAGATTTGCACAGTTGACCCAGGGAGCTCCACGATCGTCCCGACAGCCTGCCCGGGCGCTTTGTTCAGGGCCACCGCAGCGGCGCCACATGGCTGGCGAGCGGCGAAGACCTCGACTACCCAGCCAAGCCCTCGAAAACGATGTCCCAGCTTCCCGTGCACGCGTCTGACCGCTCGCTACGTCTTGTCCTGCACTGCGCATGCCAAGCTCGCCTCGTCACGCCAACCCTGATCATGCCGCGCAGAGTGCCGCCATTGGCCACTGCCGCGCACGCCTGCCTGAGCTCCCTCGCGACCCGGCCAGTTCTCCAATCACATGCCCAAAGTTCGTCAGAGCATCTCCTGCCTGCTGCGCACGATCCTTGGCCGCCAACCCGCTCGCTCGCTTGGCCCAAAGCTCGCAGGCGCATTCATGGCGCCCTACGCGCCCAAACCAAGCGCATGCGCACCCCGAGTTACTCCCCTGCGGTAACAAGCCTTCCTCCACCTCCTCTGGCCTCTCCTGTTCCTCCTCTACCTCCGCTAAAAAAGGGAAGCTTCTCGTGCGTCGTGCGACCCCAAACCACCTCGCCGGAGCACCATTGCCGCCGCCAAGCTTCCCCTCACCGTCGACCGGCCGCTCTGACCTAGCAGCCGCTACACCGATGCCATGATGAGCTTCCTCGGCCCTCAGTGAAGCTCGCAAGGCTTTTTCCCCACCCCGAGCACCACCCCACCTCACCGGCGTCGAAGCAGAGCAGCCAAGCTCCGCTGCCCGTAGTCGCCGAGCCTCGTCGCTGCTTTCCCGACCCCATCTCCGCCTCAAATCGATGCGCGGTGAGCCCCTCGTCGTTTTCCTCCACTTCCCCCGCACTGGTTCGCCGCCTCCTCGCCGGAATCCGGTCGCCGGCGAGCCAAGGGACCTAGATGCGTTCCCTATTTTAGTTCTAGGGTCCCCCGCATAAGTTTCAGGGACTTGTTTGAAAGGTTTTAAAAGATCTAGGGTTCCCGGCGTAAAAAGATTCTTTAAACCTAGATCCATTTTCTGAGATCTTGTAAAATCCGTTAAAAATCATAGAAAAATCAGAAAAATGCACAAAAAACTCCCTGGACTTGTGAGATTGTATGTATAGAACATAAAGCCTATGTGGTTAATCGGGTATAATCCAACGACGCTCCAGCTTATTTCGGATTAAGTGCCTGACTACTTGGTTAGTGGTCCGTGGGTACTTAACTTGGAATAATTTCGAAGTGGTCTGCCACAGCTGGCATCAGAGCCGAAACATGCGCACCAGAGAGAGCAACAGACCCTAAATAAACATTTTTGAATTAAAAATTGCCAACCCTTGCTTCCGCCGCGCACTTGCAATGGGATGCTATCCATAGGATCGCTAAGGAGTATGTATAGAATGTGAAGCCTATGTGGGTTAAGGGATCATGATATGATATGTGGCTAATTATATATTATACTGACTCCCAGCACATTTCATTCTGTCATTTACTTTTCGCAATGGTGGGTGCAAGGTATAGCGATTGCTGTAACATACCACGGCACTATATGAAAATATAGTGGCAGCACGTAGTCAATACAATATTGGATGGCGTATGAAACTAGAATAGCATGGTGGGCGCAAGGTACGGCGATTACTGTAGCGTACCACGGCATCATATGCAAACATGATGGCGGCACAAAGTCAATACGCTATTTCATTAGCGTATAAAATTATTAATATGTTGCATTGGTGACATATGAAGCATTGCCCGTTCAATGTCGAACGTTCGGGTGCCACCACTATAGTGGGTGGTAATGAATGGGGACTCTTCCGTGAGTGCTAGCACGGGAGGTTCATTATAATTGCTCTGGAATGGAATTTTCTGCAGGTATGCTAGCCACGATTTCGTAAGTTGAACGGTTAGAAAAGTCGGCTAGTTAATATTGGGAGAGACAAATATTGCCTAGCCACCGGCACTAACTTCGTAGGCCAAAAGTTTATTGGCACGTGTGTTGGTGAGAACGAATAGACCGCTCATGCATTTATAATTCGCTGAAACTCTATTAAATCATATCTATTAAATCATAATGTATGATCAGTGAACTACCCGTCACAAAAGTTTGAATAATACCCGGAAATTATGCTGAAACTCTGCCGCAAGCAGTTCTGTTTGCATTGTCATTTCGAACCTGAAAACCCTGTCAAACGAAAAAGTGTTCAATATTAAAGTTTTCATAAATGTTATCTAGGTCGTGCCGTAGAAATTTCAACGATTTTCGTTCAGTAAATTGAGAGTTATGTCTGGGAATAGTGAGTTGGAAATTGAATTTTTACGCCTTCTTAATGACTGTTTCTGCTCAAGACTTCATCATGAAACCTGTTTGAAAATACTTAAACAATGCTCTGGCCAAATTTGGGAATTTTTGGGTTTGTAGATTTTGAGTTTTACCATTTTTACTACACTGTCCAGAATCTTTTTTTATTTTCTTTGACGCTAATTGGTTCTCACACTTGACCTTTTTTATCAGATGGATGACCACGCTGACCTTGCTAGCTACCCCAATGATGTCTCTTTCTCGGACTACCTTGGTTGGGAGGGGTTCCCCGGCATCTTTTGGTCCGTGTTGCAGGCGCTTGACTACCCCAACCCGCCTCAATATGAGAGAACCATCCTCCGTGACCATGGTGTGACTAGATGCAGAGTGCGTTTGGTGGTGCACCGCCACCCACCGTGTCCAAGCTCTCCAACATGGAGTGCGGAAGTTCATGGGCATCATGTGGAGACAACTTGTGAGATGGCTGCTCTCAATGGGATCAGCTCCTTTTGTGCTCAGAACCAGGAGCTTGTGGAGAACCAGCTCCTTAGACTTTTTCCTACTGTTCAGCCTGACGACGCTCACTGGATGAGACGTTATCTCAGCTCACCTCTGAGGGTGGTAGAAGACCCCGTTGTAGCAGCCGCACTCTTGATGAGGTGGATTAGGGCTTATCACAGGCTGCAGGCACTTCTGGGACGGTCTCAAAGTGCAGCCCTCAACCTTGCTATTGACATGTCTACTCGTGCTCGTGACCTTGGGGTAGAGAGAACCTCCCTATCCATAGAGGTGACTACCAGGGATGCTATGATTGCAGACTTGGAGAGACAGTTGGCTGACCTCCACTTAGAGCACAACAATGCCAACAATGAGCTAGTTCAAGTGTGAGATGCGCTAGAGGACGTGCAGGCTGACTTGGAACATGCCAATGCCATGCTTGCTGCACATGATGCTCAGCATCTTCTCAATGAGGGAGGAGATAATGGGGGAGGGGAAGCCCCTGAATCTGATAAGGACACAGAGGATGACATGCCGCCTCTTGAAGGACCACCGTCTCCCATGGGCAGCCAAGCTACGGCTAACAACCTAGACGACTTCTAGGAGCTTCGGTAACAAGTTACTCCTCAGTGTAGCCTAAATTTTGGTTTCATGGTGTAATAGGCTAGTTGGAGTTGAGTTTCCTTTTAAGCTTTTGAATATGTAATCCATTGGCATGGGATGTGTGAGCCCCGAAACTTGAGAAAGGTTGTAATGGTTGTGCTGAAAACTTTCTGCAGCTACTCTTGTTTTAGTTATTAATGTGTTTTACCTTCATATCTGGGCTGCGACATGAACTACAAAGCTGTCTGAAATTTGTCAAACAAGACGCACACCAAAATTCAACCCCGTTGGTTAAGCGAAATAAAAATGGCAACCAAAACACTACAGCTCGGCCTCCTGAAAAACAGCAAAAACAGAGAACTAAAACTTGAATTTTCGGCCTAGTTCTAGCTTGATTTTGGTTCTGAGCCAAACACGAAAGTTGTAGAGTACGAAAGTTTCAAGCTACTGACCGAATCAGAGCATCTGACTTGACTCCTATTGGGAGATAGGATTTTTCTTCCAAAACTGCTTGCTGATATGTTATCCTTATGCAGTAAACTTCATTACATTGCCACGTTCTATCTTGTCATTGATTTATACAAGCTTATGGATTGTGGCTAATACAAGTACCTACTGCAGATATGGCTATCACTCGCAGCGGTCATGATGCTAGTGGATCCAACTCTAACCCGCAGGGGCCGGAAGGGCAACAGCCACCACCACCACCGCCACCGCAACAACCCCCAACGTGGTAGCAGCTCTATGCCACCCAAACGGAGATCCTATGTAATCTGCAGCACTAGCAACAGATGATGCAGCAGCAGATGCAGCAGCAACAGGGTGGTCATCGTGCCCCTCCACCTCAAGTGGCATGGTACAAGGACTTTTTGGCCACTCACCCTCCGGTGTTCTCAAGGGCCGAGGAGCCCTTGGAGGCTGATGCGTGGATTCGGGCCATCGAATCCAAGTTCTCCATCCTGGCTATACCTTGTACTCCAAACCGCAAGGTGGTCTTTGCAGCGCAGCAGCTCCGTGGCACAGCTCTCCTGTGGTGGGATAACTACCTGGCTCTTCAGCAGGAGAACCATGTCATTGAGTGGGAGGAATTCAAGACTGCTTTCAAAGCCCACCATATTCCTGCTGGACTGGTTGAGAGGAAGCTGAATAGTTCCTGGCACTGACTCAGGGAACCCGCACTGTGCTCTAGTACTCCCAGGCCTTCAATGGTCTGTGCCCTTATGCGGGTCACCATGCTGACTCCAATGAAAAGAAGATGGAGAGGTTCCATCGTGGACTCAATACCAAGCTCAAGGCCGAACTGACCACTACACGAGTTGCCACATATGGTGAATTTGTGAACATTGCCATCGCCCAAGAGGACGCCAACATGGTCCACAAGGCCGAGAAGAAAAGGAAGGCTCCCGCTGGACCTTCGGGTGGGCAACCTCTGAGGTTCCGCTTGGTTCCCCTGGCCGCACCACAGGGGCAGCCAAGGGCGCCTTAGGGAGGACACTGGGTTGCCAGGCCACCACAGCATGGTGCGCCTCGCTTCCCTGCACCGCCACAGTAGCCTCAGCGCCGAGGCAAAATGTGTAGCAGCCACTTCGTCCTGGAGGTGGCTACCAATGCGTCAAGTATGGCAGCAACAGCCATTTCATCAAGGACTGGCCGCAGAACAAGCCTCAGAACCAGCGTCCGGGGAATCAGCAGAACAAGGGCAAGCAGCAGCGAGTCCAAGTCAGGTAGGGAAGCCTCAACTATACCACCCTGGCTGACCTACTTGAGGAAGCACCGGATATGACTGGTACCTTCCCTATCCGCAATCAACCTGCTGTGATATTGTTTGATTCCGGGGCAACACATAGTTTTATAAGCACAAGGTTTAGTGCAAAATGTGGGTTAAAATCATATCACACCAAATCAGCATATGTGATATCAACGACGGGAGGTAAAAAGCATCCAACCAAGTCACTCAAAAAGTACCAATCAAGCTGGGTAGTAAAGTTTTCCCTACTGATCTAATTCTGCTTGGATTGGAAGGAATTGATATTGTTTTGGGGGCAAATTGGATGACTCAACATAAGGTTGTGCTAGATGTTGCCGAACGGGTTGTGGAGATAAACTCACCTTCACATGGCCCTAGTGCACTATATCGGCCACACCGAAAATGCGCCAATGCTTGTGCTTACACCATGGTAGAAACACAACTAAAAGACATTCCGGTGGTATGTGAGTATGCCGATGTTTTTCCGGATGACTTGCCTGGGATGCCGCTGGATAGGGACATTGAATTTGTAATTGAACTTCAACCTAGCACAGCACCAATATCAAAAAGGCCCTATAGAATGCCACCCAATGAATTGATTGAATTAGAAATTCAACTCCAAGAATTGCTAGACAAGGGTTTCATCCGACCTAGTGTGTCACCATGGGGTTGTCCGGCTATTTTTGTGAAGAAGAAGGATCATTCTTTAAGGTTGTGTATTGACTACCGGCCTCTTAATGCGGTGACCATTAAAAACAAGTATCCCCTTCCCCGCATTGATGTCCTTTTTGACCAACTAGCTGGCGCCAGAGTGTTCTCCAAGATTGATCTTCGCTCTGGCTATCACCAAATAAAGATTCGTCCTTGTGGCATTCCCAAGACTGCCTTCTCCACCCGCTACGGGCTATATGAATACTTGGTCATGTCATTTGGGCTCACCAATGCCCCAGCCTACTTCATGTATCTCATGAATTTGGTTTTCATGTTCGAGCTTGACAAGTTCGTGGTGGTCTTTATTGATGATATTCTCATATATTCCAAGAATGAGGAAGAGCATGCCAAACACCTCCGCATTGTTCTTCAAAGGTTGAGAGACCATCAACTCTATGTCAAGTTCTCCAAATGTGAATTCTGGCTAGAAAGTGTGAAATTCTTGGGTCATACGGTCTCCAAGGATGGTATATCCATGGATCCGACTAAGGTGCAAGAGGTGATGAATTGGCAGCCACCTACCTTTGTTCATGAGATTCGGAGTTTTCTGGGTCTAGCCGGTTACTATCGCCGTTTCATTCCGGATTTCTCTCGGATTGCTAAACCTATGACCGAACTCTTAAAGAAGGGAGTCAAACTTGAGTGGAGTGACAAATGTGAAGAAGCTTTCCACACTTTGAGAAAACATTTAACTTCAGCCCCAGTCTTAGCTCAATCCGATAGCACCAAGCCCTATGATGTTTATTGTGATGCTTCAGGCACCGGACTCGGTTGTGTCCTTATGCAAGAGAACCGGGTCATTGCTTATGCTTCCCGTGCACTCCGGCCACATGAGCAAAATTACGCCACACATGATCTTGAGTTGGCAGCGTTTATTCATGCCCTCAAGCTTTGGAGGCACTACCTGATGGGTGTTCCATGCAATATATACACCAATCACAAGAGCCTCAAATATGTCTTCACTCAGGCACATTTGAATATGAGGCAGCAAAGATGGTTGGAGTTGGCAAAGGACTATGATCTTAGTGTGCATTATCACCCTAGGAAGGCTAATATGGTTGCGGATGCGCTAATCTGCAAGGCTCGCTTTCACTACCTTTCTTTGGAGTCCTATGCTGACACCTTGTGCCATGAAATGGCAAAGCTCAACTTGGAGATTGTTCCTCACGGGTATTTCAACCAAATCTCTGTTGAACCAACCTTGCACGATCATATTGTTGTGGCCCAATTAAACGATGCAAGCATTAAAATCCTCAAAAGAAAATTGGCAAAGGGAAAGGTAAAATATAAATGCATCTGGTTAGATGGGCAGGGAGTGATGTGGTTTGGACATCGGATAGTGGTGCCCAAGAACGCCGAACTCCGAAGGAAAATCATGGATGAAGCTCATCTTTCCAAATTTTCCATCCGTCCCGGTAGCACCAAAATGTACCAAGACCTCAAACAAAACTTTTGGTGGACTAAGATGAAGCGTGAGATTGCCAAATATGTGTCGGAATGTGACACATGTCAGCGAGTAAAGGCTAGCCACTTGAAGGTAGCAGGCACTCTTCAACCTCTACCTATTCCCTCATGGAAGTGGGAAGATATAAGCATGGATTTCATTGTTGGACTTCCCAGGACTCCTCAGGGGCATGACTCTATTTGGGTAATTGTGGACCGCCTCACAAAAACCTCACATTTTATTCCGGTCAATACAGCCTATACCGCTATGAAATATGCTGAAATCTATTTGGAACGGATCGTTTGTTTACATGGGGTACCCAAGACGATAATTTCAGATCGTGGTACTCAATTTTTGGCACGCTTTTGGGAACATTTGCAACTATCCCTAGGCACAAAACTGATCCGTAGTTCAGCATACCACCCTCAAACTGATGGGCAGACAGAAAGGGTAAATCAAATCCTAGAAGACATGCTTCGAGCTTGTGTTATCCATTATGGGAAAAATTGGGAGAAATGTTTATCTCTGGCTGAATTCTCTTATAACAACAGCTACCAAGCAAGTCTAAAAATGGCACCTTTCGAAGCTTTGTATGGTAGAAGATGTCGGACACTGTTGTGTTGCTCTCAGCCAGGCGAGAGATACACATACGGTCCTGACCTTGTAAAAGAAGCAGAAGAAAAGGTTAGGATCATCCGTGAGAACTTAAGAACCGCACAATCTCGGCAAAAGAATTACTTTGATCAACGACGGAAGCCCCTTCAGTTCGAAGTCGGCGATCATGTATATCTCAAGGTCTCCCCCATCAAGGGTGTGCAAAGGTTTGGGTTGAAAGGAAAACTTGCACCTCACTATATTGGTCCATATGAAATCACTCAACAATGTGGACCGGTTACGTACCGTGTGAGGCTTCCCGAGAGGCTCTCCGCCGTGCAAAACGTTTTCCATGTCTCCCAACTCAAAAAGTGTCTTCGTGTTCCGACCGAGGTTGTTGAGCAAAAAGAACTCTCGGTTGAGCCGGATCTTTCTTATGATGAGCATCCTATTAAGAGAGAAAGACACGAAGAAGAGAAGTTCACATGTACAAAATTCAGTGGAGTCGTCACTCCGAGGATGAAGCCACATGGGAAACCGAAGAGTATCTTAAAAAGAACTTCCCCGACATCCTTCCTAAGACCAAGGTATCTCTTTCCCTACCTTGTCACTAAGCACAATCTAATCTCGGGGCGAGATTCCTTTTAAAGGGGGTAGGCTGTGACATCCGTGATGCTTAAGACCTTAAAAATACACTAAAAACAGGTAAAAAGGGTAGCAATGGTACTAACACACTTAAGTTGACTTTGAATTCGAGTTTGAATTTCAATAAGGCTAAATCGACACCCAACTGAGATCTCAAAAATTTCGTACTAAACTTGAAAATATCCAAACATAAAAGTTGTTTTTCATCACAAATAAAGCCTAGTTACTGTTTGGAACTTTTTCAAATTTTGCAGTTAAGCCCCTCAAAAACCCTAAAAACTATGAAGAACACCTTTTCAAATATGGCTTGTTTGAGCTTGAAAAATTCGAAATTTCAGGTTCACCCCAAAAGGAAACTTGTGTCCCACCGTTCAAACTCCAACTTTTGTGTTTACACTTTTGAATGTTTAGTTCAAAATTTTGGTGTTTTGCACAGTTGACCCAGGGAGCTCCACGATCGTCCCGACAGCCTACCCGGCCGCTCTGTTCCAGGCCACCGCAGCGGCGGCGACCTCGACTGCCCGGCCAAGCCCTCGAAGATGATGTCCTAGCTTCCCGCGCATGCGTCTGACCGCTCGCTACGTCTTGTCTTGCACCGCGCCCGCCAAGCTCGCCTCGTCACGCCAGCCCTCATCATGTCGCGCAGAGTGCCGCCATTGGCCACTACCGCGTGCGCCTGCCCGAGCTCCCTCGCGACCCGGCCAGTTCTCCAATCGCGTGCCCAAAGCTCGTCAGACCATCACCTACCTGCTGCGCATGATCCTTGGCCGCAGACCCGCTCGCTCGCTTGGCCCAAAGCTCGCAGGCGCATTCATGGCAGCCTACACGCCCAAACCAAGCGCATGCACGCCCCGTGTTACTCCCCTGCTGTAACAAGCCTTCCTCCACCTCCTCTGGCCTCTCCTGTGCCTCCTCTACCTCCTCTAAAAAAAGGGAAGCTTCTCGTGCGCCGTGCGACCCCAAACCACCTCGCCGGAGCACCATTGCCGCCGCCAAGCTTCCCCTCACCGTCGACCGGCCGCTCTGACCTAGCAGCCGCTACACCGACGCCGCGATGAGCTTCCTCGGCCCTCAGTGAAGCTCGCAAGCCGTTTTTCCCACCCCGAGTGCCACCCCACCTCGCCGGCATCGAAGCAGAGCAGCCAAGCTCTGCCGCCCGTCGTCGCCGAGCCTCGTCGCTGTTTTCCCGACCCCATCTCCGCCTCAAATCGACGCGCGGTGAGCCCCTCGTCATTTTCCCCCACTTCCCCGCACTGGTTCGCCGCCTCCTCGTCGGAATCCGGTCGCCGGCGAGCCAAGGGACCTAGATGTGTTCCCTATTTTAGTTCTAGGGTCCCCCGTGTAAGTTCAGGGACTTGTTTGCAAGGTTTTAAAAGATCTAGGGTTCCCGGCGTAAAAAGATTCTTTAAACCTAGATCCATTTTCTGAGAGCTTGTAAAATCCGTTAAAAATCACAGAAAAATTAGAAAAAATGCACAAAAATACTCTGTGGACTCGTGAGATTATAAACACCAATCTCATGTTTGCATGTATACACTTTTGATGAATAGTTTTTGAATTAAAATTCAAACTTAGTTTTACGAGTTTTGTGCACCATTTCAAATCCTGAACTCTTTTGTAGCTGAACTTTGGATATGTTGCTTGTATGGTTTGTGGAAGCTTTGTGTCCAAAGGCTACCTAAAAATATGGCCTGTAACTTCAGTTACGATTTATTTAGTGATTTCTGTTCTAGCTCAGTTCTGTATTTATTAAAAATAATTCATGTAGTCAAAAATCACCAACTTTCGCTAGAGGCCTAGAAACTTGTTGGTACATGTCAGGAAAATGCTAAACGTAATTTTAGGCTCTGTTTAGGCCAGCAAATAAATAGGTGTTGATTTTCGGTTAGAAAATTATTGAGGGCTGTCCAAGTGTTATTTTTAGCCACCACTTGGCCAGAGTCTTTCTTTTACTCATGTTTAGCTCTGGTAGAGAAATCTTCTGTTTTGGAAGTAATTTTGATTTTATGTGAATTAATCTTGTTTCTTTGAGCAGTAACTTGTACTATTTTTAGTAATTTCTGTATAGCTCGGTTTTAGCTAAAATTTGGAGTGAGCCTAGCTCTTATACTCCAGACGCTGTCATAAAGTTTGTGGATAAAAAGAATGAACAGAAACAGAGAAACAAAAATGAGAAGGAACTAGAGTAAATTGAATTTATAAAAAGAGATAGATCACTTTTGATAATTGAAGCCAATAGGGTGCATGTGAAGTTTAAATTCCAGAACTAAGTACTTACATAGAAATAATGATCTGAATTGTTTTATATGTATACACAATCACCATCATAAAGGCATAAAACTTACACCAAACACCTTCTCTAATTTTGTGAAGAAAAGAATAGCCCACTAGTATGTCTAGGTGAATATGGCCTTCAAGTGCCTTAACCTTTAGACATAAAACTAGCAGCAACTCTTAAAACTTGTGCACATCATGTAGAAGGCGCTCTCACTGACGGCACCTACAATCTCATCCCTGCCAACGAAGAAGAAGCTCCCCAACATGGTGCCGACGTCATCGTGATTGACCCGGAGTCTGACACCGGCTTAGCTCAAGAAGGCAAGCCTCAGAGCATAACCTAACTCTTAAATTGTGCAACTATGAATTAAATATGCTTGAGCATTTACGTTTCAAGGAGTTGTTTGAATACCCTAGTTTCATGATTCTAGTACCTATGTCTTGAAATACTAGTATGATAGGGTCGGTAGAGCAATTATGACTGTTACAAGTCGAGTGATTTCCTGTCACTCGCGAGATATAGGAGTTGTTTGTCTTTACTTATGTTGGAATCATAAGGATGGACGGGCGGGATGGTATGTGTAGATCTCCCGTCCGTGTATGATAATTGGATTAAGGTCGAAACGTGTGGTTCTGTGTGTCAAGTTTTTGAACGTACCACGCACATGCCGACCTATGGGAATCAGTAAGCCCGGTACCTGATTGATACAGCTAGGACCGATTGTCATCTTTCCTTGGAAATCTTTTGTTTCCCTTGCCGTACACATGTGGGTATATGCGTGATGCCGTGAGTGAAGCAGTAAATCTTTATCCTAAGGGAGTGGACCCGGCGCCGAATTGTGGATTGATGGGAAAGGTTGGGAAGTGCTTGTACCTTTTATAGCAAGCATTATCCGTGTGTGTTGGGTTTCCCTGGCCAGGTAGTGAAATTCGGTTAGAACTGTCCGCTTCTCGTGGTTAATGAGACTGCTTGACTGTTGTGCTGCATTGAGTAACAAGTGGAACTATGAGGATGATGAACTTGTTGTATGTACTAAATTGTATTGCACCACTTGTATTCTTAGAGAGGATGATAATCTAGAATGGTTAACACTATTAGAATGTGATGCTAAAATCATGAAAATAACCACTCTTAGTTGCTTTCTGGCAAACAAACCCACCAGCCAAAAGTCTCTCACGTCTAGAAGTCGGTGATGTAGCTTTCACCCGACGGGTAAGCCTTGCTGAGTATTAGTATACTCAGCCTTGCTTGTGGCTATTTATTTCAGGTACTACTTTGGATGAGTCGGTGAATTCCGTCTCTTGGCCTGCCCAGGTTCCTCCTAGCTAGCATGTCGAGTGGGTTCCGTCCTCTTCCGAGGATCGAGAGGAGTAGCACCATGGACGGCTTCATTATGGTGTTGCTATGTATCGTCGTTAGTTTGTTTCCGCTGCAATGAACTCTCGCACTTTCATTTGAAATTCAGACTTGGTTTGTAATAACTTATGAGACTATTTATGTAAGTTGAACTTGTGGAATGTTGTAATTTCTGGGACTCACCTTCGTGTGGGCGCGCATGTTGTTTCCATCGAGAAAGTACGTGGTTAATCGGGTATAATCCGACGGCACTCTAGCTTATTCCGGATTAAGTGCCTGACTACTTGATTAGTGGTCCGTGGGTACTTAACTTGGAATAATTTCGGAGTGGTCCGCCACAGCCGAGCCACCCCTCCCGCTCTCTTTCACTCTATTGCACGCATGCGACCTCACCAGAGTGGTCGAGCCGCCGCGGCTCGTCGCTAGCCGTCGTCGTCGCTCAAACCTCAAGTAGAACCCCCAAAACGGACTTCCCGTCATCCCCTCTCTCTCCTAAGCCTTCCGCAGCGAGCTTTGGAGCCCTGTAGCGCTAGGAAAGCTCAACGCCGGCGAGTCACCGCCTCAGCGCCGCCGCGAGCCGCCAAACTCCGGCGACCAAAACCCCCCGATCTAAACCTAGCCGTCCGATCTAGATACTAAGGCCCAGATCTAAACACCGAACCGGTATGAGCCCGATCCACCGTGGACCCGTGGACCGCGGTCTACGGCTGGTCCACGACACAGTAGACCGTGACGTCAGACGACGTCAGCCATCAGCAGTCGCCCTAGCAATTTTGCAAAAGAACCCCTGCAGTTTTTGGAAATCAACCCACGGTCCACCTCTATTCAAAAGTATTTACAAAATAGTCCTTTTTTCTTTCGCTTTAGCCCCTGCGCTTTTGTAAAATAGAACCTGCTGTCCTAGTTGGCTGTTTTACCCTTAGGCCCTCGGGTTTTTATGCGAAATAATGTTTTAGGTCCCAGGTTTCTTTCAAAAACACCCCTGGTAGCCTAAAACTCTCACCAGCAAGCCCCTAGAGCCCGTTTTAAGCGTAATTTATTCGTTTTAACTCCGATTTGAGTGATGTTCGCGCTCATGTGTTTGTAGTGAAACGTACAATAACTTCAAAGCCTTATTTTCATCATTTGTTTATGTTTGGTGTACTGTTCTAATTAAATGCCTTGTTTGCATGTATGTGTGGATGCTTGTGTAGTGATCGATGTGAGTAGTGGACGAGCTGTATGAGTTCGCCGACGATCCTGTTCCTGAGGAGCAGGTGCAGCAGCAGTTCGCTGAGGAAGGCAAGTATAACACGGACAATCCTTGTTACATATACACCTTTTAATCATATGTTCATCTGCATGTGTCTAATATTGCTATACATTAAGGTTGTTCCTAGTCTTTACCTTACTCCTTGTTTACCAGGGTTATATGCATTATGGTTAGTGTTTGCTACGCGCTGCGAACAACATTTACTTAATTGTTAGTACTGAATTAATGGTTTACTTTAATGATGATTAAAAGATGCTTTTTAGCAACATGGTTTGGGGAGCTAGAGCATGTGCTTCGTGCTTTGTTCTAGTGTCTCTATAAGGTTTGATCTATGGAATTATAGCATGTGCTTCGTGCTTTCTTCTAATGTCTCTCCGTAAGGTTCGGTTCTTAAAGCGGCAACCCAGGAACTTGTTCGCCGCCGTTGGAACTATAATGGCTCTGGTCTTGGATAATTAGCTTGTATGTCTCTAGCTCACCAGTGGTTACCGAAAGGCGTACGTGGGGAGCATGGGTGAGAGTATAGTTTCATCCATTGAGGACGGATTTATCTGTTGGCTATGTCTTGTTAGGCAAAGTCCCGTGATGTAAGCGCTCGATGTACGATAGCTTCACACGTTGCGATGATTGCGCTCTCGCTTTGGACGCCATTGACCCCCTCACATAGCACCCTGAGCGTACGTCAATCTCGATGCCTTGGGTTATGCTGCCTATGTTGAACCAAAACGGCTACTGTGCTTGTTAGGGTGTTTTGTGAAAGTCCTCGTAGCATAAGTTCTTTTGGATTTATGTGACCAGCGGGTGAAGGGCGAAACCTCTGCAGAGTGTTGATCTATCATGATAGCCGTGCTCATGGATACGAGCGACCTGGATCCTTTTTTATTAGAAGATGATGTTGATGTTGGAATGTTCTATAATTATTTATACATTATCATTAATGGGTTTATAGTTGGGTTTCTACTCACTTGTAGTAATTTGGATGATAATAAAATGAAACTACTAAAAGTAATAATGCAGTTTAACCGTGTCAAGCCTTTTTGTTCTTGCATAACCCGTGTTATACTTGTTAAGTAAGATGGTTTACTTACACTTGCAACTATTCAATAAAATCCCGGACGGGTAACAGATGGAGCATTGAATGATCAATCGCTTGCTGAGTTTCCGGAGGATCTGTCATACTTCTAGCTGTGTTCAACCAGTCGGTGTCCTTGTGGACTTGAGCTCTACTAGTTGAGAAATGTTTAATGATATTAAAACTTCTGTTGTGTTATTTGTTTAAGACTATGTCTTGTGTTAATCTCTGATGTAAACTATTTTATTTCGAGCATTGTGTTCTCTGTAATCCATATTTGTAATCTATATGTGTTCGGTGGACATCCTGGGCACACATATGGAAGCATTCGGAATTCTTGGAAATCTGGGTGTTACACCGGGCAAGTGGCGGCGCCGCGGCGACCTGGGCAGAGCAGCCGAGCCGGCTGTCGGGACGCCCGTGGAGCTCCCCAGCTCACAGCCCATCTTCTCTAAAATTTGAACTGAACTTTCAAATGTGCAAAAACAAAAATTGGAGTTTGAAAGATGGGACACGACTATGTTTTTGGGACTAACTCGAAATTGTGAAAGTTTCAAGCTCAAACAAGCTAAGTTTGAAAAGGTATTCTGCTCGGTTTTTAGGGTTTTTGAGGGGTTTAACAGTAAAATTTGAAACAGTTCTAAAAAGTGACTTGGCCTGATTTGGGATGACAAACAACTTTGATTTTTGGAGATTTTCAAGTTTAGTAGAAAATATTTGAGATCTCAGCTGGGTGTCAAATCAGCCTTATGAAGTTTGATTTTTGAATTTGAATTTCAATTTAAAGTGATTTTCCATTCTTTTTCTTTAATCCTATTTTGCTCTCTATTTTAGTGGCTTTTTATTTTCTTTAAACATCATTGATGTTACAGGTGGTAACGACGATCTCCATGTTCTGATTGACCTTCAACCCAGACGGTCGAAGAAAGGCCCTCATCCTGCGTGGGCCACGAGGAGCAATCCGGGGGACCCACTCAAAGCCAAGGGGAACGTGGGGGCGGGAATCAACCGCGAAGTTGGCCATTGCTTCCGGCACTAGCAAAGGATCAGGATGAGGTTGAGTTGGGGCGGCGGTGGCGACGAGGTTGGGGGCGTAACTGTAGAAAGGGGAGAGGAAGCGTCGCGTCTATAGGAAGAAGACGCAGGCGGTTTGGCTGGAGTAAATGACGTGGGCACAGTTTTGGGCTGGGTCTTGACTGGGCGATAGATGGGGCTGTTTTCAATTTGGCCCGACAAAACCGGGATATATGCCCATAACCATAACAAGATTTGCACCTGATCATATTTCTGCACGATTGCACCAAATGATCCTTTGAAAGACAATGGAAACAGGATTTGGAAGATGCAAGGGTGCCTCATCCCCTCCTATTTTCACGGTTGGATCCCCGGATGCCTTGAGAGCGTCAGGTTTCATCCCGTGTTCTTCGCCTCCTCTAAAAAAAAGGAGTTTGAGTAAGAGATTCGTTGTATTGAGTTTGTGCTACATTTTACAATCCCTCAGGGCTCATATTTATACCCTGGAACCTAAGACTCCTAGCCGATTATGGCAACTTACATTACTTGAATCTAAAGAAAGACATTTTCCTAAAAGATATGACCCAAACTAGGTTGGACTCAACTCGATACAATTTGGCTTTTCCAGAGATTGGCTTCCTCTTTCGTCGCGATGCCATCAAACTGACCTCTACCTCAAGAGAAAATCTTCAATTCAACTTTCTCACCATCGACCCGTCTGGCCCAGATCGACTGGAACCCAATTGACTGAGTACCAAAGATTGTCGGTTGATTCATCCGATTTAACATTTCCTTCTCTAGTCAAGTCGCTTCCTTCCTTTTGTGTGGCAGTCTTGACATGTGTCAAAAATGGTGTCAATGCAGTTGTCTTGAGTCCTGGTGGCCTGCCGACAGCATGCTCCCGGTGACCAAGGGTCCTGACGGCCGCTCGTCGACCCGACATCATCGTCGTGCAGACACCATCCTCACGGCAAGGATGAATGGCCTCAATGTTATGCTCCTGATGATCGATGTCTACTTCCCTCCCGATGCTCATCCATCCCACCCTCAGCCTTCCCGTCCACTAGACTGCCCTGTGATCAACATCCACCAGGTGAGCGGCATTCTCCAGGCGATCAAGTGCCATCATTGTACGGATGATTGATGTCCTCTCTGTGACTCCCAGCAAGTGGTGTCTACCGGACAAGCGCTCAGGAACCATCGCCCTCCTATCGAGAGTAGAAGGTATGTCATTCTCCTCCCTGTTCATATGGATGCTGAGAATTAAAAATCATATGCCTCATGGATTGACTCCATATTGGACAATGATTTTAAGAAAAGTTCAGACGTTTCTTAAAGTTTGTACTAGAGGATTAGAAGTTTATCCTAGGTAAAATGGATTGACTACGTATTGCTGATGTTGTTTAGTTTCACTTGTCGTTCATGTATGATGGATTGAGTCTGTATGGACATTGATTGTAGCAATGGTTCAAAGAATTATAAGTTTATAGCTGATGTTGGGAGGAAAACAGTGGCCACATATTGCAACCATTTTTCAGTTTGACATGTAGTTCAATTAATAGATTTCAAGGCCACTGATTAATGTAACAGTTCGCTGACATATATTTTATGTTTTGATGAAGCCAACTTATTTTTAATCCTTGTTCACCTCACTCCAGATCGAGCTGTAAAGGGCTGTTTATAGACGCGGTTATGACTTTATAGAGAAACACTACAGATGGAAGGGCCTGACCACACGCACCCACAGAACTACACCCGTGCCACTTCGGTCTGGCCAACACTCAAAGAGGCTAGCCTCAAAGGGCCAGCCATGCACCAAAGGTGATGCTCATCCCTAAAGGCTCGTAGAAAGTCATCCATGCATGGGTTGGCCCTCTCAAACACGCACATGTTGCGGTGTGTTTCCGTAGTAGCCATGCCCCCATGATTATCAAGGTATTAAAGCCTCTTTGCTTTGACTTTTGGACCTTTTTTGCACTCATTCTCCACCAGTCTGCAAAAGACACTTCATTCGGTGATGGCGTGCATCTTTGGAAACCAAGAGGAGAAAAAATCTTGAACCAAAATTCTCTTGCAAATACGCAGGTTGAGAGGATGTGTTGTATGTTCTCATCTTCCTGATCACAGAGGGGACAAGTGATTGGATGTGGTAAACTCCTTCTGGCAAGCCTGTCAGCCACCAGCACATATTCCACACTCCTAGCCAAACAAAGATTTCAAGATTTACAGATGCGTCGCCATGGCTCGAAGGTGACAGCTCCATTGAATAAGGCTCTGTAGGCCGATTTGGCTGTGTATTGACCAGAGCCATCAAGCCTCCATGAATGGACATCTTCCTCATCTGAAAGTTCAAACTCCACCAAAGTATCTACCAGCTGGAAAAGTTCACAAAAACCAACCATAAATAGTCCATTCTGAAAATCATGTGTCCAATTCTGGTTTGGCAAAGCATCAGCCACTAATCTAAGATTTTGAGTCACCGTCGGAACTGCAGCTACCACCAAAGGAGCAAGGTCAGCCACTGAACAACCCAAAATCCATCTATCTTTCCAGAATAGGGTATCCCTTCCATTTCCAATATTTGTTTTTACAGCAATCTGAAATAATGCAACAACATGTTGGTGTACTAGGATGTCCAGAGAGTTCGAAGACCTGTCTTTGTCCGTCTTCCTAAACCTTAACCATTGGGCCTGTAATGCCCATCCCATGAGTTGGAGGTTAGGAATTCCCAACCCACCAAGATCTGGGGGCCTTTGGACTTTGTCCCACGCTACTAAACAACATCCTCCATTTGCTTGTTGGTGACCTTTCCAGAGGAAACTTCTCCATCTTATCAATAGCTTTAACAAACCATTTTGGGACATTGATGGCAATCAGCACATGTATAGGAGTGGCAGACATAAGAAATCTGACCCAGACTGCCCTTCCTACCATGTTCATGAGATTTGCTTTCCAACTTTGGAGTTTATCTCCAATCTTCTCTATCCATGCTAGCAGATCTGCCTTCCTTAGTTTTTTATCTGAAATTGGAAAGCCTAGGTACTTACATGGGAAGTCAGCCATAGTGCAAGACATGGATGATGCCACTTCGGTGACCTCTAACTACTCACAACAAATTGGGATGGCACAGCTTTCCTAAAAATTGGTCCTTAGATCCGATGCTTCCCCAAAAGCTTCCAATAATCTTGTAGTCAAAGTCATTTCCTCTTGTGTTGGCTGAATCAATAATGCTACATCATCAGCATATAAGGATATTCGCTGGCCTATTTTACCTTATGCAAGCGGTTGTAGCAGCCCCACCTCTGTTGCCTTACTGAATAGACTATTAAGGACGTCCATCACCAAGATGAAGAGCATGGGGGATAAAGGGTCACCCTGGTGCAGCCCCCTCTGATGTCTGATTGGCTCTCTCGGCTCCCCATTGATGAGTATCCTTGTAGAGGCCGTGGCCAGTAAGCTGGAGAGAAGGTTACACCAGTTTTCACTAAAACCCAAGTGCTTCAATACCTCCAGGAGAAACGGCCATGAAACCGAGGCAAAAGCTTTAGCAATATCCAATTTCAGGAAAATGCTTGGTACCCTTTTAGCAGCTTAATTGAGTGCTGGACCAACATATAATTGTCGTGTAGGCATCTACCCTGAACAAATGCACTCTGATTTGTAGCCACTAGATCCTTTAACAATGGAGCGAACCGGTTAGCCATCACTTCGGTTACCAATTTAGCAAAGCTGTGAACCAAGCTAATCGGCCTGTAATCTAAGGTTGAAGTAGATTCATCCTTCTTTGGGATTAATGTGAGGTAGAGCAGAGTTGAGCAATCATAGTTTTCTAGCATTCCCTTGCTGCAAGGTGATGATTGCAGCCATGAGGTTGGCCTTTATCAAATGCCAGCAAGAGTTGTAGAACCGACCCGTGTAGCCATCTGGTCCTGGGGCCATGTTAGCCGGTAGGGACTTAATAGTTTGCCAAAATTCCTCCTCTGTGATGGGCTGGTCAAGAGCAGGGAGATCAAGGCCTTCCTTATGAAAAAATTCTAGATTTAAGGTGGATGTCTGTGGCATTGTTGTCCCCAACAGACCATCAAAATAACTGAAAAAAGCCTCTTGTTTATCCACCTGGGAGGTTGCTATGCCGTCCTCATGTGCATTCTTACCAATATTTTTTTTCTTTTTCTGAACCGTGCTTGGCTGTGGAAGAATGTCGTGTTAGCATACCCATCTTTAGATACTGAATGCGGGACCGAAGTCTAGCCACCGTTCGTTCCAGTGAAGATAAAACCAGATTGTGTCGCTTCAACTCGCACTTAAGCCAGTTTTCATCCGAAGTCAGCAGGCAGTTGTCCTGTGCAATCTCCAGGCGATGCAGAATCTCCTGTGTTATGCTGAGCTGAGTTTTAATGTGACCTACTTGTTTCTGCCCCTAGGACTGGAGTGCTTTAGTAAGTCTTTTAAGTTTGGATGAAACTTGTTATAGAGGACAGCTAGCAGCGATCTGTTCATTCCACGAGTCAGCTACCACCTCATGGAAACCTAGGAGCTTTGTCCAATAGCTCTCAAAGTAAATTCGCTTCTTGCCATGGCGGCCTACTATCAATCCCAATAACAAAGGGCAATGGTCAGATATTTGTGATGCCTGACTCTAGAGGATGCAATCTGGAAACATACTCTTCCAGTCTGCTGTACACAAGACCCGATCCAACTTGACCAGCATGGGCGCCTCTCTTTTGTTCGACCAGGTGTATCTTCGCCCAATCAGTGGGATTTCCTTGAGTTCATGATCATTCCTGAATCGCTGGAATCTTCCCATCAAAGCCTTATTGAAATTCTCATTGTTCTTCAGCTGAATAGATCATGTTGAAATTGCCTCCAATTACCCATGGTCCATGACATAGGCTTCTCACTTCCCAGAGTTCCTCGGGTAAGGTAGTTTTTTCAGAATCCCGGTGTGGACCATAGACGCCTGTGAACCACCACAGAGACCGAGTGTAGATGAACTCTATGACAATCCGAAGTCAAAACACCCTGCTTCCATGCGACCAGAATACCTCCACGAGTGCCTTGGGCTCCCAAGTATACAAAATCCTGAAAATCCCTACCCAAACATGAGATGACATCTCTCTCAATGATGACTGCCATTCTAGTTTATTGAATACACACGAGCATTTGATTACATGCATCTACGACCTTGCGAATAGTAACATGACGGGCACGGTCATTAAGACCTCTTGCATTCCATATAAGGAAATTTGTTGCATCCATTGGTTCAACTATAAAAGATGAATGACCAGACAAACCAAATAAGGTTAGACTATAGAGATAGCACCCGCGCAGTATCCTCAGGCAGATCCTTGCCAATCATGGACGCCATGGCCTTGACATGGTTTCAGACCAAGGGGCTGGCCCAAAACTTCTGGTATTTGTCGAATGAAGCCTCTGAGCGATCAATAGCGAGCCCCAGGTGGCGGCACACCCAGGCAGCAGCTCAGTTTACGGTTTCTGGAGGTAGATTGGTAACTCGCCTGCTGCTTCTTGGTGGCTCAGACACCGCAATAGGTTGTCTAGTCTGCTTCTACTGGGGTGGGCAGTGTTGGTTAAAGTGCCTTGGATACCAGGCTGATGAATGCATTTGTCGGAGAGGGGGGGGCATTCTATGACGAGTTCATCGCCATGGGCACATCTTGAAGCTTGGATCTTCTGGCATATACCTTGTCGAGGAATGTGACCTTGATGTCGCCTCCTTCCACCGGTTCAAGGGAAGGTTCCTCTGGTAAAACTTCTTCCGCTTTCCTCCAATCGACAGAGGACAGAGCGGGCGATGTATGTTCCACTGACGGCCCCTCAAGCACAGGCAACCCTCCTCCATCAGTGTCAGGTTTGGGTTATCATTGAGGTCATTGAGTTGCCCAACACACCTGCTAGCAGAAGGCTTGGCCGCTGTCGTGGTGCCAACCAGGGAGACACGGATGTCAGCCTAGATGTCGAACTGCATCAAGGTTGGTGAAAGCATGGAGACATCAGCAGATGGCTGCCCATTGGTCGAATTGCATCATGGGCCATGACCCAGCCCAGGGGAGGGTTGGGCTCTTCCACCAGTAGGCCGATTGGGGAGACTGACCACGAGCGAGCATGCACCTCGGTCTCCACAGCAATAACACCCTTGGTCGCGTCTTCAATGAGAGGTGGCTTGAGGGCCAGCTCCTGGGAAGAGGATCAATCCACCTCGACCGAGCACGCCTCACGACATGCACAGGAGGCAGTTGGACCCAACCTTTCCGAAGCTGGCGTAGAGCCCAAAGAATTCGCGCTGGCGGGCATGGTTCCAATGTTGTCACCATTTTGCGGCTCTCGCCACTGGCGGTTGTGTCGTCGAACATCGCCCTCGTCGTCCAATGGGCTGGAGTCGCCACCCGAATCCAATCGTGGGTTCCCTCCGAGTTCCTCGACGACAATGGACACTGGATACACCAAGCTCGGCTTCCTAGGTGGAGAGAGGATCTCCCCATCGGGTGGCTCCACAACATGAAGATCGAGGCCTTGCGGAACTTCTTGCGGGTTGAAACACCAGGCAGAGGCACAAAAAACCGAGTAGTCCTCTCTGTTTCTTGTAGATGAATGAAGAATTTGGGGCCAGCCATACGGGCTTAGTAAGCTTTCCGCCGTAGACATCTCCCAGGCATGGGCAGGAACGCCTCTGACTCCACGTTCACCAGGGATGACAGGGCAGCACCCCTAGCGAATGCCTGTCTTGTCCATCGTTTGCAGTGCAGCCGTAGACCCCCCCGATCTCAATGGAGGTCCGGACTGAATCAGGCATGCCACCGTTTTCTTCGTCTCCAGCGAATAGGATGAAAACACTTTCCATGTGTGAGAGCTTGAGAACCAACGAGTCCCGATCAAGGTTGAACGAGCTGGCCACCATGCTTTTGATTTTCTCAATGTCATTGATGGCTCGACTGGCATCGGACCCAAACACAGTGATCAGCACCGCCGTGCGGAGGTCCGCCTCCACCCGTGCCAGCTGGTCTGACAAGTCAATGACGCACGGCGGGCCTCGGGCCAGAGGAACACCATCATCTCGTGCCGGAGGCACAGGAGAGGCATCCCTGCCATTGCCCACCAAGACCTGGCCATGATGAATTGGTGGATTTTCTTCGGTCTGGTGGTGTTTGTGGCGAGGCCTACGACAACGGCGACCACGCCGATCAGGCTTTGGCGACACCATGCCTCCCTCGACTGCATGGCCAACGTCGGAGGCCCCAAGCGCCGCACCAGAATCTGCCATGCCAGCATTTGTGGAGTTGATGCCTGCCGTCGGCCACACAACTTGCTGCTCAGACATCGTCACCGGAGTAATACGTCACCAAACAAAATGCACCTGAGTACCTTGCCTCCATGCAGAGGGCAGCCAGCGGACCGGTGACCGAGTTTCTGGCACCGGAAGCACCTAGTCTTCAAGCGACACTGGGCGGCACGATGGTCTTCGAAGAAATAGTTGAAACACCTCACCCTGAGGTCAACCGGGACAGGCCGCCACGAGCGGTGGTGGGAGGAAGCTTCATGTTGACGATGAGTACAGACAGTCACCCAACCATCAGCATCCGTTGTTACCACAAATATCCAGAAATATCCGTCAGTGGTGCTCCTGCTCCTTTACTCCTCCCTCCCATACGTTTATAATTCTCCCCAATATAGAAATTGTGGAGGGCTCTCCATTTAAGCTTAAATGGAGAGGCCTCTCTATTTAGTTTTTGGGAAATACAAAGCTCATGTTTAGTCAGCCATGTGAAGTTGTGCTTATAATTAATAGGAGAATATTAACATAATACCCACTAAGAGCATCTCCAACAAATTATGTAAAATCATAGCTAAACAGAAAGGTAAAAGACTAGGTAAAAAAATATAAAGCTACACAAAGGGTGGGGAAACCAACAACCTCTCTAATCTTGACTCTCCATTCTAAAGTTACATCTTTTGTTACTTAATTCTTTTCTACTCTCCTCTCATGCGTGGGCCCTCGACCCATATCACCAGCCAATTACAGGTTATCGGCCGCTGCGGGTGGGTACGGCAACGGCTGCCAGTGAGGCTAGCACCTCCACAACCAGAAAGGGGTGCAAATGTATATGGGTCCGTCGCCGTACACGACGGCCGGCATGGTGGACGTGGACGGCGTGGAGCCGTGGGTGTTATGGCTCTGGTCCATGTACTTCTACACCGGCTCGATCCTGCCGGAGATGCACATGCACTAGATGACTAGAAGGATGCCATGTACACTACCGATCCCTGGTCATGGTGGCGAGGCTGAAACATCCATGCGAGGCACGGGTGGCCGGGTGGGCGACGACCACACGGGAAAGGAGGGCGTGCAGGAAAGGGAGGATGGCGAACGATGGTGCATCGACAAAAAATAGCTTCTGCCTTCCCTGGGATGTCGATTGAGAAAGCAAGGCAACGGTTATAGCTATTCTATTGGATCAGAGTTTTATAGCCATTTTTCCTCTTTTACCGATCCATAGTGATTGCCACGATGGGAGGAAGAAAGAAATGAACCATTTTTGTGTAACAGGTGGTAGTTGTGGGTAATTTCTTTCAACTCCAAGCTCCAGAGAGTTATGGAGTTGCAAAAGAGGTGTTGACGCCTTTTTGGACCAACACACAAATGCACTAGATCATGCAGCGCGCACAGGAGCTCGCTGCAGCACCTCTAAGACGGGCGGTCAGACTCCCTGTGACAGGCGGTCAGACCCCCTGTACAGGCAGTCAGACTCCCTGCGACAGCCCGGCAAGAAACCAACGAATGCCCACCCGGGTGGGACCCCGTCAGGGTAGGCACACCTTGGGTTTTTCTAGGATCGGAAGGCCACCTAGAACGTCCTCGGTCGTCGTCAAGATGAAGGAAGAACAACAGATAGGGTTGGAAAAGCTAGGGCAAAGGACTAAAGGAAAACGATAAAAGTAATACATGTATTTGTGTTTTTTGACGATTGGGTGTCTCCATCGGCCGTGGCCGTTTATATTTATAGGGTGGGGAGGTATTGCCCCGCAAGGAATCGAATTGCCTAAAGAAATCCCGTCAAAATACAACTCTAACTCGGTTTACCGAGGCACAGCCGGTCTAACCTCCTGTACGGGCGGTCTAACTGCCTGTCTCCGAGTGCAGAACTTCACAAGGTCATAACTTCCTCGTCCGAACTCCAAATCGGACGTTCTACATATGCATTTTGATCTACTCGATGAGTGGAATCCATTGGTGAAGTCCAAATTGCATTTTGATGACTTTGTACAGCCGGTCATGACCGGTTGTTACAGGCGGTCGGACCGCCTGTCGCAAACCTGTCAATTTTGGTCGTCAACATATGCCCCCTACTTTTTGGTTAAGCTTGCGCACCAAAAAACAATCTTCTGAACCAAAATTGTCTTAGATCGATCATGATGAATGCATCGGCCATATTTTGTATATTGACTTTTTTCTAAGGGCGATAACATCTTATCGGCCATAAAGCTTGATTTGCTCAAGCCGAAGCTGCATTCACCGGCTTTGGCCTCCACTCCCGTGCTGGCTTAGCTGGTTTCTCTTCAATTTGTTGCTCCATTGACTCCTTCTTGCGCAATATTTGTAATTTCCTCTTTTGAGTATGGGACAAACCTGAGGGACACCACCTCGGTTGTACGTCCTTGCAACGTTGCTTGTTGCTACTTTCACCTTGCTTAATAGCAGCACATACATCACTCTTCACCAGATTGCTATTGTAAGCGATCAGTCTTTGTAGTACACTATAATTTGAATATGGAGGAGAATAATGAACAATACAAGGTCGCATGTATGAAATACCATAATCCAAAGGTGAATAATAGCAAGGATAGGACCAAGACCAAGGCATAGTCGGTCCAGCATAAGAGTAAGGTGTAAAAGCAAAATTACCTTGTTGTTCATGCATGCCTTGTGTTGTATGTCTTGGTGGTGCTCTCATGCCCTTAGCACCATTTAGCTTATTGCTTCGTCTCTGAGCAGCCCCCTTTTTTTTTTTACTTGGCCAAGAGCTCTTCAAAACTTGGCCTTGCTCTAGTCTTGAACTTGGAGGAATTTCCAGCCTTACTGGAACGACCGGTCAGATCGGTCGGACAATCGGTTAGACTGGCTGGTGTGCTGCTGGCCTTCTTTTCCTTGTTTGCTCCCTGAGCGTAGAAGTCTCCGCTGCAGCTTGACAGGTCTTCTTGTGCAGCACCTTCTTCTCAGGTCTCCCTTCACCAGTGATCACATTCTTCCCCTTGGCTTTTTCGGCTTGATCTGGCCGAATGAGCACTTTGGGGCTTGTCAATTCAATGGTGTTCATGAAGGCATTTACATGAAAAGGATTATGATCGACCTACGTATCATGAAAAACTAATCGGCCTTCATTAATAGCCAATTGTACTTGCCGACGAAAGATATTACAATCACTGGTAGCATGAGAAAAAGAATGATGAAATTTACAATAAGCACGCCTTTTCAATTCCTCAAGTGGTGGTATGGCATGAGACATTTTGATCTTTCCATGCTTCAATAATTCATCAAAAAATTTATTGCACCTAGAAACATCAAAAGTAAATTTGATCTCTTCTTGCCGATTTTTATGAATCGGCTTAAGCGAAGGACAAGTGTTTGCTTTGTCATTAGATGACCATGAAAATTCAGCAGCATACACTTCTTTACTCTCATCGCTCGAAGAATCATAATCTAACATATGCATATTAGGACGATCAAAATTGAGACGAGCATCTTTACTTCGGCTTTCTTGAGCTAAAGATTTTTGCAAGACTTGGGTAACATTAACAAATTCATGACCATCTAACTTGTCTCTAATAACAAGACTACAACAACTGTTTTTTTTGTATCTCTAAGCCTTCTAATATAATCAGCAACAGACTCATCATGCTTTTGCTTAACCGATGTTAAATGACCCAGTCTCAACTCATTATCTCCGGTATAAAAGTGATCATGAAATTTTTGTTCTAACTGTTCCCAAGTATGAATACAATTAACAGGCAATGAAGCAAACCATGAAAAAGCAGTTCCAGTTGAAGATAAAGAAAATAACCGGACTTTTATTCCCTCTAAGGAACTAGCTTCTCCTAATTGAGCAATATGTTGGCTAATGTGCTCCCAAGTTGTTTTGCTATCATCCCCGATAAATTTCACAAATTCAGGACAACGCCAACCAGAATGATATGCAACTGAATCAAAACTCAAAGGATACAGTTTTGATATGACCGAGTTCCATTCTTCATCTCTATTCCATAATCCTCCTTCATTTGTTTAGCAAGATCAGCATTAAACTTACCAATAACTTGCTGAATAGTGGTTGGCATAGGTTGTTGTGATGTGAGAGCATTCGATTGCGACATACTCTGCTGTATAGATGAATTAAAAGCATTGTGTTGCAAACAGCTATCGGCCTGTGTATTGGGTATGAAACCATGTGAAGTACCCACTCCAATAGGAGTTACACTTGTCGTATTCGGAGCCATAAAGCTAGAAACCCCACCAAATCGGCTAGAGAAAGCCTGAACAGAAGGTATAGCAACTGAAGACTCTGGCAATGAAGCATGTTGAAACACGGCACCTGGGTCGATCTGACCGGCTGGACCAACAGGTCTAACCGGCTTGTTCTGACCAGACTGAAACGGTGGTGTTTGCCGCACAAAATAGTTCAACGGCATGCCATAGAGAGGTTCAACTGCAGGTACTGCCGATGTACTAGTAGATGGGATCTGAGGTGGTACAAATTGGGAAATAGACACATCAACATTACCCTCAACCCGTTTACCGCTACTCTTTTCTATCATGTGTTGCATACTTTTAGTTAATGACAGCCGCAAATTATCTATCACAGTAGTAAGATCATTCATGGTAACATAGGGGGGTTGTGCTGATGTACTCACATTGCTTTGTACCTCATTGCTTTGTACCTCAGGTGGTGGAGTATCGAAACTAACTTCCCTAGTCTTCGTGACATTGCCTTGACGATCCTCCTTGAAGTGCGACAAGAACTTCTGTGTGGCTTCTTCCTTCCATCGTTCCAAGTTTTGTGCCGCTACTTCTTTGAGCCTCTTGAATTCTTCATCAAGAATCTTCTGTTCGTTAGTTGTGATCTTTTCTAGATTTGGCCTGACGATGTTGGTCTCAGGAATCACGCTGTGTTTGGCATTGGGATCGGCCATGGTAACCAATTTATCCTTCTTCTTCCCAAGCGGAGTCACCAAAATATTTTGACGCCTTTTTGGGCAAACACACGAACACACTAGATCATGCGGCGCGCAAAGGAGCTCGCTGCAGCACCTTTGCGACAGGCGGTCAGACCCCTGTACCGGCGGTCAGACTCCCTGTGACAACCTGACAAGAAACCAACGAACGTCCACCCGGGAGGGATCCCATCAGGGTAGGCGCCCCTTGGGTTGTTCTAGGATCGGCAGGGCACATAGAACGTCCTTGGTTGTCGTCGAGACGAAGGACGAACAACAAATGGGGTTGGAAAAGCTAGGGCAAATGTGGCGGACCACTCCGAAATTATTCCAAGTTAAGTACCCACGGACCACCAATCAAGTAGTCAGGCACTTAATCCGGAATAAGCTGGAGCGCCGTTGGATTATACCCAATTAACCACATACTTTCACGATCGAAACAACACGCGTGCCCACCCGAAGGTGAGTCCCAGAAATTACAACATTCCACAAATTCAGCTTACATAAATAGTCTCAACAAGTTATTACAAACTAAGTTCGAATCTCAAATAAAAGTGCGAGAGTTCATTGCAGCAGAAATTAAACTAACGACGATACATAGCAACACCATAATGAAGCCGGCCATGGTGCTACTCCTCCCGATCCTCGGCAGAGGACAGAACCCACTCGACATGCCAACCAGGTGGAACCTGGGTAGGCCAGGGGACGGAATTCACTACCTCCTCCAAAGCAGTACCTGAAATAAAATGCCACAAGCAAGGCTGAGTATACTAATACTCAGCAAGGCTTACCCGTCGGGTGAAAACTACATCACCGACTTCTAGACATGAGAGGCTTTTGGCTGGTGGGTTTGTTTGCCAGAAAGCAACTAAGAGTGGATCCTTACTTTCATGATTTTAGCATCAATTCTAATAGTGTTAACCATTCTATATTAGCATCCTCTCTAAGCATACAAGTGGTGCAATACAATTTAGTACATACAACAAGTTTATCATCCTCATAGTTCCACTTATTACTCAATGCAGCACAGCGGTCAAGCAATCTCATTAACCGCGAGAAGCGGACAGTTCGAATCGAATTTCACTACCTGGCCAGGGAAAACCCAACACACACGGATAATGCTTGCTATAAAAGGTACAAGCACTTCCCAACCTTTCCCATCAATCCACAATTCGGCGTCGGGTCCACTCCCTTAGGATAAAGGTTTACCGCTTCACTCGCGGCAGCACGCATATACCCACATGTGTACGGCAAGGGAAACAAAATATTTCCAAGGAGAGATGGCTATCGGTCCTAGCTATTTCAATCTGGTACCGGGCTTACCGATTCCCATAGGTCGGCATGAGCGTAGTACGTTCAAAAACTTGACACACAGAACCACATGTTTCGACCTTAATCCAATTATCATATACGGACGGGAGATCTACACATACCATCCCGCCCGTCCATCCTTATGATTCCAACATAAGTAAAGACAAGCAACTCCTATATCTCGCGAGTGACAGGAAATCACTCGACTTTTAACGGTCCTAAAGCATTGCACTACGGACCCTATCATACTAGTATTTCAAGTCATGGTACTAGAATTATGCAACTAGGGTATTCAAACAACTCCTTAAACGTAAATGCACAAGCATAAATAATTTATAGTTGCACAATTTGAAAGTTAGGTTATGCTCCGGGGCTTGCCTTCTTGGGCTACGCCGGCGTCAGACTCCGGGTCAATCACGATCACGTCGGCACCACCTTCGGGAGCTTCTTCTTCGTTGGCGGGGACGAGGTTGTAGGTGCCGTCAGCGAGAGCGCCTTCTACATGAGATGCAATATTTTTAAGTGTTGCTGCTGGTTTTTAGTCTAAAAAGCTAAGGCACTTGAAGGCCATAATCACCTAGACATATAAGTGGTTTATTCTTTTATTCACAAAATTAGAGAAAGAGTGTGTGGTGTACGTTTTAGGCTTTTATGATGGTGATTGTGTACACATATAGAACAATTCAAACCATTATCTCTATACAAGTGTTTAGTTCTGGAGTTTTAATCTTCACATGCACTATTTTTGATTAATCGCCAACTTAAACTATATCTAATTAATAAACTCGATTTACTCTAGTTTCTTCTCATTTTTGTTTCTCTGTTTCTGTTCATCCTTTTTATCCACAAACTTTATGACAGCTACTGGAGTATAAGAGCTAGGCTCACTCCAAAATTTAGCTAAAACCGAGCTATACAGAATTTATTAAAAATAGTACAAGTTGTTGCTCCAATAAACAAGATTAAATAATATAAAATCAAAACTACCTCCAAAACAGAAGATTTCTCTACCAGAGCTAAACATGATTACAAGAAGGGCTCTAGCCAAGTGGTGGCTAAAAATATCACTTGGACATCCCTCAATAATTTTCTACCTGAAAACCAACATCTATTTATTTGCTGGCCTAAACAGAGTCTAAAATTAAGTTTAGCATTTTTCCAACATGTGCCAACAAGTTTCAAGGCCTCTGGTGGAATTTGGTAATTTTTGACTGCATGAAATATTTTTAATAAATGCAGAACTGACCTAGAACAGAAAACACTAAATAAATCATAACTGTAGTTTTAGGTCATATTTTTAGGTCTCCTTTGGACACAAAGCTTCTACAGTCCATACAAGCAACATATCCAAAGCTCAGCTATAGAAGAGTTCAGGATTTGAAATGGTGCACAAAACTCTAAAATCATAGTTTGAATTTTAACTCAAAAACTATTCATCAAAAGTGTATACATGCAAATATGAGATTGGATTTTACAATCTCACGAGTCCAAGGAGTATTTTTGTGCATTTTTCCGATTTTTATACGATTTTTAGTGGATTTTACAAGATCTTAGAAAAATGGATATAGGTTTAAGAATCTCTTTTACGCCGGGGACCCTAGATCTTTTAAAACCTTTCAAACTAGTCTCTGAAACTTACACGGAGGACCCTAGAACTAAAATGGGGAACGTATCTAGGTCCCTAGGCTCGCCGACGATCGGATTCCGGCGAGGGGAGGCCGGGGTTGGCCGGGGTGAGGGCACGGGAGCGACGAGGGACTCACCAACGACTGGTTTGAAGCGGATTAGAGGTCGGAGGAGGTCCAGAGATGGCCGGCGACCGGAGCAACAGTGGTGCGGCCGCCTCTGCTTCATCTCCGATGAGAGCGGCGATGGGGCCTGCGGTTGAAGGGGCCTGTGCGCATCAGTGGGGTGCGGGCAAGGTCTCCATGGGGTCGGCTTGGCCGGTGGGTGGGCGGAGGTGGCTGGCCACGTTGAGCTCGAGCTTGGCGGCAACAATGGCGGCCGACGGTGCTGGGAAGCTCTGATTCGCGGCGAGACTTGGTCGGAGCTTGATGGGAGTGGGTCTAGGGGCGAGCTGAGCTGGTGAGGGAGGCTCGGCAGTGGGGGATCTGGGGAGTGGAAGGGCCGGGTGGTGGAATTTCGCGAGGAGCTCGGTGCTCGGCTTGGCTCCACGGGGAAGAAGACAGGGAAAGAGGAGGAACGAACTGTAGAAGGCTCAGGGGATTTAAGTGGAGCTACTGGCGTGCGACCGGGAGAGATGCCGGGTTGCGAGGAGGTCCTGTCCGGTGAGACGCTACGCCAATAGCGCGGATGGCATGGTGCAGAGGCGTGGTCGGTCGGTGGCCTGGCGGAGCTCGGCGATTGGGCGCCAAGGATTCGAGCGCGGGGAACGAGGGATGGCCTGAGCGAGCTGCAGCGCGTGGTTGGTCGAGCATCTAGGTTAGAGGAGGCTCGGGCAGGTGAGGCGCGACGGCCAACGACGCGGCTCTGCACGTCGTGATGGTGGAGCACGCGGGGAGAGGCTGCTCAGGCGCGGGCATCGCGGAAAAAGACCGGACGGAGGGGTCAGGAGCATGCATGAGGACCGGGGACACGCTCTCCAGCGGTTGGCCGGGCTGGTCAAGGCGGCAGGGCTCGTCGGCCATGTGGCGGCGCTCCCGGCGTTCGTGGGCAGAGGCCTTGATGGCCACGGCGTGAGCGCCGTGGTGCGGCTTTGGTTCAAGCGAAAATACTCCAAATTTTTGAACTAAACTCCAAAAACTGCAAATACGAAAGTTGGAGATTGAGAGGTGGGACACGACTTTCTTTTTTGGATGGACTTGAAAATACAAATATTTCAAGCTCAAACAAGCTATGTTTGAAAAGGTGTTCTGCATGGTTTTTATGGTTTTTGAGGGACTTTACTGCAAAATTTGAAAAAGTTTGAAAAAGAAACATGGCCTGATTTGGGATGACAAACAACTTTGCTTTATGGAGATTTTTAAGTTCAGTAGTAAAATTTGGGGATTTGGGTGGGGTTTCAAATCAGCCCTTCTATGTTGGATTTTTGAATTTAAAATTCAAACCTAGGGTGGAGATTTGAGTCTGATTTTTGGATAAAGGTCATAAAAGGAAAAGTGTTTGGTTTTGTTTGCCTTGAAAGTTTCCTCACTATGCATTTCTATGTTCCGTAGTAGATTTAGCTTTTGTAGCTCAACCCGTGTTTTCCTTTTTCTTATTTGTTTGAATTATGAATAACTTTTATTGTTTTTTCTTTAATCCAATTTCTTAATTATTCTTAACCAAGCTCAGTTAAGGTTTTAAAATTTTCAGCACCAGAGGTGTTACAGCAAATGAATAAAGGAAAACGATTAAAGTAATAGATGTATTTGTGTTTTTTTGACGATTGCGTGTCTCTATCGGCCGTGACCCTTTATATTTATAGGGTAGGAGGTCTTGCCCCGCAAGGAATCAAATTTCTAAGGAAATGTCATCAAAATACAACTCTTTACCAAGGCACAGCCGGTCTAACCTCGGCGGTCCGCCTGTCTCGGAGTGCAGAACTTCACAATGTCATAACTTTCTTGTCCGAACTCTAAATCGGACGTTCTACATATGGATTTTGATCTTCTCGACGAGTGGAATCTATTGGTAAAGTCCAAATTGCATTTTGATGACTTTGTATAGCTGGTCATGACCGGGTTGTTACGGACGATCTGACCTCCTGTCGTAAACCAATCAATTTTGGTCGTTAACAAGAGGTACTCTAAAACTCCAGCCCAATTTGCACTGCAGCTCCAGAGTCGAGGGCACTATAGAGTATGGGAGGTTGAGGTGTTTAGCTGAAAAACTAGCTAGTGCTGGTAGAGTTAAGCTCCAGAGCGATGCATCCTTACACAATCTGTTGCAGATGCTCCGACGGGACTACAAGTCTGGTACTGCCAGATGGCCCCACCAGAAACCCTAAATCCCCTTCCTCACGAGGCTGGTCTTCCCCCTCCTCCCTCCCTGTCCGCCGCACTCCCGGCCGCCGGTACGATGAAGCGCTTCCTCGCCAATCTCCACCGCCATTCCCACATCCTTCTTCCTCCCCCGCCTCGTAAACTCTCCCCAACTACCACCACCCTCCCCTTCCTCCTCCCTTGTCGCCTCCTCTCCGACGACACCTCTCCGCCCGCCGCAGCACAGCCGCCGGCGCCGCCTCTTCCGCCCGCTGCCGACGTCCCAAACGCAGCAGGTATTCTCTTCGTCACACCCCGCCCTCTTGATTCGATCGGAGAAGAAAAGTCGCGAACTTCAACTTCAAGCGCTGCATCTGCAATGTTTTCCGGACCCGGGGCTTTGTGTGCTATGGAACTCGCAATGTCGACGCCGCCCCTTTCATGCCACGTGCTCGATCGAATGAAACACCCGGAGGAACGCTCTTGAATCAAACATTTCGTTCTTTCCGCTGTAAAATGAAATCTGTGGAATGCAATGACGTGGACCTGTTCGGTGAAATGCTGCAGCCAGAAACTGTTGTACCACTTCTTCGCGTGCAGTGCTATAGTATACAAAACAACAAAAATGATGAATAAATGTTCCTGTTGACTTGACCTTTGGATGCCTCTAATTGCAGAGTTAAAGAAGAGGTTGGAGACTTACTATGCTGTGGACGAAGAGGTGGAGTTGTCATCAGTCACCCAGGCAGTTCTCGAGCGGAAGCTCGCTGGTGTCCATAGCGATATTGATGATGACATTATTGAGGAGCTGCGCAGTAAGCCGCTCCCTGAGGTCCGTGACCGGGATTTTGAATCTGATTTTGAGGAGATGTATGATACTGATGAGGAGCTGAATGATCTTTACAATGCAAGTGAGTATGTTGAGAAGAAGATCAAAAGCGACGAGTTTTTTAATATGGATGACACCAAGTGGGATGCGATGATCAAGGAGGCCATCTGTAAGGGGTACCTTACTAACATGAAGGAGTGTGAGGATATCCTCGAGGACATGCTCCACTGGGACAAGCTACTACCTAGTAAGTTTGGATGGATCTATATATTTCTCTCATTGATAGGAGTATTATAAACCTTTAGAGTGCAATCTTTAATAATCGGGAATAGAAGTTGATACAACATTGTAACTACATAGTTATTTTTCTACGAAATATTGAGACATCACAGGATTTATTTCACTAGATGGTTCTGTGATTGTTAGATTCTGAAGACAACCTTTGCATCTCTATAAATTTAATTCTGTTGGATGTTGCATTCCTTAAAATCGGGAATTTTGATTGAATATTGTTTTTGTGGAATCCATATGTTATATTGTTATTTTTGTTTTAAGTTTTGAATTATTCATAGACTGGTGGACATATAATGTAGACCATAGATGAGCTTGGCCATCTGTATTTGTTTGTAATGTAAACTGCTTTGCAGTGAAAGTATTCACTAAATAAAATTTTCCAGTTGCCGTTTCTTGTGCTAACTGCTAATAGATATATGAATGTAGCTTTATTTCATAAAAGGCGGCCACCTAGGTCCTAGGCAGAACAACACTGCGTCGCATAGCACCTAGACGTTTTTTATCAACGAATAAGTTTTGGACGTGATTTATATACGAAAGTGGGACAAACCAGTGGCGGATCCAGGAATCGAGCAAGGGGGCCTGTGGATCTATATCCAAACCCAGCTATATACTATCGTTCCAGTAGAAAAAAAGTAAAAGAAATGGTGATGATCAATGTTGCCTTATTTCCTACATTCCAATTCAAGTTCATGAGCAAATTGTTACTTCATGCCTCAATCCAACATGTTGCCTCTCTGTCATGGGCAGTTAGAGGCCTTATGGGCCGGTTCGTCAAGCCCATTAGGGTTAGGTTAGGGATAAGATTAGATCCTTTCTTAGGGGTTAAGCTAGCCTCTATATAAGGAGGGGACTTGTACCGGTTGAGGCAAGCAATGAGAATATCAATCTATTAGGGTTAGCCCCTTCTATCCCTGCCCTTGTGGTCCGACTGCCGCCATGGGCGAGGTCGGGCTGGTAGGGTTCAGGTTCATTCAGATTGTGGTACATAACAATTGGTATCAGTTTGCCTTGGTTCTGATCCGATCCATGGCTTCCCTCGTCGACTCGTTGGCCTCCATCAAAGCTCAGGCCACATCGATGATTAATCGTCCGGGCAGCAGCAGCAAGGACTTCGGGGTCATCTTTCTCAAGTTGCACGCAAGCCTCGAGAGGCTGCACCTGCAGACCCAACGCCGGGCGGACTTTGCACGCCAGGTGCCCACGGTCGTGCGACTCCAGGCAGCGGTCCGCGGCTTCCTCGTACGACGACACGCACAGGTGTTGCGCGCGACGAGGAGGGAGCGTGAGCAGATGGAGACGGCGAGGCGGCAACACGCCATTTTCTCGCGAGGCGTCAGGCTCAAGGCGGGCGCAACCACGAGAGGGCGTCGAGGGACATCCTAAGGCGGTGGTGGCGATGCGGCTGCAGTCCGTGGCGCAACGGCACGCGGCGCGGACGTCGTGGGACTTGATGTTGGGCACGGACTTTGCCGTCGCCCGGATGGAGGAGATGGCGGCACAGGTCGGGATTCCACTTGTCGTGGCGTCGTCACAGTGGACGGCACCGTCCGCATCGCACGCCTCCACCACAGCCGTCTGCGGTCGGCCTTGTCAGCACCTAGAATCTGCTGCTCCCCACCGCCGGCCATCGCGCGGGCGCCTCCGATGGCGACTGTGGCGGCGACAGGAGCCACAAGGCCGTGACCGCGGTCTGCCGCAAGGTTGCGCATGGCGCTGGCCCCGCGTCCACGGTCTTCCAGCTGGTTGCGCAAGGCATTGGCCGCCGCGAGGCCGTCAATGCCGTTGGCCGCCGAGGGGCTGCTGACGCTGGCCTCCGCATCGAGCCGTCCTAAGTCAAGGTGGCCCGAGACGTGGCCGACCACCAGCAGCGCAGGGGACGCCGAGATTTGCGGCAGCGGCTGTTGCGGCGTCACTCAGGATGCGCCGGCATCGATTTTCTCTGATCGCAGGAGCAGATCATGGGACCATGGGGCCTGAACTGGTGGGCTGTATTGGCTTAGTTTCAGCCCATATGAGGCCCAAGATAGTGCTGTTTTAGTAGGGATCCAGGGAGACCATACAGCTGGACGTGCACCTGCTTGCACGGTAACCCTGGAGACAAACCAAGAGGGCATCTGCGTATGTGTCTTCATGCTACAGGATGGAGTCTATTTCGGAATAATGAGCCGAGATGTAAAAGGCTTTATTTCAGTGCTAAGTTTGTGTCGAGTCCAGTCGTCTCCAAGCTGCAGCTCGAGGACGAGCTGCTCAAAATGGGGGGAGTAATGTCATGGGCAGTTAGAGGCCTTATGGGCCGGTTCGTCAAGCCCATTAGGGTTAGGTTAGGGATAAGATTAGATCCTTTCTTAGGGGTTAAGCTAGCCTCTCTATATAAGGAGGGGACTTGTACCGGTTGAGGAAGCAATGAGAATATCAATCTATTAGGGTTTAGCCCCTTCTATCCCTGCCCTTGTGGTCCGACTGCCGCCATCGGCGAGGTCGGGCTGCTAGGGTTCAGGTTCATTCAGATCATGGTACATAACACTCTCCCTTCCAACTTGCATTGGCCAATCTTGTTGGCACATTTCAACCAAAGAATCTCTGAATGGAAGTGATATTGCACTGTAAGTATGGGAATGTAGCTTGGCATCCAAGCAGAGCTAGGTCAAAGGAAGTAGCTGGGATAGGGAGGAACAGGCACACAGCTACTGGCACTGATGCCAAGGGGATCTGCAGTGAAGAGTGACTAGTGAGGATGGGGCTACTACCTCCTGCCATCGTATGGAAAGGACAAGCGGACGGTGTAACAGGAGACGGAGATGGCCGAGGCGACTCTTGGGAACGGGAATAGGCGCTTGGGAATGAAAGAAAATGAAACTGCTACTTGCTGGGCTGGTGCCACAGGTCTTTGTAGCTTTTCATTCACTTTCTCTAAGCATGCGAATACATCAATAAAATATGTATAGATGCAGGAGGCAATAGTAGGTGCAAACAGTAGAACTACGTTCTGATCTTTTAAAATATGGCTAGAAACAAATTGAGAATTTTGACTTGCGATGGTATGTTGGACTTCCTATTATAGAAGTTGGCTTTATCCAGGTTATACTTTGTGGCAAGAAGCACATCTTGTCAATGGAATATGCATTCTTTGACTTAAAGGTGTCCTTTGTTTTAGGTTTACACACTATCTGTATTATTTCCAGTACGGCGTGCTATGATGCCATAAAACTGCCTGATTTTTTTTGTGTGCATGTTGAGCTAGAAGTAAACTTGTTTCATTTTTATTTTGCTCATACATGTAATTCCTGGTAACTATTCGAGTAGAATACTAAGGCTGTGGTTTTTTTTTTCCATTTTCTTTACTGCAGTTGTTATATTACTTACATTGTTTTTAAACTTCACATGTTACACCCAGATGAAATTAAGCAAAAGGTGGGGGCTAAATTTAATGAGTTGGGAGACATGTGTAGTAGGGGAGAGATGGAACCTCAGAAGGCATATGAATTATTCAAAGAATTTGAGGATAAGATGGTTGCTGAGTGCACACAACTAATGGAAGAAGAGATGCCAACTGATGCAGATGAACTTACTGAAACAGGAAGTAAGACAGTTGAGTTAGACAATCCACCTGGCGAGGGACCTGTACTAAGGTGGGAATCACGGATTGTGTTTGCTCCTAGTGGTGATGCATATCATCCAAAAAACAGAAAAGTCAAACTCAGTGTGACTGTGAAGGAATTGGGACTTTCCCGACATGCTTTCCGTCGGTTGCGTGAGGTTGTTGGAAAGAGGTATAATTCTGGGAAAGATGAGCTCACAATAACCAGTGAAAGGTATGGTGGATTCCCTCTTTGTGCGTTAAACTGAGATTATGAACATTATGTGATGCATAACATCCATCACTAAAGTTGCCAATGAAATGTGGGCTTTTTCATAGGACTAATACTACTGCCTTAGTTCATTGAATAGTGTTGTTATAGCCAACCCAAGAAATGTAGGATCCTAATCCAGGTTGGAGTAAAACATGTCCAGGATCTAGATGATGGTTATAACTTACAACTGCACTTTCATTATCAAATCATCAAATGAAATGTGGAATACTCCCTCAGTCCATCTTTACCAATTGTCAGACATTTTAATGGGAAACAGAAAAGACCTAGTTGCCCTTCATTAAACAGTCATGCCTTTCATTGCTCCATCTAATGACTAGAGTAATCGTTGGTTAACGAGAGAGCAAGTTAAGTATTGTTGCATCTTAACAGTCCATATTAACTGGTGCATGTGACTGAGGGGCCGTTTGGTTTCCACAATGTGCCTAGCCTAGCCTTGCTGCACCGGCAAGTAACGAGAGGCTTGCCAGCCAAGGAGAGCGAATTTTGCTCTCTTCCAATAGCAAGGCTAAACCTTGCCTGGACAAGCCCCAAGAGAAGCTTGTTCAACATCCAAACTGGGCCTCGCTTTCTATATCCTAGCTAGGCAAGAGGACACAGTATCCAGCAAACAAACCAAACATTCCCTGAGTAAAAGAGGGAGCTGGATGCACAAGTAGATCGAATATGGGCAAATATTTTAGCTACTGATTTGATTTAATATAGGATGGATATACATATTCTCCAAGCATCAAATTTCCTTTGCTAGGTGCAATATTTCTGGTATAATAGAACTCTTTTGGTTTCTGGTTCCTGTTTCAGGCAATTGCGTTTGTCTTATTAATTGGTATATAGAACTGGTGCCCTCACTAGATCCCTTTATCGACATGACTCCCCTTGCCCCCTCTCCCCGAATAAAAAATTAGGCTCGATTTACTCCTGAAATATTTCAGTTTGCCTAATTTGGCCCATAATGAGGTTTATATTTCTTTTGTCCACATACAAGCTGAGTTTTTATATTCAAATTCTGTGGTGACATGTAAAATGGTACCCTATATTAGTAAGAGATGCACGCTATCGCCAGCCATGCCCTGTATGTGGCGGCGCCACAAAAACCGAAGCAGCGTTTGGTTGCTGAAAAAGTTGCAGCTGCCACAGTTTTTGCAATTCAATTTCACACCGCAGTTGAGGTGTCGATTTTCGGCGCTGAACATTCGGCAACGCCACAAATAAGGCGTTGGCAGTTGTGGCAGGAGACCAAACACACCCTAAATACTTTAGGAGTTTTTCACAATTACTTTTCATGCAGTTTTGTATCTCTAGGATTAAAATCGTGTTTAATATTCCGAACTTATGAATCATGTTCCTTATCCGTTCACAAAGTATAAACTTGAAACTAAATATGTGCATTTAGAAACAAAATGGATAAATCTCAACATGTTCTAGATTGGACCAACCCAAGAGTTCGAGGGAGTAAATTGAACTGAATTTTGTTTGTGTTATCTAATGAATTTGTGATGGTCGTAAAATTGTTTTTTTTTTCAATTAGAACTTGATGAGATTAGCATATACTCCCTCCGTCCAGAAATCATAGGCGTATTTTGATCAGCTAAAAGCCACTTCACAAACTTTGACTAACAATTAGTTAAAGTACAAGCACATTTAGTATATAGTTTTGCATAAATATATTTGTACTTAAAAGCTATTTTGAGTTGACATCGAGTCTTTAGCAATTTACATTTTATTATAAGAGAAATTGAGAGTCAAAATCTACTTTGAAAGACTTTTTCTCAGCTCAAATACGCCTATCATTTCTGGACGGAGGGAGTACATATACTAATGGAAGGAGATTATTTTTTTTTTCTCGAATATGCAGGAGAGCTGCATATTATTACATTAATAGAATGGGCTAGGCCAAAATAGCCAAACACCAAAACGCTGGGGATTAAACCAACACTCTTCTAGCCAGGACCAAGGATAACACCAAGACCAGCCCCATGAGCAACCAAGCCACTAAGGCCTCTTGCTCTTGCAAGCATCCCGAGTTCAGCTTCCTCCCGAGCGAGTAGTGAGTGCCCTATCTACTCTGGGAGTGGCCCCATTAAACACAGCATCATTTCTTGCCTTCTAAATGGTCCATGCTCCTAGAACAAACAAAGTATTGAACCCACGTTGTGCACCATTATTCTCTCACAATCATCATTCCACCACAGGTAGAAGTCACCATTTTCTGGTGTAGGCATGACATCCTGCAGACCCAACTAGCCCAATAGCCGATGCCAAAACTGTTGGGCAAACACACGTGCTGAGAGAAGGTGATTTATTGTCTCCTGCTCACATAGTGGGCAGTGTTCAGGATGGGAAAGGCCTCAACATGCAAGCCCTTCCGCTGTCGAACAACGATTATGGGCGATCAACAGTTTTAGATAATTCGTGGGGGCTGGGGTTGAAATACCTAGTTTTATAGATTCGGGGGTTAAGTAATAAGTAGACAAAACTCAATAGGCTGATGTGTTAATTAGATTTCTTCCTACTATAATTGTCTTCAAGCTGCTTGTTTAGTTTATGTATGCTTGCATTTATATTTTTGATGAAAATATTCATTTCCGTTTTTTTAATTCTCCGCCATCTTGCATTACAACATTGATTTTATCACATATTTTAGTATGCATAGTTATATCTGGTGTTGTTGCACTTTGTGGGCCACGACTAGGGATGCAAGTGGAGCGGTTGAGGGTAGCCCGCCCCACGTCTGCACAAGCTGCAAGTGTTAAGCAGGCTTGAGGGGGCAACCCACATCATACCGCAAGAATTAAGTTGGTTTTAGCGGCAACCCGCATTCCGCCACATAATAACTGCCACGCTCGACGGTGACTTGAAGAGCTTGCATTCAGGGTTTGCATGCGGTTGAAAATTTAAGAACTGCGCTTGCCCTATCCGCACTCATGCTTTGTCTCACCATAAGCTTGTTCCAAAGGTGTCAGGTCCTCATTGTTGCATCTCTGGACAAGCTAGGTAGGTAATTTCTGCCAAGATAAGACATTGATGCGCATGCAGAACAAGGTGCCAATGGTGGCAGCCAGGTTTTGTGGGTTGTGGCATGTGTTAGCCCAAGGGCTTGGCGGTGGGCCCGCTGCCGCTTGCCACCCTAGCCACAACGAGGGTTAGGAACGCTTCATATTCCATTCATCTTCCTGCTGCATCAATCTCGTTTTAATGTCTATAAAATACTTTATAAAATGTGCTTGTTTTAATGTCTATAAAATGTGCTTCGTATGCCTATAAAATGTCTGTGAGGATAGTGAGCTCGAATTAATGATAAAATTTGCAATTTTAGAACTGTGCTGTATTATTTGTCTATGCTTATATGTATCTTGTTCTCTAGGACGATAGCCTTTATCACTGCAATTTAATTACTTTGGCAGGTTTGAACACCGGGAGGAGAACAGAAAAGATTGCTTTAGGACACTGTATACTGTGATCAAGGATGCAACGAAAGCTGACAAGCTTGTTGAGGATGCCAGAAATGCTTATGTTAAAGGAAGACTTAAGGTTGACCCTCAATTCATGGAACGTTTGAAGAAGAAGACAGAGAATTTAAGGGCAGCTGCATAGGGCGAATCATGGAGCTCCACTTTCTCATTTTTATTGTTGGCTATACACATAAAAAATATGGTGTTTGCAACGAGCTTTGCTGTTTTAATTTATTGGCCTTATGTAGGTATTCGTTGGTTGAAACTAGGTTTTTTTTTGCTGTCGTCGTTCACTTACCGTGCTCAAGCTGATCAGTTTGGACGAGCAGACCATATCTTGATAATCTCGAATATAAAAGGTATTGTTATCCCAAAGTTGTAGATGCTACATTTTTTTCTAGTTTCAGAGGCTACGTAAGCATTGAAGTTATCTTTGGCGTTGGCTTCAATTCGACCTGAGACAATTCCACTCCAAAACTCTAGGTAGAGCTAATTCTAGGTGGAGTTGGAGCTATCTAGATGGGCAATATATGGCATGAGAACTGAGTTGACATGAGAACTATAAGAACAACTATAAGAACTCCATTCTAGATCATAGGTAACCCGATGGTTATAGGTAAAGGTGCATTATTTTAGCACTTAAACCCCCTACTTATCCCACCTTAATCTTTTTTTTTAAATAACTCCTCTGCGCCGGCCTCACCCTAATCTCGACGCTGTTACTCCCGTGCGTTTCGCGAGGACACTGTGCGGCCGCCGCCCAGACTTCCTGCCGCGACGCTTGGTCGCCCACCGACGTTCCTGATCGTGAGAAGACGTCGCTCGGGACTCGCCGCTCCTGATCGCCGTCAGCCGAGGACGAGAACAGCTACCTTGCCATGTCCTCCTCTCCCTCCTCCCAGTAGCTTGGTCGCCCACGAGCAGCAGAGGCCGCCGCCTGCCGCCCAGGAGCTATGTCGCCTGCCGCCCATGCATGCTGTCAGAGTTTGCTCAATTGCTCATTGCACAATTTGATCATGCATGCTGCTAGTTTCTATACATGTTCATGCGTGCTCATGCACACAATTTGTGGACTTATGCGTGCTCATGTTAGCTCGCTACTGCTAGCTGCTTCCTTGTCTAGGGGAGTCCATGGCGGCGGCGTCCATGTCCACGGTAGCTGTTCTCGGGCGACGTCTTCTCGCTCAGGAGGATGGAGTTCCACTCGCCAAACGCACGGTGTCCTCGCGAAAGGCACGGGAGTAATGGCGTCGAGATTAGGGTGGGCCCGGCACAGGTGAGTTAATTTGCAAAAGAAAGATTAAGGTGGGATGAGTGGGGGTTTTAAGTGCTAAAATAACACACCTTTACCTATAGCCATTTGATTATGATCCTATGATCTAGAATTGAGTTCTCATAGTTCCCATGAGAACTTAGTTCTGATGCCATATGTTCCCATCTAGATGGAGGCGTTTGCCAGAGAGAGTGCCTTAACTCTGGAAAGGAGGGTTTTTAACGTAGATTCTCAGTGATGCACCAACTCATGACCCAACCTGTCTTCCTATTTTCCAATGATTATTATCTTCTTTCTCGAAAGGCCGGATGTAAAGTTAATTAATAGAGAAATTAACATTTAGGACCTGTTTGGTTCAGCTTTCTACCAGCTGTAGCTTTCCCCAAAAGTTGGAAGCTGAACCAAAAGCCCCTTCAAACACAACAGATTTGGGCCACAGCTAGCTTTCACGTAGTAGGAAACCCACAGCCGGCTCAGACCAACTTTCATCAGCTGTGAGAGCGAATGAGAGGGGCAAGTTCGAGTTATTTACCCGCAATGCCACCGATTATGAAAAAACGGTTCGCTTCTTTTTCCTGTCTCCCCACCTCCAACTCGCGGCGTTGCCCGACTCCTTTCCGCATCCGCGGTCGCCCCCTCTCCACCGTGGCTAGGGTTGGACCCCAGACCGGCGGCGGCGGCGGTGCCCCTGCAGCTGCAGCAGTCGGATCCACGGCGGCCCTACCACCACCTCCGTTAGGCGCGCATCGGCTTCGCCCCTGCCCCTGCGTGTGACATCCTTGATGATTAAACTCTAAAAAAAAATACACTAAAAACAGGGGTAAAGCAAAAAGGATGGATATACACTTAAAATTGGGTTTCAAAAATTCAAAGTTTAAAATTCAAAAGGCTGATTTGACACCCAGCTGAGATCTCGAAACATTTCTACTAAACTTGAAAATCTCCAAAAATAAAAGTTGTCTTTCATCCCAAACGAGGCCTAGTTACTGTTTGGAACTTTTTCAAATCTTGCAGTTAAGCGCTCAAAACCCCTAAAAACCATGCATAACACCTTTTCAAACATGGCTTGTTTGAGCTTGAAAAATTCGTAATTTTTGGTTCACCCCAAAAAGAAAGTTGTGTCCCACCTTTCAAACTCCAACTTTTATGTTTGTACTTTCGAAAGTTTAGTTCAAATTTTTGGAGAAAATCACTGTTGAGCCAGGGAGCTCCACGGGCGCCCCAACAGCCAGCTCGGCCAGGCTCTGCTCCAGGCCGCCAGCGGCCGCCACGTGGCCGGCGAGCGGCGGCGACCCCGTCTGGCCGGCCAAAGCCGCGTCTCTCCTCCTCGCGCACATGCCAGCGCCTTCGTCCGGTCAAGTCACGCCCTGCCCGCGCCCTGACAGCCTCACCACGAGGGCCACCATCATGGTGAGCAGAGCTCCACCATTGGCAGCGGCTCACGCACGCTGGGCAGGGGTCCCTTGCGGCCCGGCTTTGCGTCCAGCTACGCGCCATGGCTCGCGCAGAGTATCCCTCGCTGCCCGAGCCCGAATCCTTGACTGCCAACCCACAGCCGCGCCCTTCCCGAGCTCGTCAGGCCGTCAATGGCGCTGTCCCGTCGCCCATCCATCCGCACGAGTTCCTAAGACCCGAGCTGTCTCCTCTGCGCATCCTCTAGCCTCTCCTGTGCCTCCTCTACCTCCCCTATAAGAAGAACAGTGACCCGCGGCTCGTGCGACCCCAAACCACCTCGTCGGAGCACCTTTGCCGCCACCAAGCTCCACCTCACCATCGACCGCCCGCTCCAACCTAGCAGCTGCCACACCGACGCCGTGATGAGCTTCCTTGACCCTCAGTGAAGCTCGCAGGCCGTTTTCCCCACCCCGAGCGCCACTCCACCTCGCCGGCGTCGAAGCAGAGCAGTGGAGCTCCACCGCCCGACGTCGCCGAACCTCACCGCTCCACCCCCGGCCTCCCCCACTTCTCCCGCGGTGAGCTCCTCTACGCGCTCCCCCACTTCTTCCGCACCGTCTCGCCGTGCCCTCGACGGAATCCAGCCGCCGGTGAGGCCAAGGGCCTATTCGCGTTCCCCATTTTAGTTCTAGGGGCCTGCGTGCAAAGTGTAGGGACCCTTTCGTAAGGTTTTAAAAGATCTAGGTTTCCCGGCATAAAAAGATTCTTTAGATCTAGTTCAAATTTCTGAGATCTTCTAAAATCCGTTAAAAATCATAGACAAATCAGAAAAATGCACAAAAATACTCCCTGGACTCGTGAGATTGTAACCTCCAATCTCATGTTTGTATGTTTACACTTTTAATGAATGGTTTTTGAATTAAAATTCAAACTCAGGTTTTAGAGTTTTGTGCACCATTTCAAATCCTTGGCTCCTTGGTAGCTGAACTTTGGATATGTTGCTTGTGTGGTGTGTAGAAGCACTGTGTACAAAAGGGACCTAAAAATATGGCCTGTAACTTCAGTTATGAATTGTTAAGTGATTTCTATTCTAGCTCAGTTCTAGATTTATTAAAAATATTTCATGCAGTCAAAAATCACCAACTTCCACCAGAGGTCTAGAAACGGCTGGCACATGTCAGAAAAATGCTAAACTTAATTTTAGACCCTGTTTAGGCTATCAAATAAATAGGTTTTGGTTTTCGGTTTGGTAATTATTTAGGACTGTCCAAGTGGTATTTTTAGCTACCACTTGGCCAAAGCTCTTCTTTTGCTCCTGACTAGCACTGGTAGAGAAATCTTCTATTTTGGATGTATTTTTGATTTCATATGAATTAACATTGATTCTTTGAGCAGCAACTTGTACTAATTTTAATAAATTCTGTACAGCTCGGTTTTAGCTAAATTTTGGGGTGAGCTTAGCTCTTATAATCCTGTAGCCGTAATAAAATTTGTAGATAAAAAGGATGAACAGAAACAAAGAAACAAAAATGAGAAGGAACTAGAGTAATTTTGTTTTCATAAAAGGATATAGATCGCTTTTGATAATTAAGCAAATATGGTGCATGTGAAGTTTAAATTCCAGAACTGAACTTTTTACATAATAAATAATAGCCTAATTGTTTTATATGTGTACACAATCACCATCAAATAAGACTTAAGTCTAGCATCCCCTTTCTTTTCTTGTGAAGAAAATAATAACACACTTTAGTGTCTAGGTGAATATGGCCTTCAAGTGCCTTAGCTTTAGACCTAAAAATATCAGCAACACTTAAACTTGTGCATCTCATGTAGAAGGTGCTCTCGCTGACGGTACTTACAATCTCGTCCCCGCCAACGAAGAAGAAGCTCCCGAAGGTGGTGCCAACGTCATCGTGATTGACCGAGAGTCTGACACAGGTGTAGCTCAAGAAGGCAAGCCCCGGAGCATAACCTAACTTTAAAGTTTATACAACTATGAATTATCTATGCTTGTGCATCTATGTTCAAGGAGTTGTTTGAATACCCTAGTTGCATAATTCTAGTACCTATGTCTTGCAATACTAGTAAGATAGGGTCGTTAGCGCAATGCTTTAGGACCGTTACAAGTCGAGTGATTTCCTGTCACTCGCGAGATATAGGAGTTGCTTGTCTTTACTTTATGTTGGAATCATAAGGATGGACGGGCGGGATGGTATGTGTAGATCTCCCGTCCGTGTATGATAATTGGATTAAGGTCAAAACGTGTGGTTCTGTGTGTCAAGTTTTTGAACGTACCACGCACATGCCGACCTATGGGAACAGGTAAGCCTGGTACCTGATTGATGCAGCTAGGACCGATAGCCATTTCTCCTTGGAAATGTTTTTTCCCTTGCTGTAGACAAGTGGTCACATGCATGAGATCGGCCGGCGTGAGTCCGTGAGTATCCGATAACCTTGTATCGTAAGGGAATGGACCCGGCACCGAACTGTGGATTGAAGGGAAAGGTTGGATAGTGTCTGTGCCTTTTATAACAAGCATTATCCGTGTGTGTTGGGTTTTCCCTGGACAGGTAGTGAAATTCGGTTTGAATTGTCCACTTCTCGTGGTTAATGAGACTGCTTGACCGCTGTGCTACATTGAGTAACAAGTGAAACTGTGAGGATGGTGAACTTGTTGTTTGTACTAAATTGTATTGCACCACTTGTATGCTTAGACAGATTGCTCATCTAGAATGGTTAACACTACTAGAACCTGATGCTAAAATAATGAAAGTAGGGATCCACTTCTAGCTGTTTTCTGGGAAAACAAACCCACGAGCCAAAAGCCTCTCAGGTCTAGGAGTCGGTGATGTAGTTTTCAGCCGACGGGTAAGCCTTGCTGAGTATTAGTATACTCAGCCTTTGCTTGTGGCTATTTATTTCAGGTACTACTTTGGATGAGACGGTGAATTCTGTCTCTTGGCCTGCCTAGGTTCCTCCTGGCTGGCACGTCGAGTGGGTTTTGTCCTCTTCCGAGGATTGGGAGGAGTAGCACCATGGACGGCTTCATTGTGGTGTTGCTATGTATCGTCGTTTAGTTTATTTCCGCTGCATTGAACTCTCGCACTTTATTTGAATTTCAGACTTGGTTTGTAATAACTTGATGAGACTATTTATATAAGTTGAACTTGTGGAATGCTGTAATTTCTAGGACTCACCTTCGTGTGGGTGCGCATGTGGTTTCGATCGTGAAAGTACGTGGTTAATCAGGTATAATCTGACGACGCTCCATCTTATTCCGGATTAAGTGTCTGACTACTTGCTTAGTGGTCCGTGGGTACTTAACTTGGAATAATTTCGGAGTGGTCCGCCACAGCTGGTATCAGAGGCGAAACATGTATACCAAGAGAGCAACAGACCTTAAAACAATTATTTTTGAATAAAACTTGCCAACATTGCTTCCGCCACGCACTTGCGATAGAATGCTATCCATAGGACCGCTAAGGATGATGAATAGAGCGTGAAGCCTATGTGGGTTAAGGGATCACGATATGATAGGTGGCTAATTATATATTATACTGACTCCCAGCACATTCATTCTATCATTTACTTTTCGCAATGGTGGGCGCAAGGTACGGCGATTGCTGTAACGTACCACGACACTATATGAAAATATAGTGGCGGCACATAGTCAATACACTATTGGATGGCGTATGAAACTAGAATAGCGTGGTCGGCGCAAGGTACGGCGATTTCTGTAGCGTACCACAGCATCATATGCAAATATGATGGCGGCACAAAGTCAATACGCTATTTCCTGAGCGTATGAAATTGTCAATATGTTGCCTTGGTGACATATGAAGCATTGCCCGTTCAATGTTGAACGTTCGGGTGCCACCACTATAATGGGTGGTAATGAATGGGAACGCTTCCGTGAGTGCTGGCACGGGAGGTTCATTGTAATTGCTCTGGAATGGACTTTTTCTGCAGGTACGCTAACCACGATTCATAAGTTGACCGATTAGACAAAGTTGGCTAGTTAACATAGGGAGAGACGAATATTGCCTAGCCACCAACACTGACTTCGTAGGCCAAAAGATTATTAGTACGTGTGTTGGTGAGAACGAGTAGGCCGCTCATGCATCTATAGTTGGCTGAAACTCCTACAATTAATGTTGCATGCTCGCTAAATTATCCGTCTCAAAAATCCGAAACCTATCTAGTGAAGTGTGTGTAACTATGTCAAAAACAGTTCTGTTTGCATTATCGTTTTGAGCCTGAAAACCCAGTCGAATGAAAAAGTGTTCAATATGAAAGTCGTCATAAATGTTGTCTAGTTTATGCTGTAGAAAGTTCAACAATTTTGGTTCAGTCAATTAAGAGTTATGCTTAAAATGGTAACCCCCTGTGTGCTGGAATTTTCTGGGAACAGTGAGTTGGAAATTGAATTTGTACACCATTATAACGACTGTTTCTGCTCAAGACTTCAGCATGAAACTTGTCTGAAATTACTTAAACAATATTCTGGCCAAGTTTGGGAATTTTTGGGTTTGTAGAATTTGAGTTTTACCACTTTTACTACACTGTCCAGAATCTTTTTTTAATTTCTTTTGCTTTATCGGTTCTCACACTTGACCTTTTGTTCAGATGGACGGCCGTACTGACATTGCTAGCTACCCCAATTACTTCTCCATCTCGGACTGCCTTGGTTGGGAGGGATTCCCCAACATCTTTTGGTCCGTGTTGTAGGCTCTTGGCTACCCCAACCCGCCTCAATATGAGGGAACCATCCTCCGCGACCATGGTGTGACTCGGTGCCGCATGCGTTTGGTTGTAGAGAACCCCAATGCAGCAGCCGCGCTCTTGATGAGGTGGATGAGGGCCTATCACAGGCTGCAATCACTCTTGGGACGGTCTCAAAATACAGCACTCAACCTTGCAATTGATCTGTCTGCTCGTGCTCGTGACCTTGGGGTAGAGAGAACCTCTTTATCCATACAGGTGACTACCAGAGATGCTATGATTGCAGACTTGCAGAGATAGTTGGCCGACCTCCACTTGGAGCACAATAATGCCAACAATGAGCTAACTCAAGTGAGAGATGAGCTTGAGAACGTGTAGGCTGACTTGGAGATGCCAACACCATGCTAGCTTCCCATGATACTCAACACCTTATAAATGAGGGTGGAGAAAATGGGGGAGAAGAAGCCCCTAAATCAGATATGGACACAGAGGATGATATGCCACCTCTTGAAGCTCCACCGTCTCCTATGGGCAGCCAAGCTACAGTTAACAACCTAGACGACTTCTAGGAGCGTTCGGTAGCAAGTTACTCCTCCGCGTGACCTAAATTTTCGTTTCATGATGTAATAGGCTAGTTGGAGTTGATTTTTTCTTTAAGATTTTGAACATGTAATCCATTTGGCATGGGAATTGGGATCCCCCAAAAACTTGAGATGGTTGTAACGGTTGTGCTGAAAACTTTCTGCAGCTACCCTTGTTTTAATTATTAATGTGTTTTCCCTTCACATCTGGGCTGTTACATGAACTACAAAGTCATCTGAAATTTATCAAACAAAACGCTCACCAAAATTCAACCTCATTTGTTAAGCAGAATTAAAATTTGTCAAACAAAACGCTCACCAAAACACTACAGCTCGACCTCCTGAGAAACAACGAAAACAGAGAATTGAAATTTGAATTTTTTGGCCTAGTTCTAGCTCGATTTTGGTTCTGAGCCAAACACGAAAGTTGTAGGGTACGAAGTTTTCAAGCTACTTACCGAAATGGAGCATCTAATTTGCCTCCTGTTGGGAGATACGATTTTTCCTTCCAAACTGCTTGCTGATATGTTATCCTTACGCAGTAAACTTCATTATATTGCCACGTTCTATCTTGTCATTGATTTATGTAAGCTTATGAATTGTGGCTAATACAAGTACCTTGCAGATGGCTATCACTCCTAGCAGTCATGATGCTAGTGGTTCCAATGCCAACCAGCAAGGGCAGGAAGGGCAACAGCCACCACCACCGCCACCGCCACAACCCTTAACGTGGCAGCAGCTGTATGCCACCCAAACGGAGATCCTCCGTAATTTGCAGCAGCAGCAACAGATGATGCAGCAGTAGTAGGGTGGTCATCGTGCTCCTCCACCTCAGGTGGCCCGATACGAGAATTTCTTGGCTACTCACCCTCCGGTGTTTTCAAGAGCCGAGGAGCCTTTGAAAGCTGATGCGTGGGTTCGGGCCATCGAATCCAAATTCTCCATCCTGCTACACCTTGTACTCCAAACCGCAAGGTGGTTTTTGCAGCACAGCAGGTCTGTGGCACAATTCTCCTGTGGTGGGAGAACTATCTAGCTCTTCAGCAGGAGAACCATGTCATTGAGTGGGAGGAATTCAAGACTGCTTTCAAGGCACACCATATTCCTGCTGGTCTTGTTGAGAGGAAGCTGAATGAGTTTCAGGCCTTCAATGGTTTGTGTCCCTATGCGGGCCATCATGCTGATTTAAATGAAAAGAAGATGGGAAGGTTCAGTCGTGGCCTTAATTCCATGCTCAAGGCACAGTTGACCACTACACGAGTTGCCACTTATGGTGAGCTTGTGAACAACGCCATTGCCCAGGAAGACGCCAACTTGGCTCATAAGGCTGAGAAGAAGAGAAAGGCTCCTGCTGCCCCTTGAAGTGGACAAACTCAGAGGTTCCACTTGGTTCCACCGGCTGCAGTGTAGGGACAGCAGAGGACACCTCAGGGTGGGCGTTGGGTTGCCAGGCTATCACAGCAGGGTGCACCTCGTTTCCCTCCACCGCCACAGCAACAACGGGCGCCAAGGCAAAATGTGCAGCAGCCGCTTCGTCCTGGAGGTGGCTACTCATGCTTCAAGTGTGGCAGTAGCAGCCATTTCATCAAGGACTGCTCACAGAACAAACCTCAGAATCAACGCCCTGGGAACCAGCAGAACAAGGGTAAGCAACAGCGAGTTCAAGTTAGGCAGGGAAGGCTCAACTACACCACCCTGGCTGATCTACCTGGTGGAGCACCAGACATGACTGGTATCTTTCCTATCCACAATCAACCTGCTGTCATATTGTTTGATTCAGGGGCAACACATAGATTTATAAGCACGGGATTTAATACGAAATCTGGATTAAAATCATATCACACCAAATCAGCATATGTGATATCAACAACGGGAGGTAATATAACATCCAACCAAGTCACTCGAAAAGTACCAATCAAGCTGGGTAGTAAAGTTTTCCCTACTGATCTGATTCTGCTAAGATTGGAAGGAATTGATATTGTTGGGGGCAAATTGGATGACCCAACATAAGGTTGTGCTAGATGTTGCCGAAAGGGTTGTGGAAATAAACTCGCCATCACATGGGCCAAGTGCACTTTATTTGCCGCCCCGGAAATGCACCAATGCTTGTGCCTATACCATGGTAGAAACACAACTAAAAGACATTCCGGTGGTATGTTAGTATGCCGATGTTTTTCTGGATGACTTACCTGGGATGCCGCTGGATAGGGACATTGAGTTTGTAATTGAACTTCAACCTGGCACAACACCTATATCAAAGAGACCCTATAGAATGCCACCCAATGAATTGACTGAATTAAAAATTCAACTCCAAGAATTGTTAGACAAGGGTTTCATCCGTCCTAGTGTGTCACCATGGGGTTGTCCGGCTATTTTTGTGAAGAAGAAGAATCACTCCTTGAGGTTGTGTATTGACTACCGGCCTCTTAATACGGTGACCATAAAAAACAAGTATCCACTTCCCCACATTGATGTTCTTTTTGATCAACTTGCTGGCGCCAGAGTGTTTTCTAAGATTGATCTTCGCTCTGGCTGTCACCAAATAAAAATTCGTCCTTGTGACATTCCGAAGACTGCCTTTTCTACCCGCTATGGACTTTATGAATACTTGGTCATGTCATTTGGGCTTACAAATGCCCCAGCCTACTTCATGCACCTCATGAATTTGGTTTTCATGTCCGAGCTTGACAAGTTTGTGGTGGTCTTTATTGATGACATTCTCATATATTCCAAGAATGAGGAAGAGCATGCCGAAGACTTTCGCATTGCTCTTCAAAGGTTGAGAGACCATCAACTCTACGCCAAGCTCTCCAAATGTGAATTCTGGCTAGAAAGTGTGAAATTCTTGGGTCATACGGTTTCCAAGGATGGCATATCCGTGGATCCAACCAAGGTGCAAGAGGTGATGGATTGGCAGCCGCCTACTTCTGTCCATGAGATTCGGAGTTTTCTAGGTCTAGCCGGTTACTATCGCCACTTCATCCTGGATTTCTTTCGGATTGCTACACCCATGACCGAACTCTTAAAGAAGGGAGTCAAATTTGAGTGGAGTGACAAATGTGAAGAAGCTTTCCACACCTTGAGAAAACATTTAACTTCCGCCCCAGTCCTAGCTCAACCCGACACCACCAAGCCTTATGATGTCTATTGTGATGCTTTTGGCACCGGACTCGGTTGTGTACTTATGCAAGAGAATCGGGTCATTGCTTATGCGTCTTGAGCACTCCGACCGCATGAGGAAAATTATCCTACTCATGATCTTGAGTTGGCAGCGGTTATTCATGCTCTCAAGATTTGGAGATATTACCTAATGGGTGTTCCATGCAATATATACACCGATCACAAAAGCCTCAAATATATCTTCACTCAGGCACATTTGAATATGAGGCCGCGAAGGTGGTTGGAGTTGGCTAAGGACTATGATCTTGATGTGCATTATCACCCCAGGAAAGCCAATGTGGTTGCGGATGCTTTAAGCCGCAAGGCTCATTGTCATTGTCTTTTCGTGGAGTCCTATGCTGACACCTTGTGCCATGAAATGGCAAGCTCAACTTGGAGATTGTTCCCCACGGGTACTTCAATCATATCTCTGTTGAACCAACCTTGCACGACCAAATTGTCATGGCTCAACTAAATGATGCAAGCATTATAATTCTAAAAACTGGCCAAGGGAAAGGCAAAATATAAATGCTTCCAGCTGGATGGGCAGGGAGTAATGTGGTTTGGACATAGGGTAGTGGTGCCCAAGAACGCCGAACTCCGAAGGAAAATCATGGATGAAGCTCACCTTTCCAAATTTTCTATCCATCCCGGGAGTACCAAAATGTACCAAGACCTTAAACAAAATTTTTGGTCGACAAGAATGAAGAGAGAAATTGCCAAATATGTGTCGAAATGTGACACGTGTCAGCGTGTAAAGGCTAGCCACTTGAAGGTAGCGGGTACTCTTCAAGCTCTACCTATACCCTCATGGAAGTGGGAGGATATAAGCATAGATTTCATTGTTGGACTTCCCAGAACCCCTCAGGGGCATGATTCCATTTGGGTTATTGTGGACCGACTCACCAAGACCGCGCATTTCATTCCGGTCAAGACAGCCAATACCGCTGTTGATACCAGATTTTGACAGGTCACATCGGTGCCAAATGAAACAGAGATTAGAAATCGGAATCGGAGTCCGGGGAGAAGTTTGAATCAGAATCGGAATCCGATGGAAGGTGTCAGGATCGGAGAGAAGGAAAGGAGGCTGATGACGTGGAAGAGTCCTGGGCGGTAAGAGCTACCAGGCTAAGTTTATAGAAGGACCGAAATAAAGAGTCGGTTGTTTTCACAAAGTTTGAGTCGTAGACGGTTGTAAAAGAGTCTTTTCTTTTGTGCCAAGTAAGTGTGTCGTAAATTTTAGGATTCGTAGTTATCAGAGTATAAATATTGACCCCGCGTGGTTGTAGAAGTCTGTACACACCAATAACAACAAAACCTTTACACTTTTCGCATCTTTCATACATTGTCAATGACTTCGTCTTTTTCTTTTCACGAGTTCTTCTGGGCATGTCGAGGGTGATCAGATCTCAAGGCTTACCTGTAAGTCCCGTATTACTGAGTAAGATTCAAGCTTTAGCAACCGGTGCATCGCTGTTGCTTTGTTTGGGATTATTCGACAGTTATCGAGTAAATATCTAAGCTTTAGTATCTGGCGCATCGCTGTTACTTCGTTTAGGTTTTATTCAACCCTTATCCAGCTTAGAATAAGCTTTGAACGGCTGTTATCCACGCTTCATCATCAGATCTGTTATAACCATTTAGATCTATTCTAAGTGTTGCTCTGTTTAGCTTGGTAGGTTACGTTTTAGTAATCTTACTCTGCTTCGCATCGGAATCGGCCGATCTAGCCGGCTCTTCATTGTAGATCGGAATTCACTGCCGATCTGGTCTTCATTGCTAAATCGGAAACCCAGCCGATTTTGCCGTGTTACTAACGTCGGATTTTCGTTGTCAATCAATAGGTCAGATTGACTGGCACGCCCTGCATCATCGGTCACAGCCGATTTCGTGTGCTAGTACGTGAAGGTCTTTCCCGATTTTTGCGTCAACACACTTTTGGCACGCCTGGTGGGACCAGACAATTTCAACCATGTCAAAGAAGGATAATCGCTTTGAGATTGGGACCCAGAATGTCATTGACACAACTAAGGATGATCTCAATGATGAACAGAAGGCTGAGGTGGCAAGAGCAGTTGAAGAGTTTGAACTTTTATGCTTAAAGTCATTCAGTACCACCAAAAGAGGCCAAGCTATCAAGAAAACTGACTTTCCATTGCCTCGTGAAGTCAAAATAGCTGAAGCGCCTGGAAAGCTACATGATATGGTCAATGATGCAGTCCATCATGCCTTTGTGAATCAAGCTAAAGTTTTGAGCAATGAATTCCAAAATCAAGTGGTTCCCACATTGCGTGAAGGCAATCTTCAATATAGAGGTCCAGCATATCAACAACCTCCTCTGATTGAAGTTGATACTTCAGCAAGAGATACTGTGGCAGGGGCTGCAAAGACTGCATTTTCTCAGGCGTTCACCGACACATCGGCAGCTCAGTCGATCGGACAGATGCAATAGGCACCAGGGCCAATCATGCAAGGAGGGTTTGCAACAACAGCATCATTTACTGTGCCTTCAATTAAGATCCCACCAAACAGTTCAGCAGTCTTCACCTCATCATCACCGATAACATCGGTGCAAAAGGGAACTGATTATTTCAAAGGATATGATCCCAGCACTAGATTTGGGATGCCTCCTGAATATATGGTGACATCTCCTAAATCGGTTCAAAAGACTCAACTTGAGGCACCAAAGATGGTTTGGGTATCGCATGCTGATGGAATAATTGGTCGCTGATCGATGAGAAGGGGATTGTACGCCAGATATGGTCTGCAAAGCTAGAATCGGCAAATATACCTAACAGGTCTATGCCGATTCAGTCAAAGACACATGGTAATACCATGATAGCTATGGAGGTTTATCATATTACTCAACCTCAGAGTCAGAGCCAAATGATTAACCAGAATACATCTTCAGTGCATATCCATGAGATTGGTCAACCGAAACCAGTCAGATAGAGAGAATCGACACCTCAGGGATATACAAGGCCGATTCAGTTAAGTCAGGAGATAGAAAGAGTACCTCAACCAGTACAAAGGATAGTGCAAGGGGCAAATCAAGTGGATTGGGCAGCTCAAATTGCTGATATAATGCAAAATCAGTTTGGATTGAAGCCCAAGACTCAACATGTGATGTATTGAACCCCATATCCCCCCGCTTATGATTCGCTACCTTATCCTCATTGCTACAAAATCCCTGATTTCACTAAGTTTTCTGGCAATGATGATACTTCCACAATAGAGCATGTCAACATATTCTTGGTACAATGTGGAGAAGCTGCAGCAACCGATGTATTGAGGGTCTGATTATTTGAAAGTTTTCTATCTGGACCAGCTTTTTCATGTTTTATGACAATACTAGCAAACTCTATTATTGACTGGTCAGACCCGAAGAAGTAATTCCATCAATATTTCTTTGCTGGTGTTCAAGAGAAGACTATTACTGATTTAACAGGCTTGAAGCAAAGGAATGATGAGTCGGTGGCAAATTTCATTCAGAGTCAGGGAGAGAAAAATAGATGCTATGGATTAAACCTGACAGATGTCCAATTGGCACAATTAGCATTTGATGGTTTACTTCCTTACTTCAAAGAGAAATATGACTCTTAATAATTTGAAAGCTTGAGCCACATTGTGCAGAGAATGTCAAAGCATGAGAATCGGATTATGAACAGAAGCGACCTTATCATAAGAAGGTGAATTACATTGATTACAGTTCTGATTCAGAGTCTGATTCCAATGAAGATAAAGAAATCGGCCTAGCAGAGTGGGTTAAAAATAAGAAGCCGATTTCTCGCCCTTTTGGTAAGAAGGATCCAGAAAAATTTGGTTTTGATGTCACCAAGGCCGATAAGATTTTTGATCTGCTGCTTAAAGAAGGGATGAACAAATTATTGGCCAATCACAGTCTTCCATCTGCAGAAGAGCTCAAGAGGATGGTGTATTGCAAGTGGCACAATGCTACATCCCATAACACCAATGATTGCAAGGTATTCAGAAGCCAAATCCAATCGGCGATTGAGCAAGGAAGGTTGCAGTTTGAGATTCCTTCTCAACCAGTCAAGCCGCTGAAGATTGATGGACACCCTTTCCTAGTGAATATGGTATAGCTAGTTAAAGGAAACGCTCTACAAACTAAGCTCTTAACATCAGAATCTGCGAAGGAAAAAGGGGTTGTTGATCCTAGAGTGCAAATTTCTGCCTCCGATTTGAAGGGTAAAAAACAGTGGGAAAAGGATTATTATCCTAGAAATTCTCAGAGGCGTGTGACTTCTCAAGGATTGATCAAGAAATATCAGCGCCAGCAAGAGAGATCAAGGCAGCAAGAGGAAAGGATGAATCGGTATAAAGATCATTGGAGATATCCTTTTTCCATTTATTGCTGGGAAGAAGGGATCAAGTTACCATCTCCAGATGATTACCCAGAGTGCAATGGGAGTTATGGAGAGGATAAATCATTCAAAAGGCTCCGATTTGATGATAGGGAGCATCGGTCCATTATTCAGGATAAGGATGAAGAATATCGGCGTACTCTAGTTCATGAGAGAATAGGAGGTAGGCAGAGTGTGTATGATCGGCTGGAGAACAAACCAATTATGAGCAGAGAATTGGAAGAGCGCGCTAATAATTTGGTTTCTGATGAAGAGCCTTTGCCAAATCAGGATCAGAATATTCATCACGAAGCTAAAGTACCTCAGCCAAGGTGGTGCCCGGAAGGGGTCACAAAATTGCAAATGAGGAGATTACAGAGGCTCTGATTTGATGAAATTCAAGAAGAGAAATCACGTCAGTTTTTGAAGAGTAAGAAGGTGTCATCTAAAGTATGGCATCCTAAGCAATGTGACCAAGGTGATTCTGCGGCCGATGTTAACATGGTTTTCGTGCTGCAAGGGAATTCATGGCATCGGCCAGTGATGAAGAAGGTTCTGAAATTGAAGAAGCAATGGCTCAACTAAATTTAGAACCAATGCAAGCAACCTTCGAGAAACCAGAGGAAAAGGAACGTGTTAATCTGAAGCCTTTGTTTCTGAAGGGACATATTGTTGGTAAGCCAATGACCAAGATGATGGTTGATGGAGGAGCGGCCGTTAATCTGATGCCTTATGCCATTTTTCTTAAAATCGGCAAAAGTGAAGGTGATTTGATCAAAATAGAGATGATGCTGAAAGATTATGAGGGAAAGATCTCTCCAGCTCCGGGGGCATTATGTGTTGATCTGACTATCGGAAGCAAAACCTTACCTACTACTTTCTTCATAGTCAATGGCAAAGGATCATACAACTTGTTGCTGGGAAGATATTGGATCCATGCCAATTGTTGCATTCCATCAACTATGCATCAATGTTTGGTCCAATGGATTGAGGATACAGTGGAAGTTGTCAAAGCAGACACATCATACATCATAGCCATTGCAGAAGCACAACCATGGAGTTATGAACAAGTGATGTGCATATCGGGAAAAGCTCTGGACACTGAATTCCTCAGATTGGCCGATTTCGGTCTACAACCGATCCAAGCAGTCGGCTCAGAAGAATCGTCCTGATGGATGAATTTCTTCAAGAAGATGAAGGGAAGTTAGGATATGGCTTCACGTCGGTCAATGTATTAGAAAAAATAGATTTAAGAGATGGTGATAAACCAAGGCCGACGTTTATTAGTGCAAAGTTAGATCCTGAGTACAAAAAAGAATTGATTTCTTTATTAAGAGAATTTAAGGATTGCTTTGCTTGGGAGTATTATGAAATGCCTGGTCTAGACCGATCTATTGTTGAATAACGGTTACCTATAAAACCAGGATATCAGCCACATCAGCAAGATCCTCGACGATGTAATCCTAAAATTTTACCTGATATAAAGGCCAAAATTACTAAGTTGATTGAAGCGAAATACATTAGGCAATGCCGATATGTTGAATGGATTTCTAATGTAGTTCCTGTGTATAAAAAGAATGGGAAACTACGTGTTTGCATTGATTTCAAGAATCTTAATAAGGCAACACCGATGGATGGATATCCGATGCCCGTTGCCAATTTATTGGTTGATGCTGCGGCAGGACACAAAGTCATAAGCTTCATGGACGGTAATGCTGGTTATAATCAGATTTTTATGGCTGAAGAAGATATTCATAACACTGCTTTTCGATGTCCTGGGCATGTTGGTTTATATGAGTGGGTAGTCATGACTTTTGGTTTGAAAAATGCTGATGCTACCTATCAACGTGCTATGAATTATATTTTTCATGAGTTTATCTGCAAGATTCTTGAAATTTATATTGATGATGTGGTGGTTAAATCAGAAAGCTATAAACAACATTTAGCTGATTCACGTAAGACTCTAGAATGTACAAGAAAACATGGTTTGAAGATGAATCTGTTGAAGTGTGCATTTGGAGTTTCTGCTGGTCAATTTCTGGGGTTTATGGTTCATGAAAGGGGAATTGAGATCAGTCAAACTTTGATAAGCTCCATCAATAAAATTGTTTCTCCAGAAGACAAGACCAAGCTTCAATCATTAATCAGCAAGATTAATTTTATTAGGAGATTTATTTCTAATCTCTCTGGTAAAATCAAGCCATTTACACCCTTGTTGAAGCTGAAGGCCGATCAGGAGTTTGTTTGGGGAAAAGAGCAGGAAGAAGCTTTAGAAAGAATCAAGAAGTATTTGGTGTCTCCTTCTATTTTAGTTCCTCCTCAGAAAGACAAGCCGTTCAAATTATATTTATCGGCCGATGATTCTTCTATTGGATCGGCCCTTATTCAAGAATTTGAAGGAAAAGAGCGTGTTATTTATTTTGTGAGTAGAAGGCTTTTGGATGCAGAGACAAGGTATTCTCTGGTTGAAAAATTATGCTTATGTCTATACTTTTCCTGCACCAAGCTCAGACATTATCTGCTCTTGGCTGAATGCATCGTTGTTAGCAAAGATGATGTTATAAAGTATATGCTGTCATTGCCGATTTTGAATGGTAGAATCGGAAAGTGGATTTTAGCCTTATTGGAGTTTGATTTACGCTTTGAATCGATGAAGGCAGTCAAAGGGCAGATACTTGCCGATTTTGTCACTCATCATTGTGGTCCAGAGATTCATTTGGTGGAACTTGCCCCATGGACTTTGTTTTTTGATGGATCTTCTTGTGGAGTTGGTTCTGGAATCGGAATTGTGTTAATCTCGCCTCGGGGGGCAAGCTTTGAGTTCTCTTATCCGATTGAGAAGGAAGCGACCAATAATCAAGCAGAATATCAGGCTGTTCTTAAAGGTATCAAGCTACTCAAAGAAATCAAGGCAGATGCTATTGAAATATTTGGAGATTCCATGTTGGTGGTGAAGCAATTGATGGGTGAATATGAATGCAACGATGATATTTTGAAGACATATCATGATGAATGCCTCCAGTTGTTAAAAGAGTTCAGACTTGTTAAAATCGAGCATATTCCCAAATGTCATAATGAAGAGGCTAACCGATTAGCTCAAGGAGCATGTGGTTATTGTCCGATCACGGAAGTTTCGAGTCTGGAGTTGGAAGACACTGGTTGGAGGAAAAAAATGTATGAGTATTTGAAAGATCCATCAAAAAAGGTTGAAAGAAAATAAGGATTTAGGCAGTAAAATATGTTATATTTGAAGATGATCTTTATTATCGGACGATTGATGGAGTTTTGCTTAATGCATCGGATCAGAAGAAGCTAAAGTATTGATGGGAGAAATCCATGAAGGGGTATGTGGAGCACATCAATCGGCCTTCAAGATGAAGTGGATAATCAGGAGGAATGGATATTTCTGGCCCACGATTCTTGAAGATTGTTTTAAGTATTATAAGGGGTGTCAGGATTGTCAGCGATTTGGAAACGTTCAGAGGGCTCTTGCATCTGCTATGAATCCGATTTTAAAGCCTTGGCCTTTCCGAGGATGGGGAATTGATTTAATCGGTCAGATTAATCCTGCATCAAGCAAAGGACATAAGTTCGTATTAGTAGCGACCGATTATTTCACCAAGTGGGTTGAAGCAATTCCTTTGAAGATTGTTTCATCGGCTAATAAGATAGACTTTGTTAAGGAACATATTATCTATCGGTTTGGTATTCCTCAAACAATTACAACCGATCAGGTAACTATGTTTACTTCAGGGGAATTTGGAGAGTTTGTTGAAAGCATGGGAATTAAAATATTGAATTCCTCTCTTTATTATGCTCAGGCTAATGTTCAAGCAGAAGCATCCAACAAAAGTGTGATCAAGTTAATAAAGAGAAAGATCGATGAATTTCCCAGAAGATGGCATACTGTGTTGCATGAAGCATTATGGTCATATCAGATGGCTTCTCACGGTGCAATTAAAATGTCACCTTATCAGTTGGTTTATGGACAAGAAGCTGTGTTGCCCTGGGAATTGAAAATCGGCTCTAGACGTGTTGAGTTTCAAAGTAAGTTGACAGCCGATGAATATTCCATTATTATGAAAGATGAGTTGGAAGATTCGATTCAATATCGTTTGAAAGCTCTTGAGAATTTAGAGGCTAATAAGGAGCGCGTTGCTAGATGGTATAACAAGAGGGTTAAGGTCAAAGAATTTTTCTCAAGGAGAATTGGTGTGGAAATTGATTTTGCCGATCGGATCTAAAGATTCTAAATTCGGTAAATGGTCTCCAACTTGGGAAGGCCCATATCGTATAAATCAATGTGCTCCAGGCAATGCGTACATTTTGGAAACATTAGAAGGAGAGGAATTTCCTCGAGCTTTGAATGGAAAATACTTGAAAAAGTATTACCCCAGTATTTGGGTTGATGCATAAGCCAATTTTCGTTAAGAAATCGGAAGTGATCATAGCTGATACAAAGTATCGCCTTTAGCAGAAAAATAGTACATTCCTTGACTATTCGGAGATTGCATTGCAAATCCAGGAATAGATGGCCGATGCGTTATGTATCGCCCTTAGAGCAAAAAATATAAAAAATTACAAGGTATTCAGAAATCGATGCGTTATGTATCGTTCTGTTCTTCAGGCTGACAAGGCGGGCTTCTTCCATGGTCAGGGTGTCTTCAAGGTTATGAATCTAACGTTGAACTCTGGATAGGACGCTTCTTGGAAGTCCATGGCTATGAATGAAAGATGACACTAAAATGAGGCCTTTAGTTAGCAAGTTCAGAATTTCATATCTGTGAATAGATAGGAAAAGCCGATGATCTGCAGAAAGGGGAGCACCAGCTTGAAGATGGGTGATGATTGGCTCCAATGTTTGTTCAACCTAAAAATCAAAAGGATTAGTTTGTTTCGATCAAATGATAAACGAAGAAACAGGGCTATTCCATACTTGGTTGGATGAGGACGCCATAGAAACGTCGTGCGAAAAGTTTTGTTGATAAATAGAAGAGACAATGTGGTGGATGTTCCATGCGGTTATATTTATAGGCGAAGAGTCCACCTACTCGGTTCAGAGCATTCAACTTTCTGATATAAATGGGTGCAAGGACTGAGGTATTTTGGTCAGAAATGCTATTTTCAGGAAATGCACTGTAAAAGCCGATCGCATCGGTTGAAGATAATAAAGACGCTTCGGGTTTAACAGGACATGGTCAAAGGATGAGTCAAGGACGTACACATTCAAAATAATGTTGCAGTTTTAAATGTACGCATTACAAAAGATGTCATGGATTTCTAAAGAAGAGTTTTTACAACGACCCAAGGAAATCTTGGATCGCCTTGATCGCACGCAGGCGAATAGCATCTACATCGGAAATGGCTTTCCGATCGTCCTCAGCCGAACCCTCAACCGGTTTCAAGTTTTTTTCAAGATGATCAACATTTTGCATAAGGATTTGCTTGTTTTGTTCAAAGGTTGTCAAGGAACCAGGGATTTGCAATAAATCGGCCTCTACAGCTTTAAGCTCTGCGTCAATCTGGGCTATTGCTTGCATATAAGCTTCACGCCTAGATTCCAAATCGGATTTGGTCTTCTCTAGGAATTACCAAGTTTGCCTCAAGTTTCCGATTTGGGTTTCTATGTCTTCAATATCCGATTTAATTTGCTCCTGGTCCTTGGAGGATTTCTCAAATTCAGCTCGATCGGATAGTCTCTTATGGGCCTTTACCACTTGGAAATAGTTGAATTCTATGAAGGCGGCTGAGAAAAGAGCTTCTTCAACTGACTCTAGTATTTGGCCTTGCAAGTTTCTGAAAACTGATCGGACAGGATCGGCGTTCTTCACAAGTTGTCTGATGTCAGTGTTCAAGAGGCTTAGCATTTCTTCAAGATAGATCTTAATTGGATCAGAGCTTGGAGCTGATTCTACTGTAGATGGACCGACATCTTTGGCTGTAAGAGCACTGGGAGTCGGAGAGTCTTGTGCCTGAGAAGGGAAAGCAAAAATCGGATGTCAGTTTCTCCTAATTCAAAGGAAAATGAAAAGAGAAGGTGTTACCTGTTTCAAGTTGATTTCATCGAATTGGGATGGTTGAGGTGTTGGTTGGCCGATTGAGGTCCCGATAGAGGCAATTGCCGTTCGCCCCTGGTACAAAAGTTCAAATGTGAAAAGCAAGATGAATGAACTTTGGCGAATGATGAAAACATAATGATCACCCTTACGGTGGGTTCTTGGGCCGATTCTGAAGTTTGGATTGCCGATTCTTGTTGAGCAGCAGTCAGTGGAGGAATCGGCAATGAAAGAGAAGCTGGAACAGTTCTCGTCAGATCCAATTGCTCGAGGGTGCTTGTATATATATGAAATTAGCTCAAGGAGTAAAAAGATTGCAACAAATCGGAAATGTTTTTGTACCTGTTCCGCTGCAGTTGTTGCTATTGCTACCAATGGGCTTCCTTGAATCAGATTTGGTATGCCTGCCTCAGGAACAGTCGACGGACTACCAGCACTTAAGCGTATTTTTTATATGCGTTTTGCTGCCTCTGAAGCTGAAATCTTTCGAACAACTTTTCGAATTTTCCTTGAAACTGTCTTTGTTAGCACCAACTTGCGCTTTTCTCCACCTTCTAAAGGCATGGCTTGAGATTCCGGTGACTTGGTTTCTTCTTGGCCGATTGTACAAGAAGAAGTTTCTTGAGTCGTTTTCTTCGGCCTTTTGGAAGAACCGATGCCCTGTTGTTTGGTTCGCACAGTTGAAGTCATGCTCTTGGCCGATTTCTTGTTCCGATCAGTGGCAACATTCGTCGCGGATGGGCTGGAATATCCGATGTGAGGATTGTCTGAGGGAGGCATATATTTGATCGGACGACTGCTGCTGCTGACTGAAGGAAGGTTAATGGCCACATTCTGTGATCAAAAGTAAGAATTAGTTACAAAATAATCAATGATTGAAGGAATGATCAAGGTTAGAGATTTTTACCTGGTCACTGGTTTCAAAATCAGGGTTGAGAAGCAGGCAGTAGTCTTGAGCAGGTTGGTAGAAGAGATGATTCCTCCATTCTTGCCACCAAATCTTGAATGGGGCCGTGGTGAAGCTCAAAAATTTCCAGGGGGATAGATCTATGATTTCCCGGGAGGGCGATAGGTTTATCAACCTATCATACGCTAAGATTGATGGGATGACTTCCCTAGGCTTGACCAGTTCGGCCATATACATAGAAATCGGCCCTTGGCCAAATCCGTTTTGGCGAGCAGCCATTGCTGGGTGATTGTACTCAAAAGATTGGTGTTTCTTCCCCAAGAAGACATCAGCTGGAAGTATCTGAGGGGTAATAACTTCCCTGAAAATTTTCTGACACTCATCATCTGTGCCGATGTTGTCGAATCAGAATTTGATTGGAAGCTCGAAGTGATCTTCAGGGTCGTCATACACACACCAGAGCATGGAGACTTCTCTGAGACCGTTGTAGAAGCCCCTGAAATATTCAATAGTGCGAGTAGAGGGGAGCCGATCACCGGCAAAACCTGAAGCAGCCTCACCAAAGGACATACAACGTCGTTCATCAGGGTCTGCCTCATTTAGTTGATCGGCGGGGAATACTTTGCTGACCACAGAGTCATTGAACAGTTTTTGCATGTGCATGTTCAGCCAAAGGTTGATGAACCACCAAGGACCTCCAAGATGTCTGATCTGCTGCCTAGTTCTCAATCGGACGGATACTTCATGAAGAAGCCTATACACCAATCCAAGGAGGTGCTTTCCGATTGGGAAGTTATTTCCTGAGGCCAAATATTCAGCCAATCAGAGATAGTGAATTGCTGGGCCCACTGTCATTTTGCAAAAGACTAAATGCTCTAGCCACATGTTTAGGAAAGCAGGGTGCTCTCGTGCGTCCACCGTTCCTGACGTCTTCGAATATTTTTCAATGTATCCTTTCCAGCCTCCTATCTACTTAGTGTCAATTTTATGGGTGGCTCTGGATGGAAGGAGGAAAGTGGTGTCCGATGCCGATATGTTCAAACCTGTGAGCATCAGCACATCGACCAGTGTGGGTGTCATCGGACCTTGGCCAAAACGAAGGCATTCAATGCATCTGACCAGAAGTACGTAGCAGCAATTAGCAATGGCTCGTTCTGATCCATATCAGCTAAAGAGAGAGCGATGCACTGACGTAAATCATAAGATTCCCACTCGTCTCCTTTGGATTTGGCAACCCTCTTGTACCATGTTTTCCATCCAGCAGGAAGGGACGGCCATCACCTAAAGGCATTGTTCTAGTCATGCTCTAAGTCAAAGGATTTGAAGGGAAGCCTCTGTGTTTCCTGGTTGATAAAGTCTATGGGATCTGGGGAGCCTACTGGACCTAGAATGGTGAGACCTGGCTTGTCTGCTACTGGGATGATGATGGTATCACAAAGGGCCTAAGAAGTTTATTACTGTGAGTAAAAACAGATCTACTAAGAACAGGATAGATCTGGATCTGAGAGCCGGATGGGGGCTTACCTCGGGGATTTCCGCAAGGGATGCCATGGGGAGAAGTTGCCAGAGTTCTCAGGAGTTGATCTTTGCAAGAAGTTGCTTGCGCTCGGTGATCTTAAAGGTCCTGGAGCAGAGGAAGACGAAGCGGCGACGGCTCTTTGAATAAGATGAATGAGGAAGAAGAAGGTGCCAGCCTTATATAGGTTTCGCTGAGGGTAAAAGGGAGAAAAGAAGATGTTTGACCAAAAAAAGATAAGGATCAAATAGTTTTGAGTCAGAATTGGATTCTACCGCAAAACTAGGGGGGCATGTGTTGACACCAGATTTTGATAGGTCACATCGGAGCCAAATGAAACAGAGATTAGAAATTGGAATCGGAGTTCGGGGGGAATTTTGAATCGGAATCGGAATTCGATGGAAGGTGTCAGGATTGGAGAGAAGGAAAGGAGGCTGATGGCGTGGAAGAGTCCTGGGCGGAAAGAGCTACTAGACTAAGTTTATAGAAGGACCGAAATAAAGAGTCGGTTGTTTTCACAAAGTTTGAGTTGTAGACGGTTGTAAAAGGGTCTTTTCTTTTGTGCCAAGTAAGTGTGTCGTAAACGTTTAGGAGTCGTAATTATCAGAGTATAAATATTGAGCCTGCGTGGTCGTAGAAGTCTATACACACCAATAACAACAAAACCTTTACACTTTTCGCATCTTTCATACATTGTCAACGACTTCGTCCTTTTCTTTTCGCGAGTTCTTCTAGGCACGTCGAGGGTGATCAGATCTCAAGGCTTGCCTGTAAGTCCCGTATTACTGAGTAAGATCTAAGCTTTAGCAACCAGTGCATCACTGTTGCTTTGTTTGGGATTATTCGACATTTATCGAGTAAATATCTAAGCTTTAGTATCTGGCGCATCGCGGTTACTTCATTTAGGTTTTATTCAACCCTTATCCAGCTTAGAATAAGCTTTGATCAGCTGTTATCCACGTTTCATCATCAGATCTGTTATAGCTGTTTAGATCTATTTTTAGTGTTGCTCTGCTTAGCTTGGTAGGTTACGTTTGAGTAATCTTACTCTGCTTCGCATCGGAATCCGTTGATCTAGCTGGCTCTGCATTGTAGATCGGAATTCACTACCGATCTGGTCTTCATTGCTAAATTGGAAACCCAGCTGATTTCCTTGTCAATCAACAGGTCAGATTGACTGGCACGCCCTGCATCATCGGTCACAGCCAATTTCATGTGCTAGTACGTGAAGGTCTTTCCTGATTTTTGCGTCAACAACCGCCATGAAGTATGCTGAAATCTATTTGGAATGGATCGTTTGTTTACATGGGGTACCAAAAACAATAATCTCAGATTGTGGTACATAATTTGTGGCGCGATATTGGGAACAATTGCAACTGTCCCTATGCACCAAACTGATCCGAAGCTCAGCTTACCACCCTCAAACCGATCGACAGACGGAAAGGGTAAATCAAATCCTTAAAGATATGCTTCGAGCTTGTGTTATTCATTATGAGAAGAATTGGGAGAAATGTTTGTCTCTGGCTGAATTCTCTTATAACAACAGCTACCAAGCAAGTTTAAAAATGGCACCTTTCGAAGCCTTGAATGATAGAAGGTGTCGGACACCATTGTGATGGTCTCAGGCGGGTGAGAGATACACATACGGCCCTGACTGATGGGAACCCGCAAGGGTTTATGCCCGATCTTTCAATGAGAGGCATGGGGATAACTTGATTGAATAATGGTGGCATCATTCACGACCCGACTACAGCCTTCCAAGGCTGCGCCTTAGCAACCGATACTCCGCATCCAATGGCTACCGCGATGTTGTGGAGCGCGTCACCCCACCACTAGGGCACCCGTTCCTGCAAGCAATCGAAGAACAAGAAAGAACAAGTAGAACAAGCAACTCAATTTCAAATATGGATTTAATACCAATCTGAATACACAAAGTTGGGGTTCCGAATCGAGTAGAACGGATGGTCTAGTCGACACACGCGTCTACAAGGAAGTAGCAATGGCTAAACTTTCATCAAAACAAAACCCAATCTGTTTGTGGCGGCTATGGAGGTATATGAAAGGGTTCGGGGACAACCAGGACGTGGTAAGGGTCGTCCATCAACCCTAGGGTAGTCCCCTAATGGGCCCCACTTGATACACAGCCCATCGGGCCAAAATAAGATGACAGAATAGGTCTCAGTAGTAAATCGTTGATTGTGGCCGCCTCAGATCAGATATGGACATAAGTCCCAATCCATAAATCCATATGAAAGTAGATCTGATAACCTTTCCATCAAGTACTTGAAAACCTAAAACGGAGTCCGGATGAAGTCGTGGCGGCCGTCACAAGTTGACACTTTCCTGCAGTCCGAATCCAGCGTTTCCAAAACGTGTTGGATTTGATCTCTTTCCTTCCTAGGCCAAAAGTGACGTGGTGACCTGGTGAGGATGTTGGGAATACTTGGACTTGGTCCCCAATCATCTTCTTTGGTCCTCCTTGCCTTCCATATATGTTTGGCACTCTTTTTAATCCATGTATTTATTTCTGAAAATGACACTGAACACACATCATGGCGTAGCATCAATTCAATGAATGTAGCAAAGATAGTGATGATATAAGATTGATTCACCTTTTGTTTAAAAGACACCGATATGGTCATATCTGAGATGGTGATGTCCTTATCATTCTCTCCTTCTTGGCTGCAAGTCGTCCTCGACTTGCTCCGGTGGCATTCAAATGTTTGTGGTTTGATGTTGGAATGTGGAGCGATGGCCATCCTGCATGGCCACAAGTAGGAAAGCTCCCCTCCTTTGGGGCGGCCCTGTTGCATAAGTGAAAGGCTAGGTAAACTTTGCAAGACATTGTTAGTGTTAGTGCAGCCCCCAAGTTGATCATGGTATTGTATCGCAAAAGGAGATTTCATATTAGAGCAAATATAAACTCTCTGCACCAAATATTCTCCTTTGCTGTCATATTTGGCAACTGCATAAAGCGAACAATGTTTAAAACTTAGCAAACCAGATTTTTCATATAATTCATTCTCCAAACTATTCGGGTCACGAAGATAAAGTTCAATATAACCTAAACAATTAAAAGAAATTCTCTTTGGGTGGAAACTGGATTCCGAATCGAATTCTATTTTCGAACTTGCGTGGTTTCCTTTTTCTAGATGGAATGATGGATGTGGCTGAATCTCAAAATCACGTCGTTAGGGTTTTGGTGGCAAGCAAAACAATGGAATGTCAAAATCAATTCTGATTTGTGGGAAAATCAAGGAAACCCTAATCTGCAATTGTGACACAAACGTGACAAGAACTCGAAACTCTAAATGACTAGACGCTAAGACCAGCAACTCGACGCAACCAATGCAACCGAAAACTCAACAAGCCCTAACTAAGCAATGCTAGTAAAAGGCCGAAAAGAGTCTATAGGGTGCGATGGGGAAATAAATTCTACTATTTTTTTGGCTTTTTCTGGGCTGTAGGAGATTAAAACAATGAAGGGATGGAAATCTCTCACGGACAAACCTTGCTCTGATTACCAACTGATGGGAACACGCTAGGGTTTGCGCCCGATCTTTTGATGAGAGGTGTGGGGATAACTCAATTGGATAATGGTGGCGTCGTTCACGGCCCGACTACAGCCTTCCAAGGCTCCGCCTTAGCATCCGATACTCCGCCTCCAATGGCTACCGCGATCTTGTGGAGCGCATCACCCGGCCACTAGGGCACCCGTTCCTGCAAGCAATCGAAGAACAAGCAAGAACAAGTAAAACAAGTAACTCAATTGCAAATATGGATTTAATACCAATCTGAATACACAAAGTTGGGGTTCCGAATCGAGTAGAACGGATGGTCTAGTCGACACACGCGTCTACAAGGAAGTAGCAATGGCTAAACTTTCATCAAAACAAAACCCAATCTGTTTGTGGTGGCTATGGAGGTATATGAAAGGGGTCGGGGACGACCAGGACATGGTAAGGGTCGTCCATCAACTCTAGGGTAGTCCCCTAATGGGCCCCACTTGATACACAGCCCATCGGGCCAAAATAAGATGACACAGCACCGTTGACAGAATTGGTCTCAGTAGTAAATCGGTGATTGTGGCTGCCTCAGATCAGATATGGACATAAGTCCCCATCCATATGAAAGTAGATCTGATAACCTTTCCATCAAGTACTTGAAAACCTAAAACGGAGTCCGGATGAAGTCGTGGCGGCCGTCACAAGTTGACACTTTCCTGCAGTCCGAATCCAGCATTTCCAAAACGTGTTGGATTTGATCTCCTTCCTAGGCCAAAAGTGACGTGGTGGCCTGGTGAGGATGTTGGGAATACTTGGACTTGGTCCCCAATCAACTTCTTTGGTCCTCCATGCCTTCCATATATGTTTGGCACTCTTTTTAATCCATGTATTTATTTCTAAAAATGACACTGAACACACATCATGGCGTAGCATCAATTCAATGAATGTAGCAAAGATAGTGATGATATAAGATTGATTCACCTTTTGTTTAAAAGACACCGGTATGGTCATATCTGAGATGGTGATGTCCTCATCACTGACCTTGTAAAAGAAGCAGAGGAAAAGGTTAGGATCATCCGTGAAAACTTAAAACCGCGCAATCTCGACAAAAGAGTTACTTTGATCAAAGATGGAAGCCCCTTCAGTTTGAAGTCGGCGATCATGTGTATCTCAAGGTCCCCCCGACCAAGGGTGTACAAAGATTTGGGTTGAAAGGAAAACTTGCACCTCGTTATATTGGTCCGTATGAAATCACCCAACAATGTGGATCGGTTGCGTATCGTGTGAAGCTTCCCAAGAAGCTCTCGGTCATGCGCAATGTTTTCCATGTCTCCCGACTCAAGAAGTGTCTTCGTGTTCCGACCGAGGTTGTTTCTTACAACGAGCATCCTATCAAGATCCTCGATGAGAAGGAGAGAAAGACCCGAAGAAAGGAAGTTAAAATGTACAAAATTCAGTGGAGTCATCACACTGAAGATGAAGCCACATGGGAAACCGAAGAGTATCTTAAAAAGAACTTCCCTGACTTCCTCCCTAAGACCAAGGTATCCTTTTTCCTACTCTGTCCTTAAGCACAATCGAAACTCGGGGCAAGATTCCTTTTAAGGGGTGTAGGTTGTGACATCCCTGATGTTTAAACTCTAAAAAAATACACTAAAAACAGGGGTAAAGCAAAAAGGATGGAAATACACTTAAAATTGGGTCTCAAAAAATCCCAGCTGAGATCTCAAAAATTCTACTAAACTTGAAAATCTCCAAATATAAAATTTGTTTGTCATCCCAAATGAGGCCTAGTTACTGTTTGGAACTTTTTCAAATTTTGCAGTTAATCCCCTCGAAAACCCTAAACACGGTGCAGAACAGCTTTTCAAGCATGGCTTGTTTGAGCTTCAACAATTCGTAATTTCAGGTTCAACCCGAAAAGAAAGTTGTGTCCCACCTTTCAAACTCCAACTTTTGTGTTGGCACTTTTGAATGTTTAATTAAAATTTTTGGATAAAAATGCTGTTGAGCCGGGGAGCTCCACGGGCGCCCCGACAGCCAACTCGGCCAGGCTCTGCCCCAGGCCGCCAGAGGCCGCCACATGGCCGGCGAGCGGCGGCGACCCTGTCTAACCGCCCAAAGCCGCTCCAGCTGCGTCTCTCCTCCCCGTGCACACGCCAGCGCCTTCGTCCGGTCAAGTCACGCCCTGCCCGCGCCCTGACAGCCTCGTCACGAGGGCCACCACATGGCGAGCAGAGCTCCACCATTGGCCACGGCTCGCGCACGTGGGATAGGGGTCCCTTGCGGCCTAGGTTTGCATCCAGCTATGCGCCACGGCTCGCGCAGAGTATCCCTCGCCGCCCGAGCCCGAATCCTTGACCATGTGTGTTGGGTTTTCCCTGGCCAGGTAATGAAATTCGGTTCGAACTATTCGCTTCTCGCGGTTAATGAGACTGCTTGACCGCTATGCTACATTGAGTAACAAGTGAAACTGTGAGGATGGTGAACTTGTTGTTTGTACTAAATTGTATTGCACCACTTGTATGCTTAGACAAGTTGCTCATCTAGAATGGTTAACACTACTAAAACCTGATGCTGAAATAATGAAAGTAGGGATCCACTTCTAGCTGCTTTCTGGCAAAACAACCCACCAGCCAAAAGCCTCTCATGTCAAGGAGTCGGTGATGTAGTTTTCACTTGACGGGTAAGCCTTGCTGAGTATTAGTATACTCAGCCTTGCTTGTGGCTATTTATTTCAGGTACTGCTTTGGATGAGACGGTGAATTCTGTCTCTTGGCCTGCCCAGGTTCCTCCTGGCTGACACGTCGAGTGGGTTCCGTCCTCTTCCGAGGATCGAGAGGAGTAGAACCATGGACGGCTTCATTGTGGTGTTGCTATGTATCGTCGTTTAGTTTATTTCCGCTGCATTGAACTCTCGCACTTTATTTGACTTTCAGACTTGGTTTGTAATAACTTGATGAGACTATTTATGTAAGTTGAACTTGTGGAATGTTGTAATTTCTGGGACTCACCTTCGTGTGGGTGCGCGTGTTGTTTCGATCGTGAAAGTACATGGTTAATCGGGTATAATCCGACGGCTCCAGCTTATTACTGATTAAGTGCCTGACTACTTGGTTAGTGGTACGTGGGTACTTAACTTGGAATAATTTCGGAGTGGTCCACCATACTGCGCCTCACCAGTCAAGCTCGGCGTCGGCCCCTGCCCCTGCGACCAGAGGCAACGGTCGTGGTCGACCTTTCCCTTGGCCGCCGCCGGCGGCGCCTGTTCTTCATCTACACGGAGGCCGGTGGCTACACCCAGGGGTTTTTTTACCGAACCGGACGGCCGAACCGCCGCCCGGCGGTAGCGGTAAACCGGTCCGGTTGGACCGGTTACCGCTAGAAACCGTTCAAATTCAAATTTCGAATTCAAATTCGGTTTGACCGGTTAGCCGGTCGGTTTGACCGGTTAGCCGTTCGGTTTGACCGGTTTTTTTCTTTTTCTTTTTTGATTTAACTTGTATTTGCAAAAAAAAATGTCAAATGAGCAAATATATGAAAACTTTTTACACCAATAGATTACACACACCTTGAAGTATTTTTAGGAATTTTTACGACATTTTTTCATTTCTAAATTTAAATTTAAAATTTTTGAATTTCCACCGGTTCAAACCGCCCCGAACCGCTACCGGTCCGGGGCGGTTTGGTCGGGAACCGGTCAAACCGGACCGGTTCCCGACGGTAAGGTAAACCCTGGCTACACCCTCCATCATTCCTCCTCCTTCCTTCCCAGGGAGATCTCAGGTGCATGCTCTCCTTCTCTCCCCTTTGTAGTGTTGTTCCGCCCCTATTAGGTAGTGACCAAAATTGATTCGATTCGTGGAGAAAACATTCGATCCGTGTAGCAATCGTTCAATTTGTGTTGCAATCTTTTGTTTTTAGCATAAATTTGTTAGTCTCAAAATCTGCCCCAAAATTTCACGAAGGTCGCCCACTGTCTGTCCTAAAAATTTATTCATGTATACATGTATTTGACATTTGGAATGATTTCTCCTCAAAAGAAGAATGGGTGATGTGGCTGATTGGAGTGATGCCAATGTGAAGCATTTTATTGACATATGCAAAGGAGAGATTGAAGCTGGCAATAGGCCGATGGGATCGTTCACTGGTACTGCCATTAGTTTTTCTCAACTTGAAATAAATTCGTGCACTGTCAGCCAATGAGTCCACAAATTTCAGATAATAGAGTTGAAGGCCAACACGTCATCTACCGCTCGAACTAGAACAGCGGGCACAATGGGGCTATCCGCAGAGGGAGAACTAGAATAGCGGGCACAGTGGACTATCTGAAGAGGGAATATGGATTTCAAGCTCGTCAGAAGAAACAAGCAAATCCACTTATTAGAATTGCAGGAATGGAGAGACATGGCATATAACAACGCCAAGATGTATATGGAACGGATAAAGAAAAGGCACGACAAGAAGATCAGACTCAGACCCAAGGAATTCAAAGCAAGAGAACAAGTCCCTTGCTCTTTACCTCAATTGTGATTTTACCCTTTTTTTCGGCTTTGCATTTTTATCCCTATTTTAGAGAGATGAAGCCTCCGTTTGCCCCTATTTTCAACACCATTAGCTACATAGCGAATAAATTAATTAAAAAAATAACAAAATCATGTGAAAAGACAAAGCTACCCCTTATCTCTTCTCCCCCACCTCCCTTTCTGCCCCACCGTCTCTGTAGACCTAGCGGCGGCGGCGGCGTGCTTGGGAGCGGTGATTGGGAGGAGCGTGGTACGGATGGTGGGGCTCGCTATGCGGCGCATCGGGCTCCGACGCGGGCGGGCGCAGGCGCCCGCGCGCACGGGTGGCCAGGGCGCTGGTCGCTCGGCGGCACGGCTCGGCCACACTCTGTTCGAGCAGCAGCGGGCGGGAGGGCGGCACGGCTTGGCCATGCTCGGTTCGGGGGTCGACAGTCTCGGGCTCGCCCGGCTACTGGCAAATCCCCAGGTCGCCGCTCTCCTCACCCTCCAACTCGACCTCCCGACTGCTCACATTGCGCCGCCGCTCCGTTACGCCCTCCCTACTGCTTCCTCCCGGTTCTAGGTCCGCCCGCCCTCGAGCTATCATGTCATTGTCGTCCTCTTGCCGTCGTCAAGCCAGCCACCCTCGCGACGAGGAAGGAGTGATTGCATTTGACCGCGATGCTGTTCGTGAGGCTATTGGCTGCCGGGGACTCGGTGCCTCACTTGCGGCCATATGGGCATGGTGGTGGCAGACGGCGATCAGTAACAGGACAGTGGCCATGGCTTGGATTGAATCCTCAAAGGCACTTGCAAATGACGAACTTGAGCTCAATCGCTGCAGCATGTCATACTTGAGCTGAATCGCAAAGAGGAACTGCCTTATCAATTTGTAGGGGCAAAATTGTCTACTTTGACACCGTTATGTGCTTGTCGACAAAATGAGTCTCTCTTTATGAACAGTGAGGGTAAAAACACAAAGTTAAAGAAAGTGGGGGTAAAATTGTCTACTTTGACACCGTTATGTGCTTGTTGACAACAGAGTAGGGGTAAAATGAGTCTCTCTTTATGAACAGTAAGGGTAAAAACACAAAGTGAAAGAAAGTGGGGGTAAAATCACAATTGGTGTTTAAAATAGGGGTAAAAACTCAATGGCCCCTTATTTAATTCTAAGGTTAAGCTCTTTGGTATGTGAAAGAGCATCTAGACCCCTCAATTGGTTTTGATGATTAATGACGACATGATCATGGCGACTAACATGTGTTTTGCAGAGGAAAATCTTAAGTTAGTGCAATGATGAGCATTCGTGGTATTCTTGGCCCCCACCATGTGAGATGATTGTTTGGATCAAAAGATATGCGCGAAGATTGAGGATAAGCTAGTTCTAAGTGCCGTTTGGTTGATGAGATCTATTTGAGTAGTTTGGGTCTTTGTTTTTCTTTAGTCGTACTATAAAGGGGGCTAAGGATTGGTAGCTTGACCTAGCAAAGGCTAATTGCGCATTCTACAAAGAAGGAACCGATCAAAATTGTCATAATGATTTGATTTGCATCATCAAAACGAGAAGAGGAAGCTCGGGAATTGATACTTATGAATTTCACTAAAAGAGTCTCATGAGCTCCTGAGGTATTATAAATACTAGTAGTAGAGACTATGATATAGTAGGGTACCAGAATATAGATCAATTAGTACCATATACATGAAAAAAGAAAATAATTATATAATAATAAGAATAAGAATTGTTATCTTAATAAAAGGAAGGGTTCGAATAGCATCTACTAATATTACCGAAAACTTTGTGAAAATACTTCTACGAGAAGGTTTTATTGAAAACATTCGAAAACCATAGGGAATGTAGCAAATCTTTCTTGGCACGTGCCCTTGCTCCTAGTCTTCGAACTAGTCATTAATGGTCGGCAACATAGGTACCCTTTTTCGGTATGCGTTGCGAACACTTTCATTATTAGCGTCTCATCTTCTCTGGAGAAGCTCAAATCGAACGTATAGAGCAGATGGTCCAAGTACAGAACTTCTTTTTCATTACTTCCATGGTCGTGCCCCGTGGCACGGCAGCACCCGTACTGGTGCCTCTTTTTCCAATGGTACTATAATTCCTATTCCTATCCCTTTATTCCCTTTTTTGGTCTATCTACATTCAAGGAAATTCATACGCTCCATGGACAGAGCAAAAAGTGGAGTGTTGGTCAAAGCAAGCTGCCCTATTCTATTACCACACAAAATTGGGAGAAGCTCATCCGCTAGAAATGCTTTATTTCGTATCATTCCGTTCTTCATTTCCTTATTATAGAGTCCATGGGGGGCTTGTCATATTTTGAATCTTTCTGCGGTTTGCTCTGTTTACAATTCTGTCGTACTCTCTTCTCTTTACCACGCGATAGGTCAGCGAAGCGTGAGCGGACGCTCCAAAGTAAATGCCAAACACTTCGGCCTAAGGGGAATGAGCAACAAAATGACAAGATGAGGTGCCCCGGGCACCCCCATATAGAAAGAAGGGTCGAAGGTATTGGGCCTGTAGCTTTCCCTGCCCCCCCCCCCTCGTCGTGTGGTGCTTGTTTGGGGGCGGGGGGGTGTGCCACCTGAAATCGGGCTTGAAGCTCTCGCCTTACCAATGAGCCCACTATTGATGGCTGTTGGTCACGACTACTACAAAAAAGTGAAGATGAATCTTTCTATTTCACATGGAGGAGTGTGCATCTTTATGTTGGCTGTTCTTCTGTCGTGCGACCCGATGGCTTATGTCCAACCTGTGGCCCACGCCTCCTATTCTATTTGTTCAGGGCGGGCGGCGTGAACTCTGATTCGATCCGGGTATTCAATCCCACCGCTGAGATGCTCAGTTGACTCCTTAACCTTGATAGGAAGATGGCTGTGACATCTCTGATGTCAACATGATTAAAAATGCACTTAAAACCAATGCAAAAAGGGAATTATGGGTTGAAATTCAAAAATCCTCCAAAAATTCAAATTGAAATTCAAAAACAAGGGTTGTTTGACACCCAACCGAAAACTCGAGATTTTTGTAATAAACTTGAAAATCTCCAAAAATAAATGTTGTTTGGCATCACAAATAAACCCTAGTCTCTGTTTGGAACTTTTGAAAAATTTCCAGTTTAGTCCCTCAAAAACTCAAAATACAGTTCTGGGCACCTTTTTGTATTTGGGTTGTTTGAGCTCGAAAAATTTGAAATTTCAGGTTCACCCCAAAAAGAAAGTTGTGTCCCATCTCCCAAACTCCAACTTTTATTTTCACACTTTTTCAAGTTCAGTTCAAATTTTTGGAGAAAATTCGAATTGGAAAACGGAGCTCTACGGGCGCCAACAGTGGCCCTGGCGCGCCCCTGCGCTGGCCGGAGCTCGGCCGCCACGTGGCCGGCGAGCGGCGCAAGCAGCGCCGAGCTGGCCGAGCCGCGGTGGACGCTGGCGCTTGTCGCCTAGCACTTGTCCAGCCCCTCCCGTGCCATCACGTCGCCGCCGTCGAGTCGCCTCGCCTCGCGCCGCGGAACGCCATCATGCCGGTCGCGCGCCGCCGTGGCCGCACGCGCGCTCGCGCCACGCTGCGCGCTCTGCAGGCCGCGATTCCGTCCCGCTACGCTCCAACACACCCTGTAGACGATCCTCCAGCAGCACGCAAGGATCTCCCTCGCCAACCGAGCCGCTCGCGCTCTGTCCAAGCTCCCAGCGCATCAATGGCGCGTCACGTCGGCCATTACTCCGCGCGCACACTCCCGAGGCCGCACGACCCCGCTCTAGCATGCCCAAGCCTCCCACCGAGCCATTCGCACACTCCACTCACTCGCTCACTTAGCCAATTTCACTTCCCCGCGCTCGCTCCGTCATCTTCTTCCTCGCGCCGCACGGACCGAGCCGAGCTTCGCCGAGAAATTCTCCTTCCACACTCCACCATTCCCAAATTCTTCGCGCACGAAGCTAGATCTCTACCCTAGCTCCATTTCCCCCACTCCTCCCGAGCTATTGTCACTTCTCCGGCGAGAAATCAAGATTTCCCCCAAATCGCGATTTTCGGCCGTCGGAGCACCCTCACGTCGAGACCCTACTCCGAGCCGTCCCCGAGGTCAACCGAGCACGCCATTAGCTTCCTCGAGCTCCACTGGTGCTCTAGGACCCTTCAAACCCCGACGAACGCCTCCGACCTCACCGGCGTAGCAGTCGCGGCGGCCGCACCGCCACCGCTCGTCGCCGGCGAAACCCCGAGCTTCCCCGGCCTCCCAACCGTCCCCAACCGACTCGTGGTGAGCCCCTGATGCTTTTCCCCCACTTCCCCGACCCTAGCTCGCCGCCGTTTGGCCGGCGCAACTCCGGCGAGAGTCGAGGGCATAAGTTCATCGTCTTCGTTTTTCTAGGGTCCTCCGTGTAAAAGTCCGGGACTAGTTTGAAAGGTTTTGAAAGTTCTAGGGTCCCCGGCGTAAAAAGATTCTTAAACCTAGATCTAATTTTCCCGAATCTTGTAAAATCCGTTAAAAATCGTACAAAAATCAGAAAAATGCACAAAAATACTCCCTGGATTCGTGAGATTGTAAACTCCAATCTCCTTTAGGCATGTGTATACTTTTGATGAACCGTTTTTGAATTAAAATTCAAACTGTGGAAATTGAAACTTGTGCACCATTTCAAATCCAGAGCTCCGCTAGGGTTGATCTTTGGATATGTTGTTTGTAGTGACTTTGGACAGCTTGTGTCCAAAGGGGACCTAAACATATGCAGCGTAGCTTCAGTTAGGAATTAAAATGTATTTCCTGTCTTTTTGTAGTACAGAAATCATTAAAAATAATCTGTGCAGTGAAAAATCACCATTTTGCTCCAGAGGACTAAAAACTTGTTCGCACACCTGTTAAAAATTAAAAACTAAATTTTTGCTCTGCTTAGACTAGCAAATAAATAGATATGTGTTTTTGGATAGAAATTTATTGAGGACTGTTTAGACTAGCAAATAAATAAATATGACTAGCTTTGGTGGGAAAATCTCCTGAAATGGATGAATTTTCAATATTATTCGAATTTATTTCATTTCTGCAGACAGCTGATTGATATATTTTTAATAAATTATGTGTAGCTCAGATTTAGCTAAATTTTGGAGTGAGCTTAGCTCTTATACTCCAGTAGCTGTCATAAAGTTTATAGATAAAAATGATGAACAGAAAAGGAGAAACAAAAATGAGAAGTAATCTAGATGGAAATTGATTTATATAAAAGAATAAACCTTTTTGTTAGTTAGTTAGAATAAAATAAAGGGAATCTGAAATTCCAGAACAACACCCTAATTTGTGAAGTAATAAAAAGAATTCTTTTATATATGTACACAATCACCATCGAAGTCAAATAAAAATTTTCCACACCTCTACTCTATTTTTGTGAAGAAAATAGTAGTACTTAAGCATGTCTAGGTGAATATGGCCTTCAAGGCCTTAATCTTAGAATCAATAGGCAGCCACCTTAAAATATGCATCTCATGTAGAAGGCGCTATCCCGGACGGCAACTACCACCTCATCCCCGCTGACGAGGAAGGAGTCCCGGAGGAAGGTGCCGGCGAAGGATCGACCAACCCGGAGGCTAACCCCCAGCTTGAGCAAGATGGCAAGCCCCGGAGCATGACCTAACTTTTAAAATTACGCATCTATGAATTTCCTATGCTTGTGCATTTACGTTTCAAGGAGTTGATTGAATACCTCAGCTGCATTTTTCCTAGTACCTATGACTTGCAACACTAGTATGAAAGGATCGATAGGGCATTCCTTTAGGTCCGTTACAAGTCGAGTGATTTCCTGTCACTCGCGAGACATAGGAATTGCTTGTCTTTACTTATGTTGGAATCATAAGGATTGACGGGCGGGATGATAGATGTAGATCTCCCGTCCGTGTATGATAATTGATTAAGGTCGAAATGTGTGGTTGAGTGTGTCAAGTTTTTGAACGTACCACATGCATGCCGATATATGGGAGTCGGTAAGCCCGGTACCAGATTGAAGCAGCTAGGGCCGTTAGCCATCTCTCCTTGGAAACTTTGTTTTCCCCTGCCGTACACTTGTGGATATATGCGTGAGACTGTGAGTGAAGCAGTAAACCTTTATCCTAAGGAAATGGACCCGGTTCCGAATTGTGGATCGATGGGAAAGGTTGGGAAATGCTTGTACCTTTTATAGCAAGCAGAGTATCCGTGTGTGTTGGGTTTCCCCTGGCCAGGTAGCAGAAATTCGGTTCGAACTGTCCGCTTCTCGCGGTTAATGAGACTGCTTGACCGCCTTGCTACATTGAGTAACAAGTGGAATTATGAGATTTATGAACTTGTTGTATGAATTAAATTGTATTGCACCACTTGTATGCTTAGAGAGGATGCTAATCTAGAATGGTTAAATTTACTAGAATATGATGCTAAAACTTGAAAGCAAGGACCTACTTTTAGTTGCTTTTTGGCAAACAAACCCACCAGCCAAAAGCCTCTCATTGTCTAGATGTCGGTGATGTAGTTTTCACCCGACGGGTAAGCCTTGCTGAGTATTAGTATACTCAGCCTTGCTTGTGGCATTGATTTACAGGTACCATGTTGGATGTGGCCGTCGATGCTTTGACTTGGCCTACCCAGGTTCCCCCTGGATGGCACATCGAATGGGTTCCGTCCTCTGCCGAGGATCGGGAGGAGTAGCACCGTGGCAGGCTTCAGCATGGTGTTATTTGTATCGTCGTTAGATTATCTTCCGCTGCAATGAACCTTTTAATTCCGCTGCAATGAACTTTATTTCCGCTGCAAGACTTTTATACTCTGATTTAAATTTGAACTCGGTTTGTAATAACTTTGAGATTCTATTTGTGTATGTCAATTTGTGGAATGTTGTAATCTCTGGAACTCACCTTCGTGTGGGCGTGCTGTTGTTTCGATCGAGAAAAGTACGTGGTTAATCGGGTTTAATCCGACGGCGCTCCAGCTTATTCCGGATTAAGTGCCTGACTACTCGGTTAGTGGTCCCGGGGTACTTAACTTGGAATAATTTCGGAGTGGTCCGCCACAGCTGGCATCAGAGCCGAAACAGCGCACCGGAGAGAGCAACAAACCTTTAATAAACATTTTTGAATAAAATTTGCCAACTCGTACTTCCGACGCGCCTCGCGATGGAAGGATATTATTAGGACCGTTAAGGATGTTACCTAGAGCGTGAAGCCTATGTGGGTTAAGGGATCACGATATCATAGGTGGCAAATAGTATATTATACTGACTTCCAGCACATTTCATTCTGTCATTTACTTTACGCAATGGTGGGCGCAAGGTACGGCGATTGCTGTAACGTACCACGGCACTATATGAAAATATAGTGGCGGCACGTAGTCAATACGCCATCACGGCGTATGAAACTAGAATAGAATGGTGGGCGCAAGGTACGGCGATTGCTGTAGCGTACCACGGCATCGTATGCAAATATGATGGCGGCACAAAGTCAATACGCTATCTCATGAGCGTATGAAATTGTCAATATGTTGCCTTGGTGACATATGAACATTGCCCGTTCAATGTTAAACGTTCGGGTGCCACCTCTATAGCGGGTGGTAATGAATGGAGACGCTTTCGTGAGTGCTGGCACGAAAGGTTGATTATACATGCTCTGGAATGGAATTTTCTGCAGGTACACTAACCACGAATCCGTATGTTGAAACGGTTAAAAAGTTCGGCTAGATAATATAGGGAGAGACGGATATTGCCTAGCCACCGGCACTAACTTCGTAAGCCAAAATTTTATTGGCATGTGTGTTGGCGAGAACGAATAGGCCGCTCATTCTTTGCATCTCACTGAATTAATATTGAATTTTAATAAGTGACCAAATCGAACCGCCGTCGAAATCGAAATCACAACCCAAAAATCCTGCTGAGACCAGTCTGTTTGCACCCTTAATTCGAAACTGAAAACTCTGTCAAATGAAAAAGTGTTCAACATGAAAGTTGTCACAAATATTATGAAGTATATGCTGTAGAAATTTCAACGAAAATGGTTCAGTAGAACTGGAGTTATGCTAAAAATGGCAACCCCCTGTCTGCTGGAAATTTCTGGGGACAGTGAGATAAAAATTGAATTTTTACACCATCTTAACGACAGTTTCTGCTCAAACCTCCAACATGAAACTTGTTAGGAATTACTTAAACAATGTCCTGACCAACTTTGGGAATTTTTGAGCTTGTAGATTTCGAGTTTTGTAATTTTTATTACACTGTCCAGAATCTGCTTTTGTTTTCTTTGGCGCTAACCGGTTCTCACCCTGGCCCTTTTTCTTTTGGTTCAGAATGGACGCTCTCGCTGACCTGGCCAGCTACCCCAACGACGTGTCCTTCTCTGATTGCTTGGTATGGGAAGGTTTCCCTAGCATCTTGTGGTCGGTTTTGCAGGCGCTTGACTACCCTACACCGCCACAGTATGAGAGGACTATCATCCGGGACCGCGGTGTGACTCGTTCCCGTGTGCGTTTGGTGGTATATCGCCACCTGCCATGTCCTAGCTCCCCCACTTGGATGGTGGAAGTGCATGGACACCACATGGAGACGACGTGTGAGCTAGCCGCCTTGAATGGCATTAGCTCTTTTGTTGCTCAGAACCAGGAGTTAGTAGAGCACCAGTTGTTGGGCTTGTTTCCACCGACTCAGCCGGATGATCCCCATTGAATGAGACGCTACCTTAGCTCCCCTTTGAGGATGGAGGAGAACCCCGTCGCTGCAGCGGCATTGATGATGAGGTGGATGCGGGCCTATCACCGTTTGCAGGCACTTCTTGGACGGTCGCAGAGCGAGATGCTCAATCTTGCTATGGACATGTCCGCCCGTGCCCGTGACATAGGGGTTGAGAGGACCTCCTTGTCCATTGAGGTGACCACAAGAGATGCCATGATTGCTGACTTGGAGAGGCAATTGAATGACCTCCACATTGCGCACAACAACACCCAAAATGAGTTAGCACAAACAAGGGATGAGCTTGAGGAGGTACACGGTACCTTGGAGCATGCAAATGCTATGCTTGCCGCCCATGACGCTCAGCACCTTCTTGAGCAAGAAGGAGGGGATGGTGAAGGAGAGGCCCCCGATTCCGACATGGACACCGAGGATGACATGCCGCCCCTTCCAGCTCCACCTTCACCTATGGGCAGCGAGGCTACCGCTAACAATTTAGATGATTTTTAGAGTGGTAGTAGCAAGTTTACTCCTCCGCTAGGCCTAGATTTTGGCTTCATGTTGTAATAGGCTAGATGGAGTTGAGCTCCCCTTGTTATCTTTTGGTGGCAATGTAATTTAATGATGTGGATGTGTGATCAAAACTTGATGAAGTTGTAATAGCTGTATTGAAAACATTCTGCAGCTAACCTTGTTTTAATTATTGATGGGTTTCCCATTCATTTCTGGGCTGTGATGTGAACTACAAAGTTGTTTGGAATTTGTCAAACAAAATGATCACCAAATTGCAACCCTATTGGTTAAGCGAAATAAAAATGGCAACCAAAACACTACAGCTCGGCCTGCTGAAAAACAGCAAATGCAGAGAGCTAAAGATTGACTTTTTCGGCTTAGTTCCAGTCCGAATTTGAATCCGAGCCTAACATGAAAGTTGTAGAGCATGAAATTTTCGAGCTACTGACCGAATTGGAGCATTTGACTTGTTTCCGGTTGAGAGATATGATTTTTCTTCCGAACTGCGTGCTGACTTGTCATTCTGCGCAGTACACTTCAATATATTGTCACGTTCTATCTTGTCATTCATTATGCAAGCTTATGAAATGTGGCTAATACAAGTACCTACTGCAGATGGCAATCACCCGCAGCGGTCATGACGCTAGTGGCTCCAACGCTAACCAGCAGGGGCCAGAGGGGCAGCAACAGCCGCCGCCACCTCCTCCACCGCAGCAACCTCCGACGTGGCAGCAGCTGTATGCCACGCAGACAGAGATTCTCCGGAACCTGCAGCATCAGTAGCAAATGATGCAGCAGCAGATGCTTCAGCAGGGAGGTCAACGGGCCCCTCAGCCTCAGGTGGCCAGATATGAGGATTTCCTGGCAACACACCCGCCGATATTCTCACGAGCAGATGAGCCCTTGGAGGCCGACACCTGGATTCGAGCCATCGAGTCCAAGTTCACCATCCTGGCGACGCCTTGCACCTCCAACCGCATGACGTTTCAAGGAGTTGATTGAATACCTCAGCTGCATTTTTCCTAATACCTATGACTTGCAACACTAGTCTAAAAGGATCGATAGGGCATTGCTTTAGGTCCGTTACAAGTCGAGTGATTTCCTGTCACTCGCGAGACATAGGAATTGCTTGTCTTTACTTATGTTGGAATCATAAGGATTGACGGGCGGGATGATAGATGTAGATCTCCCGTCCGTGTATGATAATTGATTAAGGTCGAAATGTGTGGTTGAGTGTGTCAAGTTTTTGAACGTACCACATGCATGCCGATATATGGGAGTCGGTAAGCCCGATACCAGATTGAAGCAGCTAGGGCCGATAGCCATCTCTCCTTGGAAACTTTGTTTTCCCCTGCCGTACACTTGTGGATATATGCGTGAGACTGTGAGTGAAGCAGTAAACCTTTATCCTAAGGAAATGGACCCGGTTCCGAATTGTGGATCGATGGGAAAGGTTGGGAAATGCTTGTACCTTTTATAGCAAGCAGAGTATCCGTGTGTGTTGGGTTTCCCCTGGCCAGGTAGCAGAAATTCGGTTCGAACTGTCCACTTCTCGCGGTTAATGAGACTGCTTGACCGCCTTGCTACATTGAGTAACAAGTGGAATTATGAGATTTATGAACTTGTTGTATGAATTAAATTGTATTGCACCACTTGTATGCTTAGAGAGGATGCTAATCTAGAATGGTTAAATTTACTAGAATATGATGCTAAAACTTGAAAGCAAGGACCTACTTTTAGTTGCTTTTTGGCAAACAAACCCACCAGCCAAAAGCCTCTCATTGTCTAGATGTCGGTGATGTAGTTTTCACCCGACGGGTAAGCCTTGCTGAGTATTAGTATACTCAGCCTTGCTTGTGGCATTGATTTACAGGTACCATGTTGGATGTGGCCGTCGATGCTTTGACTTGGCCTACCCAGGTTCCCCCTGGATGGCACATCGAATGGGTTCCGTCCTCTGCCGAGGATCGGGAGGAGTAGCACCGTGGCAGGCTTCAGCATGGTGTTATTTGTATCGTCGTTAGATTATCTTCCGCTGCAATGAACCTTTTAATTCCGCTGCAATGAACTTTATTTCCGCTGCAAGACTTTTATACTCTGATTTAAATTTGAACTCGGTTTGTAATAACTTTGAGATTCTATTTGTGTATGTCAATTTGTGGAATGTTGTAATCTCTGGAACTCACCTTCGTGTGGGCGTGCTGTTGTTTCGATCGAGAAAAGTACGTGGTTAATCGGGTTTAATCCGACGGCGCTCCAGCTTATTCCGGATTAAGTGCCTGACTACTCGGTTAGTGGTCCCGGGGTACTTAACTTGGAATAATTTCGGAGTGGTCCGCCACAATGGCTTATTCCTAAATTCGTGCATAAGGGTAAGGAACTTTGGATGAATTAATGCGAACGGGTGTAAGCCTCGCAGCTCGAAAATACCCAGTGCTGACCACACTGAGAGACACGAAAGCGCAGGTAATGCCAGTTGCCGAAGTGGCGTTAAGCATCCCTAGCGGTACGCAAAGAGAGGTCGTGATGATATCATCTATGTCTGTACAGCTCCTCATGGAGTAGATCCCGCATCCAACCAAGCCTTTTTTTACGAGGGAACGGGAGAATTCCCACTACCGCAGGCAGGCCAGCCGGGCCGTGAGCGCGGTGGGAATGGGCTTCCCAAAAAGCGAGCCCCGGCCCGGGTCAGCATAGAATGGGGGGGGGGGACGGCCCTAATGTTGTGTTGGCCGGGTTGCGGGCGGATAAAAGCGGACGTGGGGACTCGGGTCAGGGCACAGCGTAACTAAGACAGCCATTCCATTTAGTGCGAGACAGAATGGGCGGGCACAAGCGGTCTGGTGTCCGAGCCAATTGGTCAGATGACGACTACTGCACATATTATATTAGCCGCCTATCCCGGAATGGACTGGGATGGAATAGAAAGAACGCGAAGCAACAAGCAAGGGATGAGCACTTTGTTGTTAAAGCGCATACGTTTTCTTGCTGGGTCGGTTTGTGTTTTGGGGGTGGGGCAATAAGCTTGCTTCTTCACAAGCTTATCCCCGCCCCCTTTCTTGTCCGTCCCGACCGGCAGCAGTTGGGTCTCCCCATCTCTCCTCAACTTACTCGGCCTTCGGCCCGAGCTGTATGAGGCATAAACTCGTCCCACGTACGGTTCCGAGGCCGAGCCCCACCCCTGCAATAATGGTGTGGCTTAGGTCAACTAATACAAATAAGATACAGTTCACTCAACGATTGCCTTTGGGTCCCGAACTCCATATGGGGAAGGAACGTTGTTGTTTGCGAGGTCTCAATCATTTACATGGACCCACTTCTCATTCCATTTGTGGGAATTTTTTGATTTATAAACCATCCCCAACGAGCGAAAGGTTCATGTTTGAACATGATGAATCACTTCGTGCCGACCTGTTGCCCATAAACTTTCCTGCCTCATATGAGAATGGAAAACTGGAAGATTTTCTGCATCGGTAGATGAAGAATCACGAACATAAGAATTTCTGGTTTAGCATGTTCCCAGAAAGAAGATACTTTTTTCCATTCGAGAAACGGAGAGCACGACTGAAGGGGCTATACATACAAATCCATTTACGGATCTATATGCTCCGATTGGAACTGGAAGTTCCAGAACTGGCTGCTGGTATACCACCATAATGAAATTGCCTTTTATTTTTAGTATTCGGATAGGATTTCTGTTGGCTTCATTGGGAGGCTCGCGCAGTTTGTTACGTCAACTCCAAAAGGATTAGTTGCATTGGAATCGAGAAAGTTTCGTTCATAATTGCATAAAAGGAGTCAAAATAGTGGCTGCGGCGCGTCGAGGCGTCGAGGGTCAACCTTGATATCGAATAACCTTTCGAGCCTTCCCCAATGGATCTATATCCTCCTTTGAAACCAGTAGAAGTTCACTGACCATCCCTGTCAAACATAACCCAAGGTAGGATCGAGAGGAGAAGAATAGGACTCTTGCTAGTATCATAACCTCTCCATGGGAGAATGAAACCATTAGATTTGTGGAAAGAAGAAAGAATGGGAAGAAAGCAGCCATGGGCAAGCTTTAATTAATATAAATAAGTAGGAGTTAAAGCCTTTAAATTCGAGTGAAACGAGCCTTTGACGTAGTCAGAAATTCGACTGCCCTTTCACTATTATTATTTTTTTCGAGTAATAGCGGAAGGAGTGCCAAAGCCCATTTTAGTAGAAAGCAGCTGCCCTTTTTTAGCAATGCGGAGTGACATAGTCAATCGAATTCGACTGGTTGGTTCCCCTTATTAGTCAATTGCTTTTGACGTATCAGGTGGGAATGGGAGAGCCTCTTTTCTTTCCGCAATGGAATCGGCTTAAGCTCGACCTTTTCTTTCATTTAGGGAAAAAATGGCGTTTTTCTTTATTTAGAATATCAAAAGACATCCCACAACCCGGTCTTAGGTTCAGAGTCGCTTTGTGGGAACTTCAAGAGAGAGAAGAGAGATCCTTTCCTTCCTTTCTATAGGAAATGATGTTGCTAAGCCACCTTCCGCTGCTCTTGCATCATCCCTTTTCCAATTCATTATGTATGGCTCGGTTGCATCCGATTGATTGATCCCTAGTCACTGATTACATGCATGAGTTCTTTGATTCACTACTGACTTCTTCTGTGGAGCCGAGTTCGCCGACTGAGACTACTTGAAAAGAAAGAGCCCTCGACCAACCGATCTCACGACGATGAGTCACCCACATACTTAACAAAAAATGCAAATAGAAGAGCAAGTAAATCAAGCTCAATTACAACTCACTCTGATCAAATAGCAGCACTTTCGAGTTCGGTTACTTAAGTACAGAGATTGGAACAAGTTAGCACGGGAAGTCCCATATCTTGTCTTAGCCTCGCCTCACCTATTTCCTCATAACGAGATCAGAATGAAATAGAATGGAATCTAAAGTCTTAGCTAGATCAGGGCTACCACGTTCCCTCAGACGAAAAATAAAAGAATACTAGACCTGTTGGACTCGCAAAGTAGGATCAGGCTTAGTCTACTAGAAACAGAGGAGAGCGAAAACTAAGTCAAAGGGGGAAGAGCAGTTTATGAGCATTTTAAGGCCGGTTGACAACATCCAATGTCTCCCACGAGGGTGCCTGAAACTCAAGTTTTTCTAGGCAGAGGTATAGCTATAGCCTTTATTTAACACATTTGAGGGAAGATTCCCCGCTCTGAAATAAAGTCTATTTGGAGCTTCTTCCAGAGAGGTTGGGATTCTAGTTTCAATTGGATGTGTCCTGGTAAGATCATTAACGACTGATATACTGCCTGAGACAGGGCATGCTCTCCCCTCTGCGTATTGAGAGAAAGAAACAACTTTCTGATTCCTGTTTCTTTCATTTATACCTACGATATCCACGCTAAAGATGAGGGCCTTCTTTTGCGGTTCATATCAGCCTGAATGAGGAAGTAGAGTCAGTTTCGTTCATAAACAAGGCCGAAGATATGACAGAGGTTGACTTGCTGGCTTGTGGAGTTGCCAGCTTCGTAGTTGATTGCTAACCAGAGGATAGTGACAACCAATATTCCTATTCCTGCTTGTGTGCTTGTTTGCTATTCTTCCTGTTCCTGTTACGAGACGACCTCGGCTCAAGCTGACCCCGCACCGAAAGTCGTCAAGCAGTCTTGGGCTCCATCAATTAGTGAGGAGGAAACCAAAACCTGTTGGAGTTTCCCCGCCATCACCTCGCCTAGATCCGGGGGTTCATACCCTCTGGTAGCATAGATGTAAGTCACAAAGGCTACTTGCCTGCCGAGGGGGGAGAACTACCTCAAATTCAGAAAGCAGCACATTTAGTAGTTGACATCTTTCTTTCTCGTTTTCATCGGAAAGGAGAGCGCAAGAAGAGCTACAAGTTGGAGGGCTATTTCACCGACCGTCACTTCTCCTTTGTATCTGCCGAAGACGCAAGTAGCCCAGTGACAAGCTTGTGTGGAGGACAACACGCAGAGGTCTTTTGGCGAAACTGGGGGCTCTTTGTCTAAAGCAAGGGCAAAGTCAACAGGCCAATCCCAGTTTCAGAATTGGAAGAAGCAGTAGGAGGTTCACCATCAGAAAGGCATGGGACAACAAACTCTCTTAAAGCTTTCTTTGAATAAGTCCTTCGCTTGACTTGGCTCAACGGCTTTAGTTCTATAAATGCTTTCGTATGAAACTTGAGTCAAGTCTAGTCTCATGCATTGAAGATCGTCAAGCAATCATTGCTCGTCTCTCCGAAACCTATTGATAAGGAACACGTTCAAGTGTATGGAATAATCAAACCTTTCACGTATTTGTTAACATAGCGTTGGACGATTGATTCCTCTCTTTCTCCATGGCCTGCTTCCCATAACTGGCCTTACTTAAACTTACGAAATTCTAATTTTCCTAAATTTCCAGTTAACTGCTGACTTTCTTTGCTATCTCACCCGAAACTCTGTCTTCAGGAGGAAAAGCTTGCTTGAGTACCTTACTTGAAAACAAACCGCTTGAGCTGTAACCGAAACAGAAATGTTTGATGAGCCGCTGCTTTCTCTCTAACTGCTCTTACCGCTTCTTCTTCTTGACCTCTGCTCACTGCTGCCAATGCTGTGACTGCCGCCCCTATCTCTAAAGCTGCGGAATACAGCTCCTGATTCAAGCAGTTCAAAGTCAGAAGTATAAGTCTTGTTTGTGACATTCAATTCCAGAATGAACATTCAAAGGAAAAGTAGTATGGGACAGCCTGCAGCTTGCTATTACTGACTGCGGCTGCCGACCGAAGAACTGAAGATCTTCAATCTATGTTTGAGTGCTCTTGCGAAAGAAAAGAATTTCGAATGCTAAAATTACTTCAAAAAATAGGATAGGATCGCGGATTCCATATATTTTTCTAGAAAGAAAGATACTGTACTCCGCACAGGCTACACCACATCCTTCAAAGCCATTTAATGCCTTCTTGCCTGCCTTCAGGCCGGCCTGCTCTTGCCTATGAATGAGATGCCTGCTTCCCATTAAGTCAAAATACCTCATAGACATATTTTATATAATACTTAGTTAGTTGAAGATAAAGATGGCTTTTGACAATTTTCTTAGTCCCCTCGTTCCCGAGCAAGGAAACGGATGCGCTAACGCGCAACGGCTTTCGCGCTAGTTGCTCAACCCGTTGCTTGTTCGGAAGAATCCGCAAATGAATATTCTTTATTTCCTCTTGGGCAGGCCCTTTCTAAAAAGTCTTGTGCTCAGGTGCCCGTTTTAGAGTAGTTCGTGCGTTGGGTAAGGATTCACACCCGTTCGAGACCATGAAAATGAGATATTTTATTAGATAGAGCCGATGAATCAAAGGAAAAGCAAGCCTCTTTTTCCTGTACGTACCGGTACTATATCCTTTCTTCTTCCTTCTGTATATGAGAAAAACTTCATCTATTGGAGTGCCCGGTGAATATGTCTAGTCGAAGTTTCCTTCCATAGTCATGCCTTTTTTTCCTAGGTTTTTTTCAGCTAGGCCCGCTTTTTGTCACTAGTAAAGCATATTCTCTTTCCAGTTTAGATGTTTCATCCCCTATTTTGAGTTTCTTTCCATGTGGGTTGCAGGCGATCCAGTGTAGTCTCTGACTCCCTCTTCGAGTTTCTGTTGGAGTTGCTCAACCATTTCTTGTCTCTTTCTGTTCCCTTAATTAGGACTACTCCCCTTTTATCTTCTATATGGAGGGACTCTAATAGCATTATGGAGGGACTATAATAGCATTTATGAACCTTTCGTAATTCCTTTACGAGTTCTTTCATTCCTACCCGTGATATTCCCTTTATATATTCTGAAAAACAAAACAAGAAAGTTATTTTTCTATAGAATAAAAGAACTTCTTACTCAACTTTCTAGCTATATCAAAATAGTCAGCAATATCAAACGAGTAACTTAAGCCCTAGTAAAAGGCTACTCTTTGAATCCCCTCTTTAAGGCATATGAAATTAGTACTCTTCCTGAGCTAGCTTAAGCATATCTTGAGCGAGTGAGTTTCCCTCCATCCAATCTAAGCGATCAAATAAGGTCCTTACTCTCAAGCCAATGCCAATACCAATACCAATAGAGAGGGTCTAAACGAAGGATTCAAAGGAGGTTACCGGTTAAGGGCAAATGCAATCTCTAAGCCAGTTGGAGAAAAAAGGTAATCAAAGAAAGTTTCAGTTGGACTTACCCTGCCAACCCTACCCAAATCTAATACCCTGCGGTTTTCGTTCCTCTATTGATATTTCGTTCCTCTCCTTACGTCGAACGACTGTCATTCCCGGGTCTGAACTATTAAGTATAAAGGGTACAAAATTCCCCAAACTCTAAAGAAGCTAGTGAAGAGGGCCAGTTCCGAGTCATGCATTTCTTTCTATAATTATTACCTTGAAAAAAAAGCAATAGCGATAGGAGAAGCGCATGCAATTGCAGAAATTGCAGAATAAGGATAAGCGCATCCAGTGTCAATAAGAGTTGTTTTTTTAGGCCGCATAATATAATATTCAAGGCCAAAAAGTAAGACTTCAGAGTAAGAGGAGGGGCCAAAGGAGCTAATGCGGTTGCTGTCCTTCTTTCTGCCTTCCTCAGTTTGCGCTCTAGCTTTAGTCTTTAGTCATTTCGAGTTATGCATTTTGAGTGCTCCCCTTCCAAGCAAACTAACCTTGCTAAGTGCTAGCCAGGTGGAAGTTCTTATCGCTAGTAGTTTTGGTGTTCTCTTCCGTTTCATCCAATTGCAGATAAAGCAATTTCTTTCCTTCAATTGTGAGGCCCTCGCCCACCGGAAGGTCTCTACTGCAACTGAGTTTTAAAGCTTTTACTATACAAATATTTTTGGCAAGTAAAGTAGATATCAATCTGCTTGAAAGCCTGCAGGGTCAAATTTGGAGTATTTTCAGTTAGAATCTAGAGTCAGCCTATTCAGTTCTTAGCCCTTAAGGGTAAGGCAGGGGGTAATATGGATAGTCTCTGTCCCTGTATTCACATTCTACCTTCAACAAAGTATTGATTTGATGTCCCGTAAAGCTAACTGTAGTCCATTAAATAAGTTAATATCTTAGGCAAGTTAGCAATCCCGTTATATTACCAAGGCCTTCCCTTCTATTGTAGAAAGAGTTCTCAGCCATCCAATTGTTGTACCAGTTGCCACTTATCCAGTTTCAGTTGAAGTTGCTGGGGGTCCAAACGAGCTAGTAGCTTACACTACCAATCCAAGGCAGTGCACTATTTCCTCAACAAAAAGAGAAGAAGTAAACGATTGCCAGGTTGTAAGCACTTTGAGATATTTCCCTTAGGCTTAAGATAGTTACTTGACTTAAAAGCATTCTCGATGAAAGGATCAAGATGCCGAAGAGGGGGGGAGGGTGAATTAGGCTTCTACAAAATTTTAAGCAATAAAACAATTCTATGCAATGAACCAATTCACCCCATGTGCCTACAAGTGTGGTTTGTGCGTAGCTAGTGATGAAAAGAGTTTAGCAACCTAGTTCTAATCCTACTCTAACATGGCAAGTTTAGGAATAGAAATGCGGAAAGTAAACTTGCTCAAAGTAAAGAGAAGGGTAGGAAGCCGATTTTTCCCGAGGTATCGAGGAGTCGGCAACTCCCCCCTAGTCCTCGTTGGAGCACCCGCGCAAGGGTATAGCTCCACCTTGATCCACGCAAGGATCAAGTGCCCTCGTAGGGGATATCCATTTCCCACTCTGGGATGGCGGATTCCAAACCGTGTACACCTTCTTGGGGCTTCACACAATCTCCACGTGAGCTCCCAAGATCAACACCACCAAGCCGTCTAGGTGATGCCAAATCACCAAGAGTAACATGCCAAAGAACTTCACTTGACCTACACTAGACCAAGAGGTAGATGGATGCACACTTTCTACTCTCAAGCACTAAAGAGAGTCCTTAATCTTCACAAGACCAAGAACACCAATCAAACCAACTGCCTCTCTTGCTCTCAAGCACTTCCCAACAGCAGCTGGATGAACAGTGATTTCGTGTGGCAAGAGAGTCTCCAAGGAGTGAGTGAAGGGGTATAAATAGCCCCCACTCAAAAACCAACTGTTATGAAAAATGCAGAGTCGTCGACTAATTTGGTGGTGAAACCATCGAATCAGTCGACACTTGCTTTCCATTCAAACTTTGAACAGTGCAACGACTAGTTCCATCACCGACTAATTCGACACTCGCACCCTCGAATCAGTCGGTGCTACCCAGGATCATGCACCACATAATCTCCACACAGATCAGAGACCATCGACTTATTCGATGCCACAGCCGTCGAATCAGTCGATGCTACTAAGAGCCATGCACTCTGGGGTCTTCATGTCTTCACGCACCGTCGACTAATTCGATGGGTAAGCCGTCGAATCAGTCGACGCTACACAGAACACCGCACCACCATCTGGGTGAAAACTGAGGGCCCTCGACTAATTCGGTGGTGACACCGTCGAATCAGCCGACGTGACTCAAAGAGCTGTGCCAGTGTTTGTGTGAGAAAACCAGGGGCCATCGACTAATTTGATGGTGCCTTAGCACCACGTCGAAATAGTCGATGCCTCTGAGTTTTGTGCAGTCTTCTTCTCTTTCGAGACCGAAACTCGTCCAATTCAACTTCTTTGAGTTTCTTAACTTCTCAAGGGCTTCAATGCAGCTATTTAGCACTAGATTTCACAAGTGTGCACCACACCTAACTTCTAGTCTTGCCTAGGTCAAGCTACCAATCCTCAACCCCCCTTAATAGTACGGCCAAAGGAAAACAAAGACCTAAACTACTCTAAGTGCCTCTCACCACCCAAACGGCCAAGAATACCGTGAAACCCCATCATTGCACTAACTTAAACTTTGCCTCTGCAAAACACTTGTTAGTCGCAATGATTATGTTGTCATTAATCGCCAAAACCGAATTAGGGGCCTAGATGCTCTTTCAATCTCCCCGTTTTTGGTGATTGATGACAACACAACTGATAGAGGCGGAGTGCCCGATCTTTCGGTGAGTGGAGGTAATTTCAACTTGGGCGGAAGTAGATCCTCACGATCCGACTACGACGAGCGAACTCGAGGCGTCAATGCAATCGCTGAACCAACTCCCTGTGGTTACCGAACTTGCGGATGCAAGGTCGGCCTGATCACGAAGATCAATCCCTATTTGCAATCGAAGAACAAACAAGAACAAGAGGCGAGCAATCTTAATATCACTCGAAGGTGGAGTCTCGAATTACAGAGGTCAACGCGTATTTGCGCGTGATCCGTTTAGCAGAGGCTAATCATAAAACAAAACTCAAGTTGCAAATGAAACAGTAGTCTAACTAAATAGAGGGGGCGCAGCCCCTGACGGCTACAGAAGGGGGCGCCCTAGGGTTGGAAAACCCTAGGCACCACTAGCTGGGCCTGCCACAACCATGGGCCTCCAAGTGGGTTGGTCGTCTATTCTCCTGGGCCATCATTCTTTAGTACCATGATGTAGTTCAACTCTCTTGCGCGAGCCCGTGTAATCGGCCCAAGTGGAGGAAGCTCTGGGGCCTCTGGCGCCGTAGGGGGAGGCGCCTGGACAAGAGGCGCCTGATCTTCTGGCGCCGTGTCTGCTGTCGTCGTACTCGAACTGTAGTCGATGCCCGCATCAACAACCTCTAAAAGGATATGAGAGAAGTAAAAAGAGGTAAATGACAATAGATTAACTTGAATTGCATGAACTAATAAAAGATAGCGGAAGAGAAACACATAGTTCATACAAAACAAGATGAGCACTAGCGTAAAGAGAATAGGTATGGAAAAGCATAAGCGCACATAAGATGTGAGAGACATGACATGAGATATATATCTAACCAGAAGCACATGTCAAGCACACAGTTTAGGATAGCATAGAGCAGCTCAAGAGCATCATACATATAAACAAGTGTACAAAAGAAATATGATGCATGAGTTCACACAAAGATCCAAAAGTCTATGCTACCCAAGATCCCCCTATCTCCCATATCGCACTCTCTCCCCCTTTGGCACCAAGCACCAAAACTAAACGTTGGAGGTCAGAGGAGTGCTCCCAGACGGGTCCTGAGACAAGGAAGGAGCTGAAGTCGATGCTGTCTGCTAAAACATGGAGACAAAAAGCTGCTGAGCCTGATGGGCCTCACTGACTAGATCAACTGGCCCGGTTGAGGTCAGCGCCAACGGAGTAGGTGCACCAGTGATCTCTGAGTAAGAAGCCTCAAGGTGACTAGACTCTGTAGTAGTGATTGGAGCGGTCTCTGTCATCACATCAGTCACAGGAGGCGAGCTCACGAACTGACTCACGAAAGCTGACGTCGGAGACTGGAAAGCTGTAGATATCTCTGGCACAAGAGTCTCTGAAATCACTGGAGCATGATGTAGAGGGCTCGGAGGTCGAAGAGGACTGAACTTTTCCATAGAACGTAGCGGACTGAAAGCTGGAAGTGGTGGTGGAGCTAACAACCCAGGCATAGTCTGAACAAGCTATGGAGGGGTAGGGTAACCTGGCATAGGGACTGCGGGCAGAGGCACCTAAGGAGGCTGAACGCCGGTGGCCTGGTAGAGATACTGAAGCTGAAACTAAAACATCTCAGACTGCCGACGCTGCTGCTCAACGAGAAACTGGAAGCGCTCCTCTGCACGCTGCTCTGCTCTGGCATTTGTTGCGATGAGGGACTCAGCAAGAAGACGCACTGTCGTAGTAAGCTGACTTAGCTCGGACGAAGCGGCAGAAGCAGGGGTAGGCTCTGCTGGAGCAGCTGAAGGACCCTCAGACTCTGGAGGAGCAGATCATGAACCACTGGCCTCAGCATCATGAGCACGTGGTGGCATCAGAGGCACGGGAACATACTCCTCTTCAGTAGACTCATCCTCTGAGCTAGGAATCGTCTGAACGCCCTCAAGACCTGCATCCTGCTTGGCCTTCCTCAACTCCTCATCCTGAGCTGCAAACTCTGCCCTCTGCTCAGGAGTGAACTGCTGCTGGGCAGCCACTAGGGCTCTCTGGCCTCGACGCTTGTCTCCAATCTTGGTTGGCTTGTAGTCTGGGAAGGTGGTCTTTAACTTGGACTAGTCCTCAACTGAGTTCATGAAAAGATTTGCTCTGGCTTCCCTGTTGCGACGACCAATGCTACTAGCCAAGATGTATGAGATGATATGCGAGTATGGCATGAATCGACCCATCCGAATGCTGTCAGTGATCACATCCTCTATCTCACAAAGCAAAAAGTCAACCAAATCAAACTGCTGCTGCCTGAGAATATAAGCAAGAGTCCACTACTGCAACGGTGTAATCCCATCCCTGTTGCCTGTTGTGGCGGACCACTCCGAAATTATTCCAAGTTAAGTACCCACGGACCAATAATCAAGTAGTCAGGCACTTAATCCGGAATAAGCTGGAGCGCCGTCAGATTATACCCGATTAACCACGTACTTTCACGATCGAAACAACACGCGCGCCCACACGAAGGTGAGTTCCAGAAATTACAACATTCCACAAATTCAACTTACATAAATAGTCTCATCAAGTTATTACAAACCAAGTTTGAATTCAAATAAAGTACGAGAGTTCATTGCAGCGGAAATTAAAACTAACGACAATACATAGCAACACCATAATGAAGCCGGCCATGGTGCTACTCCTCCCGATCCTCGGCAGAGGACGGAACCCACTCGACATGCCAGTCAGGTGGAACCTGGGCAGGCCAAGAGACGGAATTCACCGCCTCCTCCAAAGAAGTACCTGAAATAAATGCCACAAGCAAGGCTGAGTATACTAATACTCAGCAAGGCTTGCCCGTCGGCTGAAAACTACATCACCGACTCCTAGACATGAGAGGCTTTTAGCTAGTGGGTTTGTTTTGCCTGAAAGCGACTAAGAGTAGATCCTTACTTTCATTATTTTAGCATCAAGCTCTAGTAGTGTTAACCATTCTAGATTAGTATCCTTCCTAAACATACAAGTGGTGCAATACAATTTAGTACAAACAACAAGTTTATCATCCTCATAGTTTCACTTCTTACTCAATGTAGCACAGCGGTCAAACAGTCTCATTAACCATGAGAAGCGGACAGTTCGAACCGAATTTCACTACCTAGCCAGGGAAACCCAACACACACGGATAATGCTTGCTATAAAAGGCACAAACACTATCCAACCTTTCCCCGTCAATCCACAATTCGGAACCAACTCCCACTCCCCTAGGATACAAGGTTATCGGATAATCGCGACTCATGTCGGCCGATCTCACGCATGTGCCCACTTGTGTACAGCAAGGGAAATACATTTCCAAGGAAAGAAGGCTATCGGTCCTAGCTGTATCAATCGAGTACCGGGTTTACCGAAGCCCAGACTTTGGCATGTGCGTGGTACGTTAAAAACTTGACACACAAAACCACACGTTCCGACCTTAATCCAATTACCATACATGGATGGGAGATCTACACATACCATCCCGCCCGTCCATCCTTAGTATTCCAACATAAGTAAAGACATGCAACTCCTACATGAATAACCGCTACCAACTCAATATCATGCGTAGGGTAATTTTGCTCATGTGGCCGGAGTGCTCGGGAAGCATAAGCAATGACCCGGTTCTCTTGCATAAGGACACAACCGAGCCCGGTGCCTGAAGCATCACAATAAACATCATATGGCTTGGTGCTGTCGGGTTGAGCTAAGACTGGGGCTGAAGTCAAATGTCTTCTTATAGTGTGGAAAGCTTCTTCACATTTGTCACTCCACTCAAATTTGGCCCCCTTCTTTAAGAGTTTGGTCATGGGTTTAGCAATTCGAGAGAAATCCGGAATGAAGCAGCGATAGTAACCAGCTAGACCCAGAAAACTCCGAATTTCATGGACAGAGGTAGGTGGCTGCCATTCCATCACCTCTTGAACCTTGGTTGGATCCACGGATATACCATCCTTGGAGACCGTATGACCCAAGAATTTTACACTTTCTAGCCAAAATTCACATTTGGAGAACTTGGCATAAAGCTGATGGTCTCTCAATCTCTGAAGGACAATGCGAAGGTGCTTGGCATGCTCTTCCTCATTCTTGGAGTATATGAGAATATCATCAATAAAGACCACTACGAACTTGTCAAGTTCGGACATGAAAACCGAATTCATGAGATACATGAAGTAGGCTGGGGCATTCGTGAGTCCAAAAGACATGACCAAGAATTCATAGAGTCCATAGCGGGTGGAGAAGGCAGTCTTGGGGATGTCACAAGGACGAATTTTTATTTGGTGATAGCCAGAGCGGAGATCAATCTTAGAGAACACTCTGGTGCCAGCTAGTTGATCAAAAAGGACATCAATGCGGGGAAGTGGATACTTGTTTTTAATGGTCACCGTATTGAGAGGCCGGTAGTCAATACACAACCTCAAGGAATGATCCTCCTTTTTCACAAAGATTGCCAGACAACCCCATGGTGACACACTAGGACGGATGAAACCCTTGTCTAGCAGTTCTTGGAGTTGAATTTTTAATTCAGCCAATTCATTGGGCAGCATTCTATAGGGTCTCTTTGATATAGGTGATGTGCCAGGTTGAAGTTCAATTACGAATTCAATATCCCTATCCGGCAGCATCCCAGGTAAGTCATCCGGAAAAACATCGGCATACTCACATACCACAGGAATATCTTCTAGTGGTGTTCCCACCATTGTGTAGGCACAAGCGTTGGTGTAACACCCTAAAAATGCCCTATTTAAAATTTAGTAAATAATTGGCTTTTGTAATTAAGTGCTCATGAAGAATGTAGGGAAAATAAAAATTTTGAATAATTAAAAGCAAATATAGGATATAGAAACATTGTTGTTGTATTCATGCTGGTGCATTTATTTTTGATTGTTGAATTCAAATTTGAATTTGAATTCAAATGAGTGTTTGAATAAAAGAAAAACCTCTTCTTTTCTCTCTCTCTTTCCCTCTCTCTTTTCAGCCCAGCCGGCCCACTTCTCTTTTTTTCTTTTAATCTTTTCCCCTGCGCGGCCCACCTTTTCTTCCTCCCTTTTTCCGCGGCCCAGCTACCGCGCCAGCCCAGCTAGCAGCCCGCCTCGCGTTTCCCTCCCACGCAGCCGCTGACCAGTGGTCCCGCCTGTCAGCGCTCTCTTCCTCCGCCGCAGTCGCTGACGCGCTGGCCCCACGCGTCAGAGCCGTCGCCTACCTCTCGCCGTACGCGGCCAGGACTCTTCCCTGATCCGAGCTGCCACCGCCGCGTCGCCGTGCTACGCCCAGACTCCTCGGCTTGGAGCGCACGCCAAGGTCCCCTAGCCCCCATAAATAGCGCCGCCACCTATGCTTTGCGCCACCAGTGCCCGACGCCGCCAAACCCTAGCCGCCGCCCTTGACTTTGAGCCGCCGTCGCTAACCCGCCGTTTCGCCCGCGCTTTGCCGCCTAGATCCGCACCAGAAGCTTCGCCGTGTGGTAAGGAACTCGCCGAGCCCAAAATCCCTCTTCCTCTCCCTCTCCTCCGCACACACGAGCTCGCCGGAGTTCCCAATCCGCCGCCGTGCGTCGCCAGCCGCCACCGCCGCTCAATCCTCATCCACAACCCCCAAAATCGACTCCCCGTCGCCCCTCTCTCTCTAGGACCTTTCGCGGCGAGCTTTGGAGCTCTGTAGCGCCGTCGGCGCTCGATTCCGGCGAAGTCCCGCCGCGGCCGCGAGTGGCGCCGCCGTGCTCCGGCGAGCCGAGCGCTAGGTCTGATCTGAGCCGTTAGATTCGAAACCAACGGCCAGATTTGAAAACCCATCTAAACCGAGCCGGTTGACCGTGAACCGCGGTTCCGGGCCGGTCCACGGTCCGGTCCACGGTGACGTCATGCCGACGTCAGCTTCCAGCCGCCGCCGTGCCCGTTTTGCAAAAGAGCCCCTGCAGTTTTCAGAAATCAACCCGCGGTCCAGCGCAGTTCAAAAGTATTTACAACTAAGTCCTTTTTCTTTCGGTTTAGCCCCTGCTCTTTTGAAAAATAGCGCCCGCCATCCTGAAAGTCGTTTTTACGCCGCAGCCCTCGTGTTTTATACGAAATTATGTTTTAGGTCCCTGGTTTCTTTCAAAAACACCCCTGGAAGCTTAAAACCTTTACCAGCAAGCCCCTAGAGCCCGTTTTAAGCGTAGTTTCTCCGTTTTGACTCCGATTTGAGTGGTTTTTGCGCTCACGTGTTCGTAGTGAAGCGTAGAGTAACTCCAAAGCCTTCTTTTCATCTTTTGTTTATGTTTGGTGTACTGTTCTAATTAAATGCCTTGTTTGCATGTATGTGTGGATGCTTGTTGGTGATCGATGTGAGTAGTTGCCGAGCCGTTCGAGTTCGCCGACGATCCCGTTCCGGAAGAGCAGGAGCAGTAGCAGTTCGCTGAGGAAGGCAAGTATAACACGGACCATCCTTGTTACCTATACACTAATTAATCACATAAATCATATGCATGTGTCTAATACTGTTAACCACTAAGGATGTTCCTAGTCTTTACCCTATTCCTTGTTTACCCAGGGTTTTATGCATTATGGTTAGGCTATGCTACACGCTGCAACCAACATTTATTTTTAATGGCAATATTGAATTAATGGTTCACTTCAATGATGGTTAAAAGATGCTTTTTAGCAACATGGTTCGGGGAAGTAGAGCATGTGATGTGTGCTTTGTTCTAGTGTCTCCATAAGGTTGATCTAGGGAATTAGAGCATGTGCTTCGTGCTTTGTTCTAATGTCTCTCCAATAGGTCTGGTTCTTAAAGCGACAACCCAGGAACCTGTTCGCCGCCGTTGGAACTATAATGGCTCTGGTCTTGGATAATTAACTTGTACGTCTCTAGCTTGCCAGTGGTTACCGAAAGGCGTATGTGGGGAGCATTCGTGAGAGTATAGTTTGATCCATCGAGGACGGTTCTATCCGTTGGCTATGCCCCGTTAGGCAAAGTCCCGTGATGTAAGCGCCCGATGTACGACAGCTTCACACGTTGCGATGAATGCGCTCTCGCTCTGGACGCCATTGACCCCCTCACGTTGCGCCCTGAGCGTACGTCAATCTCGATGCCTCGGGTTATGCTGCCTATGTTGAACCAAAACGGCTACTGTGCTTGTTAGGGTGTTTTGTGAAAGTCCTCGTAACATAAGTTCTTTTGGATTTATGTGACCGGCGGGTAAAGGGCGAAACCTCTGCAGAGTGTTGATCTATCATGATAGCCGTGCTCACGGACACGAGCGGCCTGGATCCTTTTTGATTAGAACATGATATTAGTGGTTGATGTTGGTTTGTTCTATAATCACTTATACCTTATTAATGGGTTTATACTTGGGTTCTACTCATTTGTAGTAAAATAGATGATACTAAAATGAAACAACTAAAAGTGCTACTGCAGTTCAACCGTGTCCAGCCTTTTGTTCTTGCATAACCCGTGTTATACTTGTTAAGTAAGATGGTTTACTTACACTTGCAACTATTCAACAAAATCCCGGATGGGTAACAGATGGAGCATTGAATGTTCAGTCGCTTGCTGAGTTTCCGGAGGATCTGCCGTACTTCTAGCTGTGTTCAACCAGTCGGTGTCCCTATGGTCTTGAGGCTCTACTAGTTAAGACGTTTAATAGTATTAAGACTTCCGCTGTGTTATTTGTTTAAGACTATGTCTTGTGTTAAACTCTGATATAAACTATTTTATTCGAGCATTGTGTTCTCTGTGATTCAATATTTGTAATCTATATGTGTTCTGTGGACATCCTGGACACACATATGGAAGCATTCGGATTTCTTGGAAATCTGGGTGTTACAGTTGGCGCATTTTCGGTGTGGCAAATATAGTGCACTAGGGCCATGTGTAGGCGAGTTTATTTCCACAACCCTTTTTGCAACATCTAGCACAACCTTATGTTGAGTCATCCAATTTGCCCCCAAAACAATATCAATTCCTTCCAATCCAAGCAGAATTAGATCAGTAGGGAAAACTTTACTACCCAGCTTGATTGGTACTTTTTGAGTGACTTGGTTGGATGCTATTTTACCTCCCGTCGTTGATATCATATATGCTGATTTGGTGTGATATGATTTTAACCCACATTTTGCACTAAACCTTGTGCTTATAAAACTATGTGTTGCCCCGGAATCAAACAATATCATAGCAGGTTGATTGCGGATAGGAAAGGTACCAGTCATATCCGGTGCTCCCTCAAGTAGGTCAGCCAGGGTGGTATAGTTGAGGCTTCCCTGCCTGACTTGGACTCGCTGCTGCTTGCCCTTGTTCTGCTGATTCCCCGGACGCTGGTTCTGAGGCTTGTTCTGCGGCCAGTCCTTGATGAAATGGCTGTTGCTGCCATACTTGACGCATTGGTAGCCACCTCCAGGACGAAGTGGCTGCTACACGTTTTGCCTCGGCGCCTAAGGCTACTGTGGCGGTGCAGGGAAGCAAGGCGCACCATGCTGTGGTGGCCTGGCAACCCAGTGTCCTCCCTGAGGCGCCCTTGGCTGCCCCTGTGGTGCGGCCAGGGGAACCAAGCGGAACCTCAGAGGTTGCCCACCCGAAGGTCCAGCGGGAGCCTTCCTTTTCTTCTCGGCCTTGTGGACCATGTTGGCGTCCTCTTGGGCGATGGCAATGTTCACAAATTCACCATATGTGGCAACTCGTGTAGTGGTCAGTTCGGCCTTGAGCTTGGTATTGAGTCCACGATGGAACCTCTCCATCTTCTTTTCATTGGAGTCAGCATGGTGACCCGCATAAGGGCACAGACCATTGAAGGCCTGGGAGTACTGGAGCACAGTGCGGGTTGTAACACCCAGATTTCCATGAAATCCGTATGCTTCCATATGTGTGCCCAGGATGTCCACAGAACACATATAGATTACAAATATTGAATCACAGAGAACACAATGCTCGAATAAAATAGTTTATATCAGAGTTTAACACAAGACATAGTCTTAAACAAATAACACAGCGGAAGACTTAATATTACTAAACGTCTTAACTACGAAGAGCCTCAAATCCACAGGGACCACCGACTGGTTGAACACAGCTTAGAAGTACGGCAGATCCTCCGGAAACTCAGCAAGCGACTGATCATTCAATGCTCCATCTGTTACCCATCCGGGATTTTGTTGAATAGTTGCAAGTGTAAGTAAACCATCTTACTTAACAAGTATAACACGGGTTATGCAAGGACAAAAGGCTTGACACGGTTATACTGCATTAGCACTTTTAGTTGATTCATTTTATTATCATCCAACTTACTACAAATGAGTAGATCCCAAGTATAAACCCATTAATAAGGTATAAGTGATTATAGAACAAACCAACATCAACCACTAATATCATCTTCTAATCAAAAAGGATCCAGGCCGCTCGTATCCGTGAGCACGGCTATCATGATAGTTCAACACACTCTGCAGAGGTTTCGCCCTTTACCCGCCGGTCACATAAATCCAAAAGAACTTATGTTACGAGGACTTTCACAAAAACACCCTAACAAGCACAGTAGCCGTTTTGGTTCAACATAGGCAGCATAACCCGAGGCATCGAGATTGACGTACGCTCAGGGCGCAACGTGAGGGGGTCAATGGCGTCCAGAGCGAGAGCGCAATCATCGCAACGTGTGAAGCTGCCGTACATCGGGCGCTTACATCACGGGACTTTGCCTAACGGGGCATAGCCAACGGATAAAACCGTCCTCGATGGATCAAACTATACTCTCACCCATGCACCCCACATACGCCTTTCGGTAACCACTGGCGAGCTAGAGACGTACAAGTTAATTATCCAAGACCAGAGCCATTATAGTTCCAACGGCGGCGAACAGGTTCCTGGGTTGCCGCTTTAAGAACCGGACCTTATGGAGAGACATTAGAACAAAGCACAAAGCACATGCTCTAATTCCCTAGATCAAACCTTATAGAGACACTAGAACAAAGCACACAGCACATGCTCTAGTTCCCTGAACCATGTTGCTAAAAAGCATCTTTTAACCATCATTGAAGTGAACCATTATTTCCACATTAACATAAAATAAAGGTTGGTTGCAGCGCATAGCATAGTCTAACCATAATGCATAAAACCCTGGGTAACAAGGAATCGGGTAAAGACTAGGAACATCCTTAGTGGCTAACAATTTTAGACACATGCACATGAGTTCGGGTGATTAAATGGTGTATAGGTAACAAGGATGGTCCGTGTTATACTTGCCTTCCTCAGAGAACTGCTGCTGCACTTGATCTTCGAGAACGGGATCGTCGGCGTACTCGAACGGCTCGGCAACTACTCACATTGATCACCACACAAGCATCAACACATACATGCAAACAAGATTATTTAATTAGAACAGTACACCAAACATGAACAAAAGATGAAAAGAAGGTTTTAGAACTAATCTACGCTTCACTACGAACACGTGAGCGCGAGAATCACTCAAATCGGAGTTAAAACGGAGAAACTACGCTAAAAACGGGCTCTAGGGGCTTGCTGGTAAGGATTTTAGGCTTCCAGGGGTGTTTTTGAAAGAAACCAGGGACCTAAAACATAATTTTGTATAAAAACTCGAGGTCTGCGGTGTAAAACTGCCATCTAGACGG